>CM060180.1:65483986-65973986 GCA_030549775.1 Tamarix chinensis | reverse complement strand
TTAAATCCATGGTGTCCCTAGTATATTCGTTCAGTAAATAGTATATTAAAATAAATATTAAAATAAAATAATATTTTTAGGTGTTTAAATAAATTCGTTCAAAATTTTCGAAAATTGGTAACATAACTTGATTAACAGAATTAGATTTGTAATAACTATTTTTAGGCTGGCATAAAAAGTATCATTTCATCCTAAATTAAGACATTAAACAATTTAATGAATTAACTAAGGAATTTATTAAAACTTAATTGATAATATAATTTTATAACAAACTAATTAAAAAACTAACTAATAAATTAAACAATTCAATCTATAAATCTAAAAATTTGATTTCTACATTCTAATTTCTACAAACTAATTCCGATTTCTACCTAATTAATTAGAATTTCTATATTAATAAGGTAAATTAGGATTTCTATAAACTAAAAAATATAATCAATTAATAAGATAAATATAAATAAATTAACTAAATTCTAATTTTACAAATTAATAACTAACAATTTAAGTATTTAACTAATAATTTAACTAACTAAAAAGTAACTAAAATCTTACCTATGGGCTGTGGGTTGTTGTGGCTGCCTCATCAGTTGTTAATACCTGCTGAGAAAAAAAATTAAGAATTTAAGAGCAGCAAGTAACAGCCGGTAGCAGCCAGCAGGTAGCACTGTATAGATTTTAATGCAATCTATAAATCTTACCCATAGCCCATAGGCCGCAGCATCGTAGCAGGCTAGTAGCCATCCAAGTCCAGCCAAGCTCCAACACGGCAAGTCGCAACACTCAAGTCTCAGACTCTCAGCTGGTACCCTGGTAGCAACCGAGCAGTGGGCAGGGTCGGCTCGGCACAACCGAGCAAGGCGGGGTGGCATCGCGGCGATGGCGGGGCGGGACAGGGCGGCGAATGGAAGATTTGAAGAGTGAAGAAGTAAGGATAAAATGGCAGACATGCAGCAAAGAACACAAGGGCCATGGTGGACTGGAGGTGGTCGGCGGCAGCAGTGGCGAGCTCCAGTCCGCCTACTGTCGTGCTGTCACTGCTGTGGTCTCCCGTCTCTACGTGCAAATTGCAGGGTCGACGCCTCGACGGGGAGGCTGCGTAAATGGAAATGGAGGCAGGTAAGGAGAGCAGCCAGAAGATGGGCAAGGGTTTGGGGGAAAAAAAAAAGAATCAAAACGACGTCGTTTTGATTCTATAAATGAGTAATAAAATTGGTCGTCCGCGGGATTTGATCCCGACTCATTTCGTTTAAAATATAGGGACCCAACCGCTCATCCATCCCAGGATTTTAGTATGGTGTCCCATAGATATAATATATATTTAGTATCTAAAAACTAAACATAATTTATGTCTTACCGCCAGGGCTCCGTGGTGTCCCGGGACACCATGCGGAAGCCCTGGCTCCGCCACTGTCCATGATTACATCTAAGGAGGGATGTGGGAAGTATAGGTACACATTTAGGAGGTTGGTAGGCTCAAAGGTTGACTTTTGGGCTGGTTAGAATTAAATTACATTAGTTAGCCTTATCAGATAACTACTTAGTATATATTCTAATCAATTTCTATTTTTTATTTGGGTTTTAGTTAAGTTGTAACTAAAAATTCTCACACCACTATAAGTGTGAGAATGTGCTGAAATGAACACATCTTTGGCTGCAATTTTGTCTCTCATTTTTGAATGAAGCATCCCAGCTAGTGTATGGTTATTTTAATTTTTATTTACAAATTGTTTCCTCTTTTATATCAAGTTTTGCCAAGGTTTGAGTGGTAGATTCAAGTATATTATTTAAGGGTTGCTTTAATTCATATTCCAGCTCTTCATATCTCTCCTTATATCCTTTTTACATTTGGTGGTTTTTTTTTCAACCCACGTTTAATCTTCCTAGATTAACCCAATTTATATCCACCACGGGTCATCTAGTAAAATTCTAATTTTTCATTCTTGACACATATGCTAAGCAATTAGGTAAAGCCTAATGTAAGAGGGTGGATTTAAGGTGAACTACCATCAGAATTTGAAAATGAGAAAGAGATAAGAAGAGATAAATATATTTGATATTCAAGAACCCCTTGAGATAAAGCCCTTATAAATACCACTCAAGGTTCAAATTCATGAGGTTAACCTTGTAATATTTTGACGATAAATAACAACCTCTTCATTTGAACTTATTGTGGGAATCTCATTTTGAGAGAGTTTCCAACCAAAGGTTTGTTATTTTCTATTGATAGTTTTCCAAAACTTATTAGGTGTATGAGAGAATTTAGTTACAACCTAACCAAGAATTACAATTACGCTAACATGTTAACCATCTAGTTTAGCTAGAAAACCAACCAAACAAGCTCCTTAAGTCTAACATGAGGCACACTAGATCTTAGGACTTACAAGATCTAATTTCACTTTTCCTAAACTATATACAAGTTAAAATATGGATAAGAAAAGTTAAAAGGTATGACTAAGCAATTAATTTAGCTTTTGAAAAATAAAGAAAGAGACAAAGCATCTTCTTTTTGTTGTAATAAACATAAAGGTGCATAAACTCTTCCCATGCTTGAACTAGTCACCAAGGCTGATTATAGATCTAACAACAACTCTTTCTTCTTGATTCTTGTCCCTAAAATCACTAAAATAGCTTTTGACCTTTTTATTGTGTGTTTGTTTTATTATGAAATGAAAATCATAATGAAAATGATGAATGATTGCTTAGATTAGGTAGTTCCCTCTTAGGATGACTTGTACACCACATTTGAACCATGTTTTAGCCAACTAAAGATTGGTGGGTTGATTTAAATTCTCATCCTTGTCCAATTTAGAAGGGTTTGTGACCATAAAAATTAGGAAAATTAATTAGTGAATTTATATTACTTGTAGGGGATGCTATCTCATCCTCCTTCCCTTGAAAAAGACCTTCCTCATTGTCATATGGTTCATCATGAAAATAGAGAAGTAGATATCCCATATTAAATGTGTTCGGATTGCTCCTTGTTTCTTATGGAAACCCAAGCCTGTATGTATTTTTTTTTTGCAATCTTCTCAACAATCTTAAAAGGCCCATAACTCCTTGGCATAAGTTTTTTTTTCTTTCTCTAAGGGAATATCTCTTTTTTTAAGTTAAAGCAAAACTAAATCTCTTGGTTAAAAAACTTGTTCTTTTCAATGCTTATTTATCATCCTCTTGTTCATCTCATTAACCTACTCAATTTTGGACCTTCCTTTCTCATACCACTTCTTTAATGTCTTATCCATCTTTTTTTCTTCTAAACTAGTTTGTGACTCAATAGGGAAATGTATGAGATAAGTGGGGGTGGTGTAATTCACTCCATACACCACTTAATAAGGATAATGACTAGTGGTAAATGTGGGGGACCTGTTGTAGGCAAACTTTGCTTGACAAAGCTAGGTGTCCTAATCTCTCAAAGATTTGTGGATCAAACTCCTTAAGAGCATTGTAAGGGTTTTATTTGTGACTTTGGTTTTCACATCTATTTGTGGAGGATATGTTGTACTAAATAGAATCTTAGTGCCAACCAAACTCCACAAGATCTTCCACAAGTAGCGAAGAAACTTGATATCCTTATCAGAAATAATTGTTTCATAGATATTATGTAACCTAACTATCTCCTTGAAGTATATATAAACTATATAAGAGGAATTATTTATCTTTTAACATGGGACAGACTTTTCCATCTTATAGAATCAGTTTACCACTACCATAATGACATCATTTTACCTTTGAGTTGTAGGAAAATCCACTACAAAGTTCATACTCATGAGGTCCCAAGTTCAATACAGGATGCATAATAGAGTGTAGAGTCCTTGGTGGAAGTGGCTCTTGACCTTTTGGCAAGTATCACAAATTTCCATTCCTCCTTGTACATCACTGACCATCATAATCCAATAAAAGTCACCGCTACTTAAAAACACATATATAGTGGTTAGAAAAGTAGTATAAATGGTGGTTTGTAACTGTCACTTAATCTATCTCCATATATAATATACATGGAGGCTCTAAAACCCGTCATATAATGTTTTAAACTTTGGCTTGAAAATCATTGGTGTCATAATATATATAGTTGTTTAGATAAAAACACCACCTATAATATACATATATACTATCGTTATAGACCAAACCTACCATGTATATCCATAACACAAACCTCCCAAATATTTTAGTTAAGGGAAAACACAAAAATTATTAGCCAACACTTCCATGTATACCCATAACAAACTCCTAACTTGCTTAGAAGGAGAATAAATGGTTGTTGTGACTAATAGTTGTCGTGTATATGCACAACACACAATAGTTATTATCCACAACAATCGTGTATTCCCCTTCTCATAGTACTGGGAGTTAGCGCGGGTTTACATGGCAGATTTGACTAATAACTTGTGTGTATTCCCTATTTTTTTAATACAACATATATGATCATTGGCATACCAATTTTTTTTTTAATAAAAAACTTACAGATATTTTCAAGATGATTTAACCAACGTCAGTATTTGCCAAATCCAAAACACGCATCCATAATTCATAAGGTTCACATCAAAATAAATAATTTTATACTTTTATTATATACCTTACATACAAAACCTTACACAAAATTCTTTTTTCATTAATATTTACACCCTTGGTACAAAAAATTGAAGGAACACATATGATCCTAAAAATAATCATCATAAAAACTTTTAATAAAATATAAGTATTATTTTCTAACTTCATTAATCTTGTTATTATCATATTTATAAAGGTCAAAATATTGATATACCTACAAAATATGGAAATTATCATGTTAGTATTAATATATATAGCTAATCATAATTAATATTAACTAAAAAAAGTAAATTTGTACTTCTCATTATCTCGTCCAATGTTTACAAATGATTTCCTTCATGAATATCATCACTTAGTATCCATAACTTATATTATCTTGTTATCATAAATACTAAAAAATAAAATATAAATTACTTCATTAGTTTTTCATACTAAATACTTAATAGTAAATGATGATGATTCTTTAATGACATAACACTACAAACCTTATTTTTTATGAAGACATATGGGGGTGGTGCCCTTTTCTTCTTTTGTGGCCCAAAATAAGCCTTAAATGACCTAATTGGTGCATTAGCCATATATTAAAATAATATTATATGTGTGTATGATTCTAATTAATATCAGTACATAGATAAAAATTTATCCTTCAACAAGCAATTTTGGAGTAGAACAAGGATTTCCATCAATTGAATCCATTCAATATGCGGTATCTAAAAATTATTACAATATCACTAGTTCTCAATGCATGTCAAAGGAAAATGGAGCAAAAAAAAAAGGAATCGTGGAGCCATCTTTATCACTTTAACCACATATATAACATGTTCAATATTATCATTTTCATTAGGAACATGTCTGATTATAGAAATCTATATACATCAAACTCGTCCAAGACATTAGATAATAAATTATCTTTTAAGAAATTATGACCATGAAAGAATAAATTACATATATAGTATCAAAATATTACTTTGCACTAATAATTAATGTATGCTCAAATGTAAAAGCATTTAAATTACCTCGTATATGCTTATATGTTGACATTATAACATTTGAACTTGTAAGAAATGTAAGATATCCTCTGTTACAATCCATTTATTCACATCTTTTGATTTCATGTGTAAATCCTCTTAAAGAGGAATCCTAATAGAATTTCTATCCAATGATAGAACCATGTCCAAATAAAATCTAAATTGAGGTGATAGGTCACGACACTTGATTATTGTTTTCATTCCCAAGGATTTTTAGGCTTCTGCATACTTTATATCTTTTATTTTCCTCTTACTAATAATTGTTGCTATAATATGATGACCCTAATTAAGTAAAATAGAATGTATGGTATAATTATTAGATCTTATATTATCACTTAAGTAACAAGAATTTAATATTTTTTAATTGAACTACCTCACCCTTGATACTTACATGATTACTCAACCATCCAACGAATTACTCTACTATTAAGCACAATATGGCCATATCCTCTTCTTCACAATTATATTCCACATCAAGCAGCACTGAATCCATTAATTATGCCTAAAAGAAATTATGAATTGAGATCTAAAATTTATCAAATCCCAATGGTCGGGTAAGAAGGGATAAGTTGGACTCAATAAATGCAGTAACATTTGCTATAATAGGCCCATCCTTTATGACTTGCAAGTCAAAAGAATACTAGCCTTGTAACTAATAGTCAAAAGATTCAAGTTATGGAAATATATATATATATATATATATATATATATATATATATATATTCAAGTACATAGAGTGTAGTGTTGTATATTATGTCATTAGTTTTCGAAAAGGGTATAAGGGCACTACATGAGGACCGTTAAATTGGACATTGTCAATGTGATGATATATTATCCAACCTCCTAAGGATTGCCTCTTTTGATTGCCTTAACGCCGCCACTTCTTTCTTCATATGATCACAAATATCCTTTAAAGGGAGAGAACTAGGGCATGTCCATATACCTTAGATAGCTTGAACCCAAAATTATATGTCCTACATCGACCACCACGCTCTTGAATATCCATTGTGTGTGTTAAAAGGTATTTTGGATCTTGTTTGCCAAAATAATTGGCCAGATAGTCCTTTCTCAAATCCACTTATTTAAAGTAAGAAAAATAGGCAGGGATAAGTAACCATAATAAACTAAGTAAAGATAAATATTGTGCACTTTACAATTTTCTCAACCATCTGTTGAGTTGATTTGTTTGCAAGCTTTCTATTCTTACCCTAGCATATATCTAAACATCAAATCACTTTGTGGGTATATATATGGCTTGGTTTAGCTCTGCTTGCTCCATTAGTTATTTCTCCTATTGCATCAAATAAAAAAACTTAGTAACAATATTAGATCATAGAAGAATGGTATATATATATATTCATACCAAGGATTTTCTAGCTTCCTTGTTGTCTCTATGTCTTATTTTGTGAGAATAAATTCTCTTCTCTACATTAGCTTTATTCTTGGTGCTCTTCACTTGCTACATTTTTATAAATACATTATGTTAGTTTGAAATGTAAGATAAGTACACTCTATTTATATTAAAAATTTAACAATAATATCTTATTATATAATTCGTATTCCTAAAGTACTCCATAAACAAAACACCCTCTATTGGTTGAGGGTGATCACATCCCTATAGATATCAAAGGGTGTGAACATTATAGTACCATTAGCTATGTACATATGCTTTTTCTAGCAATCCATGACTTTCAATCCATCCATGACTTTGCTGCTCAACTTATAACAAGTTTCTTATATTTGTATTAAACATTAAATGCTTGTTAAAATACTAAAAAAATCCAAAAGTCAATAGCATATAATTAAATTATCATATAGTAATAACAAAAAAAGAGTCATATATATTTTTAATATTCCCTATCCTTCAACTCTTTTGAGGCACCCTCCATATGTGATAAGTGATGGAGATGTGACCATGAGCCTTAGAATTATAATAATAAATAAACAAATCCCTATTCTCACCCACTAGATACCCTAATTCATCAAAATCAACAATAAGTACAATGCTCATTTCTTTGTTTTTAGCAAGTTGTGTCAATTAAATTCTCCCCTTCTTTGAGTTTTTCCAACCTCTTGAGCATGTCTATCATCTTCACTTGGATCCATACTTGAAATAACAAATAAAAATTAAATATTAGAAATTAATTAAAGGAATATATGATGTGATATAGTTAAAATATAAAAAATAAACATTTATGCTCAAAATAAAATAAAACAACACATAGGAAGTAATTAAACATTTCATCTATAATGCTTTACTATGTGTAGTGTACCCTATTTATGCACAAACCTTTATTCAAGTGCATATAAACCTTCTTTGTGATCATCTCACCCATAGAGGCCATCGGTAATTTCATCATGGTTTTATGAGAAAGGTAAGTTAGTAGTCAAAATGTTCTCTCGTTGTATGTCATCTTCCCAATTCGCTGTATTCAAGACAACAAACTAGAATACCTTCTTTGCTTGTGAGGATAATATAAATGGGCCTTACTTATGACCAAGCCTTAAAATATCCACCTTTGTAAATCTAACTTCCTTAATACAAAACCTATTTAGATTGTCAAACCATTTGCATTTGAATAAAGGAACTCTAAAAGTTGTTTAATCTAATAGAAATATATGCTCTATCACCCCATAGTTTGTGATTAATCCATAAACAAGGTTTTTATCTCCAGCCTTTAATATATGAAAGGCTTTTGATATTACACTCATAAAACTATTTTGCATATTAATCTTTTCATTTAGCTCCTTTATGTAGAAAGTGCAACTATTGATCATATATGAGTTGTATGATATTGCTTCCCTACGAGGAGGGTGTGATAGCCAATATAAGTTAGTATCAGATTCAAATGATTGAGATGACAACCACTCTAAAAATGAGCTATTGTGTCTATCTAATATCTATTTCACACTCCTAGATACATATGAAGTCCTCAAATTATCTATCTGTTGATCTACATATGGTCAAACATCATCTTAATTGTGAAGGACATAGAGGTGAGCTTGAAAAAATATTTGATCATCATAAATGATGACTATGCAAAATCTTTTGCACCCTTTCCCTTGTTCCTCTATAACTAAATGTAGTGGTTTAGGAAGGCCTATTGTATTAACATTAGGTAAAAACTCACAACAACATCCTATTTCTTCCTCTATTAGATAAATTTCAACAATGCAATCCTCAATCGTGTTCGGATTCCTCGCATATCTTTTTAAGAATTTCATAGACCTTTGAAATGGATATGTCTAATACAAATGAACCGATCCACATAATCTAACCTCCCTAACTAGGTGAACCATTAAATGAATCAAGATTACAAAGAATGATAGAGGAAAATACATCTCAAGTTGGCATAATATAGCCATAATCTCACTTTCAATTTATCTAGCTTTGTAGGGTCAATAATATTACTATGTAGTTCCTTGAAAAATAAAAAAAATCTGGGGATGGCATTTCAAACTCAATTTGGTAAGATAGAACATATAGCAATCGACAATCAATTATTAAATGAGAATATGATGATCACGTGATTTCATACCCACTAACTTTAAATCTTCCATTAAAACAAGTATATTGATGTTTAATCAATATCCTCCTGGAACCTTTGCTTTGTATGGCACACACATAAAGAGATATTTTCTTTTTTAGAAAGACTATAATATGCAGTAGGTAAAAAAAGAAAGCTTTATTTCCCACCTTCTAAGGGTAATTTTATTTTTATACCTATTTGACCAAGTCC
Source organism: Tamarix chinensis (assembly GCA_030549775.1). Lineage (NCBI taxonomy): Eukaryota > Viridiplantae > Streptophyta > Magnoliopsida > Caryophyllales > Tamaricaceae > Tamarix > Tamarix chinensis. Next base: position 65,964,670 of record CM060180.1, on the reverse strand, counting down.
AACTTAGAATTAATGCCATCCTTTATCTTTTTTTAGCATATTAAAAATTATACCAATTAAACAGTTAGATACATTTTTCTTGATATACATCACATCAAGAAAATTTCATACATGGAAGTCTTCTAATATAGAAGGTGAAACAAGATTGACCTCTTCTTCCACCCACTTGAAGGGATTATTTTCTTATTTTTTTTAAATAAACATTAAAGTGCTTTACTTTGTGAAATACTTGAAACCCCATGAGATGATTCAAATATCTTTCTTCTATAACTTTTCCATTAAAAGTTTTTTTTTGTTTATGATAATGATGATTCATAGGAAATAAACAAGAATGCTTAAGATAAATAGTCTTCCTACTCTTCGGTAGCTAGAGAAATTTTGTGTTATCTTTACAAATATAACATGTATAATGTCCATGCACACTATAACTAGAAAGATTACCATAAGAAGGAAAATAATTTATGGTACAAAATAACATCTCTTTCAAGCTAATAGACTCTTGGATTCATGTATCAACTATTTCAACTCTATGATCCCATGTGTACTTTAATCCTTAATAAGGGGAGCCAAATAAACATCAATATCATTACCTGACTATTTTAGACCAATTATAAGTAAGGATAGCTTCATCCATTTCCTCTTCATGCATAATGAAGGGGGTGTTTCCATCAAAAGGGATCATTCCTTCTAAACATAGTGCAACCTATAGGTTTCTAGCTTCACTAAAAAAATTAGGATATGCAGAATTAATCATATTCTATTTTAAGAGAACATGTTGGATGTATAATCTCAACATAAAAAATCCTTCCGTTCACATGTTATATAAGATTCTTCACATTTTCCTCATTATAAAATATGTGTCAGAATCATGGTATATTTGAAAAATACGACAACATCTTATTAGAAACTTTATCCCTCTTGTATCATGAAATTTGACATTGAGAAAAACTATTTGATGATGCATATTCATTCGAATACAAAATGTAATCATTAAGACAAGAATGCATCTTTTCATAATTCAAACCCACAGAACAAATAATATTATTCTCTTCATAAGTACAAAGATGAAGCACATTGTCCTCCTAAAGCATCTTTTTCTAGAGCTTAAGAAGAGAAATAAACCTTTTATCACCCCATCTATTGCTCACTTTTAAATTGTATAATTGTAACACAATGCATGATTTTATAAATTTAGTACAACCATTATAAAAAGGCATCTCCAAATCATTATCAACTTTTCAAATTTTTTTGGATGTTACATAAAATGTTCTTCAACATTATTGGTTAGGTCCTCCATGTAAGCAAAATCATCTGCAACTTCAACATCACCATGATTAACCACATTATATTAATTAAGAAATGGTTTTCCATGCCATATCCACCTACCACCTAGTATAACTCTTATTAATTTCATGGATAATGAGATAATCGTGTATCCCATTTACTCTTCTTATTATTTTATTTTCACAATCTACACATAGGTAAAATATTGGCAAAGGATCTTTCGAATTTTCAATGACTATCTTAAGAAGGTCTTGAATATTGTCTATATATTCTCTAGAAAACCTATTTACATGTATCCACTATGATCCATCATGAAATATAAGTAAAGTTAGGCCCCTAAATTATAAATAAAAATTATTGGAGAATATGACAATATTAGCCAAGTCAGGTAAAAGCCATTAACATATTCGAAATACATATACACCACAACAATATTTTTACTAGCAAAAATACCATGATTTCTACAATACTATCTATTTCATTGATGTACTATATTTTTCAAAATAGTTTGATAATATATTTACACAAAACATATCAACTCAAAAAACTAACAACATATAGTGTATAGATATACAACACAATATCATATAGTATAAGTATACATGAAGGAGTTCGAATATGCAAGAAAAAAGCAAAATTTAGAAAATAGAGAAATTTATAAAAAAAAGATTAAACTTCAAAGAAAATACGAAAAAAAGAATTGATGAACATATTGTGGGAATAGAGAGAGAAGGCTGATGCCAGTGAACTAAAGAGGAAGAAAAATGAGCAAGAAATTTCACAAAGAGAAGGGAGAAGACAACATTGGTAGTAGAACTTCATTGCTTCGAATGCCACTATTTGGATATTGAGATGTAAAGTGAAAATTTACCGACAATCCTAAGTTAAAGAATGATCAAGTAAAAAAATGAGGATAAAATGGTATACACAATGATTTTAACTTATAGCCACTATATATACCTTAATAGTGTAGAAGAGTATACATGTCGGTTGTAAGTTAAAACTACCATGCATAGCCTTAATGAGAAAGTTAAATATTAGATAAGGGTATACACTACGGTTTTAACTTATAATCGCCATGTACACCCTTCTACACTATTAGGGTATCTATGATAGGTATAAACTATTCTGTATACCCTCATCCAATATTTACCTTTCTTTTTAAGGTTATACATGGTGGTTTTAGGACAAAAACTCCAGGGATACTTCCCACTTAAAATACCAAAATACACCCTTTGTGTTTTCCTTACTAAGTAATGGAATAGATAGGGTCTTAGTTTTAAACCGCTTTATATTAGATTTTGTTTAATCTAAATCATGTACTAAAAAAGTATTCCTAGAGTACATCACATGTTTTGCTATTGCTTAAGTGTTTTCTTAAATCTGCAAGCATACAAATGACCAAATGCTAATTCTATCAATTCTCGAGAACCATTAATTTCTTCCTTTAGTTTCTTCAACATTATACTTTTATAGATGACCAAATGCTGAGAGGTTTCAGTATCGAAGAATAAAAAATTTGGAGAGACAAGGCCATCAAAACACTAAAAAAATGTTGGGGAAGTCCTTCAACTCCTAAGAAACATGAGATCAAACGCTCCACCTCCTAGAAGGTTGGTTTCTTATAACATAGAAGAGGAGTTTAGTAGAGATTATGGTGGAAAGTGATTCAAGATCCAACTCAAGTGACTCCACTCATCAACACTGGAGGAGAATAAGGAAGAATGACTTAAGAGACATCATGATGCTTATGAGATCCAACTTGGGTCATGCTAGGAAGTAGTGTCTAATTAAGATTTGATCAACAGAAAATTAAGATTAGAATGGAGAGAGATTTGAGAAGTAAAAATTGATTCTTGGTAAATCCTTGAATCAATAATCAAAAGAACCACCTAAGGTTTAAACTCTTAGGATAAATCTTGGAAGGTTTTTGCTAATCTTCGAACTCTTGCGCTAGAGTGAATATGAAAGACTCTTAGTTTTTTTAAGAAAAAAATGTGCAGCAAAAAACAAGTTGATTTTTCTTTCATTCTTTCCTTGGTGCTTATAGATGGAGTTTAGGATTAAATGTTACATATTAGCTAACTAATACAAGTGAATTGTGATAAAATAAATAAATAAATAAAAGAAACTACCTAATAGACCACCCTATGTCACTTGGCCATGGGGTGTGTACCATGCTGATTTCAAATGGTAATGTCCTTCCTTCATGTGTCCAACTCATATAGTTGCCACTTGATTCATAAGGAAAGACACAAGTATAATTTTAATCTTGTAAGGGATAAAAAGAAGTAAATAATATCTTCTAACCTTCCTTGTTCTTCCCAAAAATCTATATTATTCTTCCCAAGTGTTGAAAAGGACTTGTCAGTTGTCATGTAGCTTGAGAGGGACTTGTGGTTTTCTTTGTGTGGCTATTGTAGGTGCATATTTTGATTCATTTTGGGGTATTTTTGGAGCTATAATAATAAAATAAAATGAGATAAAAATTTTGGGAAAAAGTTGGCTTATAAGGTGGGGGATTTATTATGTGGAGATGGTAAAAGTTGACAAGGCTTGCATGGCTAATTTTCTTAGGAGTGACTAATTTTTCCAGGTGAGGAGAGTTTTTTGACTCTCAAACTTGAAAAAATTAATGGTAGGAGTTTCATAATTAGATTAGGATGCTCCCACTTCACATCAAGGCTGAGCTTACTAAATTCTATGGTAGTTTGAGCCCCAAACATTTCCTTACTTGGGAATTGAGGTGCTCTTATGTGTTTGAGGCTAAGGGGTATTCGAATCACAAGTCTTAAAAGGTGGATAATATTAGACTCAAGGGATATGATTTCTTATGGTGTGAAAAATTATACCACCAATAGGAGAAGAGAGGAAAACCCAAAGTAAAGTTAAGGAAGAAGATGATGAGGTGTATACAAGAAAGGTTGTTGTCACCCTCCTACAAGCAAGAGTCGTATATCAATATTTCCATACTTAAGTGAGGTAAATTGAGTGTCAAGAACTAAATCAAGGAGTTTGAGAGCATCATGTTGAGATTATAAAAATAGGAGGTGCTCAAACATACCATGTTAAGAATCATTGGCAAGTTGAGGGTTGATCTTACATGGAAGGTGGAACACCAACTTTACTATTCCTTGGATGGACCCTTCAATGTTGCTATGAAGGTGAAAATTTAAAAGAAGAAGAATAGTATAAAATTAAGATTCACCCTTAGAAGATTAGTCAATATGAGGGAATCCCCCTCTACACCAACCTCAAAACCTTTTTATACTCAAGAAAAAGGCAAGGGGGTTGGGAGGAAATCTTGTGGAATTAGGTGCTTCAAATGCCAAGGGATATATCATTACAAATCTAAGTATTAAACAAAAGCGTTATGACACTTATGGATTTAGATGAATCTATTGGGGAGCAATATGAAGATAGGGAAGATGAGGCTTCATAAATGAAAGAGGTGGGAGAAGAAGTGCCCTAGAACCAAGGAGAAGCATTGATGATTAGAGGAGTCTTCCATACTAAAGAGGCACCCTTCGATTACAATCAATGAGAATTAATATTCCATACCAAATGTATAATACTTGGGAAGATTTGTTCCTTGGTCATTAATGAAGGAATATACACGAATGTGGTTGTCCAAATCCTTGTCGATAAACTACACCTACCCACAACACCTCACCCTAAACCCTACAAACTTTAATACCTTTATCATAAGAGTATTGTTGGAGTGACCAAACAAGTTATTATTACATTCTATCTTAAAAAAACTATCAAGAGCAAGTCACTTGTGATGATTTACCAATGGAAACTTACCATAGATTGCTTAGACAATGGAAAATATGATCAGAGTGTTAAGATGATGGAAGAATAAACACCTATTGCTTCAAGTACCACCATAAAAACAAAACCCTTACCCTTATTATCCCTTCAAAACCTTTATTGATCAACCATGAAAACTCTAAAAACATCTAAAACCCAAAACAATCTCTTCTTAAATGAGAACCAAATTAAAAAGGCCCTATAAAATTATAAGGACATGTATATTTTAATATTTATGGAGTTAAATGATGAGAAGCTAAACTTACATCCATAGCTTAAGGGCTTGATGGATGATTTTGATGATATTTTCCCTAGGGAATTGACCAATACCTTACCTCTCATTTGAGGTATTGAGCATCAAATTGACTTCTTGCCTAATTCTACTTTCCTAAAAAACCAGCCTATAGATGCAATATAATGGAATCTAAAGAGTTGCAAAGGTAATTTGATGATATGTTTTTCCTACCTCGCTTGCTCCTAAGAAGGATGGCACCATGCGCATGTGTGTGGATATTAGAGCTATCAATAACAACACTATCACGTATAGGTGTCCTATATCTAGGCTTTCTAACCTTCCAGATGAGCTCTATGGTGCTTTGGTCATCTCAAATATTGATTGGAGAAGTGCATACTATCAAATACAGATGAAGGAGAGCAATGAATGAAAAAAAAATTCAAAACCAACAGATGCTTATATAAATGGATGGTTATGCCCTTTGGTTTGTCCAATGCCTTTAGTACCTTCACGAGGTTGATGATTGATATATGGAGGCCTTTCATTGGGAAATTTGTGGTTGTTTACTTCAATGACATAGTAGTCTATATTCCTTTTGATTATTTGCACGGGAAACATCTCAAGGAAGTATTCATGGCTTTGATGAGAGGTAAGTTGTCTGGAAAATTTAAAAAAGTGTGATTTATTCATTTAATGGATCACCTTCTTATGTTTTTTGGTCTATAATGATGGAATTGTCGTATATGAGAGTAAGGTGGAAGATATCGAGTCATAGCCTTCTCCCATAGGCTTTTCATGGCTATTCGGTCAATTTATGGCCTATCCTCCTTTTATAGGAGGTTTATCAAAATTTTAGCACCCTCTTAGTTCCCTTAAATGAGTGTATCAAGAAGGGATATGTCAAGTGGATCAAGGTTACCCAAGAGTCATTTGATTTCATCAAGATTAATCTTAGTGTGGCACCCGTACAATTCAAAACTTAAACAAGTTATTTAAATTAGAGTGTGATTCTAGTGGAGTTGGGATAGGATTAGCCCTTATATAAGAATATCGACCTTTATCCTATTTTAGTGAGAAGATCAATGGATTGAAACTCAATTATAATACCTATGACAAGAAGTTTTATGCTATTGTTTTAGCCCTTTATCATTGGTCACATTACTTGAGGCTGCAACAAGTCGCCCTCAAATTAATCACGAGTCTCTAAAGTATATAAATTGGAAGCACAAACTTAACCCTAAGTACGCAAGGTGTGTTGAGTTTTTGCAATCCTTTTTCCTTTGTTACTAAATACAAATTGGGAAATAACAATGTGGTAGCTGATTCTCTATCAATGAAGTGTTGTATGCTTTCCTTTCTTGAAGATAGGATTCATGATTTTGGATATAGTAAGGAGATATAATAAGGAGATGAGGATTTTGCTCTCTTACTTATAGGATGAAGGAAAGCTTAACATAATCTCTTTTTAGAACCAATATGGATTCCTATTTAATAACAACAAACTATGTGTTTTAAAGAGTGTCATTAGGGATCTTTTGGTTTGAGAGGTCCATGGAGGAGGATCAGCCAACCACTTTGACATAAAAAAGATAGTTGATGTTCTTATAGAATATTTTTATTTGCAAAAAATGGTTGGAGATGTATAGGGCGTGGTGGCTTGATGTTCAACATGTCAAAAGGTCAAAAGTCAATCTAAGGATTATACACCCTATACACCCCATTATCGTTTCCTTCCTACCCATGGGACCATATGAGTATGGATTTTATTGTGGCATTAAATAATACTATAAGGAAACATGACACAATTATGGCTACTGTTGATAGATTCTCAAAAAATTCCCACATTGTTGTAGACCATAAGTGTGATGATGCCTTGTATATTGATAGCCTATACTTCAAGGAGATCTTTAGACTCCCTAGTATTCCTAGGTCCATTGTTTCAAACATGGATACCAAATTTGTGAGCTATTTTTGGAAGACCCTATAGAAGATGGTTGGTACCAAAATATTGTTTAGTATTACACATCACCCTCAAATGGATGGTAAAAAAAAATTAACCAATCATATCCTCACTGATCTAGTTAGGGGATTAGTGAGTAATTTACTAAAGGATTAAGATCTTAATATTTGCCATACCAAGGTTGCTTACAACTGATTTCCAACCTATGAAATGGGAAAGTATCCATTTGAGGTGGTTAATGGGGTAAGCCCTATAACGCCTATTGATCTCATTCCTTTATAGATAGATGCTCAAGTCCACTTTAAAGCTAAGGCAAGAGCTAGGGACATAAAGAAGCTACACACTCAAGTGAAGAGTAGGCTTGAATATATCAATGAAATGTGTAAAACAAGAGCCAACAAGAATTGTAAAAGGTTTAGCTTCCAACTGGGAGATCTTGTGTGGATTTAAATTATAAAATAGAGGTTCCCATATTGATGCAAGAACAAGCTCATACCTAGGTGTTAAAGGCCCTTCAAAGCACTAAAGAGGATTGGTGAAACTTATAAGCTTGAACTACCGCAATAGATGAACACCATTTCACCTACACTAAATGTAGGATATTTTCTTCCTTACCTTACAAATGAACCCTAGTAGGGGATAGCCTTGAGCTTCTTTAACCTAGGGAGAATGATGCATGGACATCCCCCACTTTAAGCTCCTTTGATGATAATCATACAATGGGAAACATCAATGATATAGAAGCTTAACACACTCATCATATGGGAAGGGAAAATGGTATGAATGCAAGCTATGAAAGATTCCATTCAGGCCATAACATTTGGCACCTTTTGTGGCTCGTTGGGTGGTTACAAGTTTGCATAGAGGGTCATTTGAAGGCAAGACTCTCTTAGTTCTATCTAAGTGTGGAAGGATTTTGATTATAGATGAAAATAGGGACATAAGGGGAAGGGACCTCCTTTCACTTATGCACTTCTAAATCTAAACAAGGCTCAAGAAAACTTGAACAAGGTTAAAAGATTTTAAAGAAAAACAACTCAACTTTGAGCTTAGATGGAAACCAGGTAATATATGTTGTATCAAAATAAAGTTAATTAAAATAAAAAACTAAATAATCTTCCATCTTTTACTAAATCTTAACTCTTAAACACTTAGAGAAAATGTTAAAAATTTTAAAATAAAGAAAATTGGTAATCAAAGGAGTAAAACAATAAGAGGAACAAGAGGTAAAAACATTGGCTGCAATAGGGAGGATAGAAGGAAAATGGAGCCAAACAAAGTATAAATCTCTTTAAAAAAATACATTGCAAGAATAAAGACGTTAAATCATGAGAGATTAAAGGTAAGAGGGAAAATTTAAGGGAAAAACCATATCTAGTAGGAAAAACTAAGAGCCAAAAAGGGAAGAAAATAAGAGGGAAACACTTGAGAAATCTTATATACAAAAGGATAGCTATAGTGTAGTGTGTATGGAATATTAAGGCAAAAAAAAACTCCCTCTATAAAGCTCAAAATATTGTTCCATGCATGGGGGGGGGGATGGGTGAGCTATATTTTAACATACTTGACTCAAAAAGTGATTAAAAGGGTGTGTGGTGTAAGAAGAGTGTGTGATCAATATAAGATATGTTATTTTAGCTAGGATATTTGTTAAATGAAGAAATAAAATCACAAAAATTTATCAAATAAGTGAGGAAGGCCTTGATCTAGATTTTATGATTAAAGGGCTAATCAAAATTAATTTTAGATAGTTAAATTGTGTACAAAATTAAATGAAGAGTATTTATTGGGAAAATATCAAATAAATTCCAAAAATTATGGAAAAACTAATGAATGGTGAAGAATAATTTTAGAAACCCAAACATATAGATTTATTTTGTATCCATAAATATTTAGAGTCTAAACAAATTATAACAAATAAAAATATAAAAAATATTTAATTATGCAAAAGAGTTTTTTCGTGATTTAACAAAATGAATAAAGGAATGTTAAAAAAATGGAATTAAAGGAGTAAATAAGAAATGTCAGAATATTTTAAATTATTTACTACACTAAGAACACAAGGAAGATTAGGGTTAGATAAATAGGGTATTATATAGATGATTAAAGCTTAACAGGTTTGATACAACCATATATACCAAAAGATGAACATTTCTTTTAAAAAAAATTATATTTAAAGAATTACATCATTACGTGTATTTTGATAAGAGAAATTCAAGAATAGGTGGCCTCTTATTTTTTTTTAAAAAAAATCATGTAAGTGAGCATAAAACACTCTGAAAATACTCATGTTGATTTGTAGAAAAAGTCATCAATCCTAAAAGCATACCAGGTAACTACCCACCATTGGTTTGGAGTTGAGATATAATATTTTATGCCTAAAAACTAATTTTTTTTCAAAAATATTTTAAAGTAATATGAATTTAAATGAGATTGAGTAAATATTTTTCAAACTGGGAGACCAATCGATTGGTTTTGCAGAATAATAGATTGGTTTGATAAACCAACCAACTGATTAATATACTTCTCTTTTTTTTTTCTAGTTATAAGGAAATAGTTGAGTGTAGGCTAAATCACTTAATGAATTTTAATGGAATTGTTTCTTTATCTCAATTTTGTTTTTTGAAAATTGATCCAAAGATTATTAAACTTTGTAAAGTTGATATATATATATATAGATCAAGCATATTCTTTAAGGGTTGTAGGAATACTTTTATTATATTAATCTAAATAATTTTCACTTAAAGTCACTTTTTGGACAAAAACCCTACCTACCCTCTTATCAACTCTTTTATCTTTCTTCCCCTCTCTACTCTGTCATATAGCAGTAAATGATTGTTGTTGATATAATGTCATTTCCCCTTTATTCCATGATTTCCCCCCTTTAAACTTACACTTACCTCCCTCACTTCATCCATATCACTCCATGATCTATCATTTTCCTTCTTCTTCCAAGTGATCAATAAGCAACCACATCTTTTGATCCTTTCTCTTATTATGAACCACCCAAGCTAAAAGAATTATATTTTTTTATTCATTAGCTCTCTCCCTCACCTCACTTGAACAATTATTTTTTGTACTCAAATTTCTAAATGTTAAGCCTTTTATTTTCTCTCATTTCCCTTCTCTTCTTCCACTATTTTCCTTTGTACTTAAGTTGCTTCTCCCTTTTCCTCCTCATTTACTTACTTAATTTATCATCTACCATCTTTATTTTAGCTCTCTACTACTTAAATTTAAGTAGAAATGGATTAATATTTAGAAAATAGGGGAAATGTTTGGTCTCACCTTCATCCACTCAAGCAAAAGGGATCTGACATGCTTTTATTTGTTTTATTCCCTTTGTAGCTCTCTTATTTTGTTTGAAAATAATATAATATTCTATTAATCTAGGAGATTAAGGAGTAGTAGTGGAGGAGGAAGTGGAAGCCTAGGAGTTTTCTTTTTTACTTTGGAACTTTAGGATTTTGTAAATTTAGCTAGGCTCTTAATATGTAGTTTTTTTTTGTTCTATGTGCTTATAAATTTTAATTAATTTAATCATGATCTATGAGTATTAATATGTATGAAAGCATATGCAAATGGTTTTGTTTGATGAGAATGCCTTATGTGTGTTTTGAGCATATGGGGAGCCTTGGCATCTTATATATGAGCTAGGGTAGAGTTGCCCTTTTTGTGATTTTTGTATTTTTTAACATGTTTATTGAGTATATTTCCATCATTACATGTGTTATGCATGATTGGTTTTGAGTAAATTTAAGAAAATGGTTTGAAGGGCTTGCTAGAAATTTGTTAATTAATGGACAAGTTTGATGATGGTTCATTCACGATTAATGTATGAATTGGTTGGTTGAGTTTTGGGAACATGATATATGCATGCCATAATTTTATTCATGGAAGTCTCATATCATATGGTTAAGAGTTGATGCATTTCAATTAACCTATCAAAACATGTGATCATCATTAGTGTGTCCATTAGAACCATTCACTTATTGGTGCAAAAACCAATCAACTTATTTTAACCCACTTACCAATTAGCTAGTTTGACTTTTAGAGTGTTGGCCTCGACTTGGAACTAGCTGACTAGTTAAGATTTTGGTTAATAGACCGATGATGCTAGTTAACTAGTTATCCTATACTTATCAAATTGTCCTTTTGTTTTTAAGCTTTACTTGCTTTATGCCTCCCAGACTAGTCCACTGGTTGTGTAACTTATTCGCCATTTTGTTTAAGACTTTTATGGTAATTGTTTTAGGTTGAATTGTAAAGTTTATTTCTTTTGTTAGCCTTTATCTCTTTTTTTTTAATAATTCATGAAATGATATTAAGTGGCTAAGTGGGGAAGTATAATTGTGTGATAAGTGTAGAATTTGAATAAGAAACCCATGTTTCAAGTAGAAGATTAATGGAGCTAGCTGACTATCCATGGTTAGGTTAGTTGGTGTTTTCAATCCACCATTGTTAGAGTTGCACTAACAATGATAATTGGATTAGGTGGTGGTTTAGTATTCCACAATATAACACTCGAGATATCCTCTGAGGTAGAGTTGTGTATTATATGCCTTATTTTTTTTGTTGCAAATTATCTAATTTAACTTTGTACGTTAGTTAAGGCCCCACATGCACTTTATTTAGACTACAAATGTAACACTATAAAATTTCATAACCATTTTTGTTTTTAAAGAGTACTACAGAAATAACATCAAAGTTGATGGTGAAACTACCACATCGAATACCAACAAGGTGTGTTTATCACCTAGTTAATGTTAGGTGCTAAGGTTGGAACGATAAAACAAAACATTATAGCTGCTTACCTACATTGTGCATATATACATAATTGTAGTGACACGGTACATCAAATAGCAAAAATCATAAAATACATTTCCTAGTGCTAAAAAGGTTTAAATAACTGATAAAACCAAAAAGGTCCCAAATATAGGGAAAAACTCCTAACAATTGGCCTAGCTACAAGCATCATCAATCCCCATCAAGTGCTTAATGACCATTACTAGAGAGTTGTCTATCATAGTCATCATCAAATAGGGCTTCATTACCCCTCACAAATATATCACGTATCCATTAAATGGATAAGGACCACAAGTGGTAGTATCAATATATGAGTATTGAGTATGAACTAATTATCACACATAAGCACACATCTTGGCACCCTATGCATAACATAGAGGAATCATGTTAGAACAATCATGAACTCATAACATAAGGACAATATAGCATCCTATCATGATAAATATATCGTACTATATCACATGAAAATCATATTCTAAGGGAAAACCCTAAGGCATCTCTAGCATGCGGTTCCACCATAATAAGGAATCTAATACATGCTCTCATGATTGTTTCAAGATAATAACACTAAAACATAGATCATTAAACCACATGATATCATCTTGACATAATGCAAGGATAATCATGTGAACCACTAGCATATGAACACAGCCCCTAAGGTACCACCTTGGACACCTAGTCCTACAACCATTGAGCATAATTCATGGCATAAACATACCAATAAGACATAAAAGCCAAACATACGTGGATATTTTCCTACCACAATACACAAGTTAAGGGTGAAATAATAATCAGTTAAGCAACTCGCTCCATTATGGATTAACATATTAATGCCAAGGATCTGTACAAGGACTCTAACATCTACCTAGCCTAGAACCGTAAATGCTACCACAGGTCAACATCCCGTCCACTATTAATGGAGTTTGCCTAAGGTAGTCTCGCCAAAGGTATCCTAATAATTAAGTATCCATACTTTTTATAGAGTTTGAAGGATCATATAGAGTTGAAAAGACACCAATCTACTGTACGCCTAACAACCCCTATCATTTTATGAAAGTGTGAAATGAGGGTCAAGAGGTTCGTGTTTTTATAATGCTAATACAAAGTGTATTCTACAAAGGGAAAGCTCATAAAACACATATATCATATAGCAAATAAATGCTTAAGGAAACACAAAATCCTATAGAAAATAAGAAAATCTCACAGAAAATCTAAAGAGAGAAAATAGATGAAAACTCAGATAAAATAGGCTTAGTTGTCATAAAATAGGGTTGTATGCCAAATTTGAAAAAAATCCACCATCCACAAAAATTACTATTCATCGGCTAACAAAAATCTTATTTTATACTGAGAATCTTAAAAATAAAAACTCAAAAAAACACTTTATTATAAAAAATTACTACTCATACTGATTTACTATTTGTAAGGGTAAAATAGTCAAATTGTTAAAGGTTATTATCAACCTTTGACTCTAAAATTCCACTAGAGCCTTTCATAGGTATTTTAGTCATATTCGAATTAATTGTATAAACAAATACTTATTAAAATATTAAACCCTAGTTATGATAATTAAGACGCCATTAGCTAAGAATACTTTGAATAAAACTAAAAACACGAATAATGTTGTTAAAGACTTTGAACATTTATTCATAATTAAGATATTCAAAACTTGATTATTGCTAAATATGATATGCACAAAGATTGTTCTACAAATTACAAGGAATTATCACGGTATGATATTATCTTAAATCAAACATCAAATTATACCTAAAGCTCCTAAAATTTATTTTAGCTAAAATTCATATGCTTCGATTTAAACCAATTAAACATCATAGTTTATCTATGTTAATAGATATACAACATATTCTAATCAATTTGAAAAAACAAACATAGAATATAAAAATCCCTAAATCAACCTAAAATTCATCAAAAAAAAAACCATGCTTCGGATCATCAAACAACAAAATATTATGCATCAATGTTACTCTTCAATTTTCAAGGAATAAAATGTTACTGTCAATTTAGAAAAACACTCAAGGAATCAACCCCTAATTTGACCAAAATCCATAAATCAACCATAATACAAATCAAGCAACCAAAATACTAATTTATGCTTATATATAATAAAGCAATAGTTCTTACCTTGAATCTAGATTCAAAAGGACAAGAAAGATGAAGAATTAATACCAAATTTAATTATTCAAAAACCTAAAAAATACCAATAAAAACCTAGAAGAAGTCTCATAGAAAAATGGTTAGAAATGAAGGAGATTAAGAAAGAACCAAAATGATGAAGCTATGGAAGCTTAGAAGTTGGAAATGATGGAGGATGAATATGGTGATGATGCAAAATATTTAGGTAATGAGAAGAAGGAGTTTTTAGTGGAGAAGATAGGGAAAACAAGGGAGAAAAAATCACGACAAATGTAGAAGAATGGAGGGTAAAAGATAATTTGGGGGGGGGGACTTAATTCTTAAGTTTCAAGTGATATTTTAGTGAAAAATGTCAAGGATAAGGGAGGTATGTAGAAAAACCAAGAGGGAAAAAATGATCATATGAGGTTTGACCTTATCTCAAATGCATGATGAAGATCAAATTTGATAAATATTAGGGTGGAAGAAGAAAAAATTTGAATGTGGCGATGTATACATGCCCAATAGTATATATTTTATCACAAATATTGTAAAATATCTTTTATAGCATGTTAAAGTTATAAAAATGTGAAAAACACTAAAATAGAGCAATCTTCAAAGTTTCTTAACATTTAGACATGTGGAAGGGTAGTTTTGGGGCTTAAAATGTATTTAAGGCACATAGGTACAATGAATAATACCTTATTGCCAACATCTCAATTTTGTATTTTTAAAGACCCTAAGAGACTTAGATATCACAAGGAATTCAAAAATTCAAATTAGAGAAGAGTCTCAAAAAATATTGAAGGCCAAAACTTGTTCAAAAGTCTCATTAAAGGAAAAATGCAAGAAAGGGTAAGAAAGTGACAATCAAAATTTTAAAAAACACCACTAGGGTTTCTAATTTTTCAAGAGATGTAAAAGAAATTATAAAATAAATAATTTTATTTTCAAACCAAGTAGATCCTAAAAATTAGGGTTTTAGAAAGTGAGGTATTACAACATACTTTTAAGAGGGTTTTGATACTAAAGGATCAAGTGATTTAGCTTCTCTGACACCTTTCAGTTGGTGGTAAGAACTTTACCATTGATTTGAGCTTTTTTGGTTATATATATTAGGGTAGTTGGTGATAGATCATTATTTTTATTTTGAGATGATGGTTCATGATTTATGGTATTTCGATTATAAGTGAATTAAGTATGGCTTGATCATGTATCATGTTTAGTTTCCTTACCTTCCTAGTATTTAGCATTGATGTATAAAATCCATGTTAGCATGTTTATGTGTGCATCACTTGACTTACCATTTTTATACCAACTTATATGTTACATACTATCTCTTCAGAGGATGCCTTACTTACTAAGTGCGTCAGCATACTAATGCTACACTTTGTAGATGGCTTGTTGGTACTTGAGAATGAAGACGAGGACTTTTAATATCAATTGCTAGTTCAAGAGTGATGACTATAGGTTGGGACTTACAGTGAGATATATCCATTGATGTCCTTTTTGGATCACCTATATGGATTTTTTTGGACTTTTATGTCCCTTGTATCCCTTTCTTTTATTCCACCTTAGGGTTTTTTATTTTAAGAGTTAAATTCCACAACAATGTTGATTCTATTTTTTATCTTATTTAACAGATGTTTTAACCTTGTCATTGATATAAGAAAGGTATGATAACTAAACTTGTACTATCATAAACACTAAAACCCATAGTTTAATATTTTTCTTTTGCAATAGTCATAAAATTTAGGTGTTATAGTAACTTAAAGAATCACAAGGTACAATAGACTGCAAAGTAAGCAGCAATCCATAGGAGGGCATCCCTAGGATGTAATCATCTTAACCCATATTATCTTTCACTTTAAGTTCATGTATTTTATTCAATAGTAATTAGAGACAAATAATATAACAATTACATATATCGTGTGCACATGCCATTATCATCCATAATGGGTTAAGCACATAATATCCAATTTCTTCCACTCATATCTCATACCCATATTATGCATAGAGCCACAAGGCTAATCACAAAGGATACACTTTATATTTGGCTGCCACTTTTGATCAAAAATAGATGCTGCTTTGATCTTCTTCCTACATACTTAAACATATTTAAGGAGTTAATCAAAATATGTAAACAAGGATTTTATGCATCGTATAACCATATGCACTTAGCAAGGTGTTTATCTTATATACGATGATACCCAATATGTGTGTTAAATGAATTTATTGACAAGAATACATATCTAACAAGGAGAAAGTATATTATACAAAATTGCTTATAATATATTTTATTAAAATATGTATTATTATTTTAAGAGAACCTACTGATTTAAAAAGTATATTCTTGTTATAAATATGTGCATTATTGTTATAAAGGATGTATATTCTTTTTAGAATGTGTATTTGTATTCAAATGTGTATTTATATATTTTTTGTAAGATGTATATTTTTATTATGTAATGTGTATATTTATATTTTGTAAGATGTGTATTTGTATTATATAAGGTGTGTATTTATATTCCGTAAAGTGTGTATTTATATATCTTTTGTAATATGTGTAATTATATTATATTATGATGTGTATTTTTATTCTATAAATGTGTATTTATAATGTTTTTTTTTAAAGTGTATCATGTTCGAAAATATGAGTGTTTTTCTAATACATTTATTTTTTTTATACACATATATATCTTTTGAGTGTGAGAGTAGTAAATAGCACATAAGACAAAATAACATACAAAATAAAATAGACCTATACGCACCATATTAGGTGTGTATGGTTGTAGGATGTAATTTATCGCTAAAAAAGGTTGAAGTCATTAGGCTAATCAAATTTAATATTAAAACAAGAAAAAGGTAACCTTTTAAACCTTTAAACACATTTAATTTCAAAACACTTTCTTTACTCCAAAACGAAGATATTAATCTTTAATAAAATTCTTAAATCCACACACGCACACACACGGGTTTTGAGCCTTGAAATAAAAGTCATTTTTAATCCTTTAATAGGATTTACCAAATTATATTCCCCCTTTAAAATAATAATTCTTAAAAAAATAAAAGATATTACAAGGTACCATAAAAACAGAGATACAATTCTTATCCCCCACACTTGATATGCTAATAAATTTCTAAACCCACCTTGACCATATTTTATTTATTATCAGGGAATCCCAATTCTCACTCTAAATCTTCGCCTCTTCCCTAAAATTCACCTTGTTCTCTATACTCCGCCCTTATCTTCAAAATGTGATTTATCCTTGAAACTTTAATCAAGTTATACCATTCTTCTATCAAATTATTTCTCCTTATAATTATGAAACATGTGAAATTGATAGTATGATATAAACATTAAGATTTAAGATATTAAATGATAACACAAGCCATAAAAAAATGTGTGACCGAATAAGTGTACTAGATAACTATACATATAGTCACACACACATATTGGTAGGTTTTGTGCAAAACATTAGGATATAAATATTTAAAAAAATCCAATTGAGTATTTAGGATATTCTACTCAATTTTTGTTGAAATAATATCCGACAATTAGGATATATTATTTTTTATTAGATTATTCGATTAAAAAAATATTCAATATTTTGTTGATTTTTTTAATAGTATATTATAATATTATAAAGTTTGTCATATAAAGTTTTTTAAATTTATTTATTTATTATAATTTAAACTTTATAGATATTTTCAAACATTGTTCGTAAACGATATTCAATTTATACCTTATTTATAATTTGAAAAATTCAAAAGTTTAAATATTTAATAAGTATGAATATACATTCATAAACACTCCTAAATATTAAACAGTCCGATAAACCCGTACCCATATTTCAAAGGATATTCAAATCATTTAGCTAACTTAATCCCAAAACCTGAAATACTACCTCGAATATGAACGCACAAGATAAATATCTATTCTTTTGGCGCGCCCGAAAATTCCCTGATTGTTTACCAAACGTAAACCTGAAACCTAATTCTCTCCCGAATCTGAACCTACGGGACAAATTGCTGCCCTACAAGAAAAATGGCAAGAAGAGAATAAAAAAACATAAAGCACCGGGCTTGACATTCAGTGAAGCCCCATTAGCCGACCCGGCAAACGCGAATTACCCAAGCAGCTAGCCCAAAACACTAGACATGAATTCTGAGTAATCGAAAGCAATAGTTGAACATGTACTTATATTTTAGTACTTCCGAGCAAGAATTACCAAGAGTTAATATTTTTCGCGGTTAGGGATTTAGATGTTCAATTTCAAGTCAGCAGTTTTCGATCTAACAAAATCCTGATACTTGCTTTCGAACTTTAGCTTACTTGGTGCTGATTGTCTTGATTTAGTTTTTTCTGCCGATGCAAATTGGTTCAGTTTCAAGTGAAAAAGAATTTCTCGATAGATTAGGTAGTGCCGTCAAATTTGTTGGAAAATAATGTCGTGGGCTGGACGTGAAGATGTCTTCCTTTCCACTTCTCTTGCTAGCTACCTTGACAGTAATTCGCTAATTCTCTCCCGTTGATTTTGTAGATTTCTTGTTCGAATCATTTGTTTTTCAATTTAAAACGTCTATTCGATTGAAATCGATGTTCGCTGTTGTTATTCTCTTTATTTGTATCAGTGATGTTGGCTGTAAAAAAAAAAGTTGGCTTTTTTGTTGTTGTTGTTATTGTTGTGGTGGTGGTGTGTAAAAGATGTGCGTTCTTTGTCCAAGGTAGTGGTCTAATGTACAAAATTTGCTGCTGAACTTACGTTTTTCTCATTCAGTTGTCTTACATTGGCTTGGGTTATCACTAATTACCATCGATCGCGCCTGGTTTTGATTTCAGAACACATTTTGAGGTAAGCAGCCCGTTAGGTTTCCTTAGAATATAATATCCCAACTGAAGCCATGTGCTGGGTAGGAAATGGGATAGAGGAACTGAGGAAGGATGATAATACTATGTCCAAAATAAAGATGAGAAGTATTTTTTAGTTAGAGATATGAAATTTGTGGCCAAGCTTGTAGCTAGAAGGTGCACATTTCAATTTGTTAGGGCGGACCTTCACGAGCTGAAACTTATGTTTTCTTGATATGTAGTGTAAATATTCCTTTCTGGCTCATTGCTAGTTAATATCAACGGAGTGGTACATTTCCACAATTACTTAAAGTGAAAGATCTTGAGTCAAAACTTATACCACTCAGGGTAGCTATTCGAGTTATGTTTGGTATTCTATTAGTACTATTCCGATGCTTTTCTATTCTATTATCCCTGATGCCTTATGAGGTTCGAAGAGGTCCTTTTCTACTCTATAGATATCTCATATATTTCGTCCCTATAGAGATACTTAAGTGTTTAGGTATCCTGTTTATTGGTGGTTTGGTTACGTTTCTAGACGGGTCAGCTAGGGCTAGTACCGTTTGAATACTATATTAGTTATTATGATCTCTTTGAGTCTTCACCCTCAATATAATATAATCAAATGGTTGTGATTTTCAGATCTTGTATGCATCATGTTTCCTTCCATGAGTTAGGTAGTCATGATTTACTCAGTACTGGACCCGTACTGATATTACATTAGTTGAATGAGTTATGCGATGATCCACTGATGGTGGGAAGTAGGCCTCTTGTGCAGGCTTGAAATTAGATGTTATTGTTGGGTTGAAGGCTTGGTTAAGAGAGAATAGGCAACCGAGATTCATATCCCTTGAGATTTGTCTTTATATATCAGTATTTATTTATGGAAGTTTTCAAGTGTTGTATTAAAATTTCAAGGGTGTTGTGATTGAGCTTTAATTTCCCGTTACTTTAATAAGCTTTTAAAATCTAAAGTTATTTTATAAGTTTCCGCTGATTTATTTAGCGATGATTTTATTCAGTGAAATTGTCCACTTTCCATCTGCTTGTGGATATCTCCTTGTGGGAGTTTATCTCCATGGCATAGATGTTGTTTGGATTTTTGTTCGATAGGTTTTAGCTTTTTATCTAGCATGAGATAGATGGTGGACATTTATTTTGTGTTAGGTGTGGTGGTAATATTTCCTAATTTCTATTTTAGATTCCACATTTTTCTTTTGAACAAAATTTTTCAGGAGTGAATTTTGGAGGTGTTACGCTTTAATTCTACTTCCATCTAGAGATAGATTTCTATTTACTAAGATGTATAGAGATATGGCCTTAGCCATTAGAAGAGTTGAACTTTTAGTAGACCTCATAGAGACTGAACTTCGTGATATCAACGTAATTCTAGGGATGGATATGCTTTCCAAATATTAAGTTATGATTGATTGTGTGGTTCTCAAAGGATCAAAGCATGCTAGGGTTTCTTATTGAAAGTACAAGCCTAGGTCCTTGGTGAGAATAGTGTTTGAGGTTGTGCTTGTTACATTAATGCGAAATGGGTACCTACATTACATATGTAATGTTTAGGACTTGGGTGTTGAGGAGCTATTGATTAAGAATATCCCAATATTACAAGTATTTATAGTTGTATTTCCCTATAAGCTCCTAGGCATGTCGCCGTGAGATAAAAGTCATGATTAACCTTCTATTAGGGATAGATTTTATGTCGACAACACCCTATCACATGGCCCTGATTGAGATGGTATAATTACATATTCAATTGGAGGAAAATTGGATAAGGGATACATTCAACCTAGTGTATTGCCTTAGGAAGCACTAATCATTTTTGTTAAGAAGGATGGTGGGTTAACACTCTACATTAATTACCGAGGATTGAACTTGGTTATAGTGAAGAACCATTATCCTTTACCTCAGATTGATGACCTTTTTGATTAGCTGTGTAGGGCTACAATTTTTTCAATAACAGACCTCAAATCTTGGTATTATTAGTTAAGGATTGACAAGAGGGACATATCGAATATAGCTTTTAGGCCGAGGTATGGCCATTATGAGTTCATCGTGATGTTCTTTAGACTCACAAATCTTGATTAGTTTGTTCTAGTCTTCATCGATGATATCTTGATTTAATCTAGGACTCATGAAGGGCACATGCAGCATTTGAGGTAACATTTAGCACTAATGAGGACACATCACTTGTACACCAAGCTCTTAAAGTATGAGTTTTGGCTTGGTGAAGTAGCCTTCCTTAGACATGTCATTTTGAGGGATGGTGTGTCGATGAATCTTTTGAAGATATGAGTAGTATTAGAGTGGTCAACACCAATGAATGTTAGGGAGATATATAGGCTTCTAGATTTAGCAATCTATTATAGATGTTTTGTCTAGGACTTTTCCAAGATTGCTTTTCCTTTGACGACCCTGTTGAAGAAAACGACACGCTTTTGATGGGATAACAAGCTCATCGAGGCTTTCAAGGAGGTTAAGAGAAGATTGACTTAAGTTCCTATGCTTATACCTTGCTGTCAAGTACAGGATTTGATGTGTATAGTGATGCTTCCAAGCATGGTCTAGGATATGTGTTGATGCAAAATGGAAGGATAGTAACCTATGCCTCATTTAGTTGAAGGATCATGAACAAAACTATTTGACACATAGCCTTGAGTTAGCTATCGTCGTTTTAGCCTTAAAGATCTAGAGATATTATCTGTAAGGGGTGTGGTGTAAGTTCTTCATAGATCATAAGAGTCTTAAGTACATCTTCACTCGGCGAGACCATAGAGATGGATGGAGGTGGTCACGGACTATGATTTGGAATTAACCTACCATGAAGGTAAGACCAATGCCGTAGCATATGCTCTTAGTATAAAGACTTCGCACTCTCTTAGGTTTCTGACCGAATTTAGCAAGAGCTTCAAGATATAGGCATAAAAACCATTAGGTTCGAGGATCTCGAAATGAGGATGAGCATTCTCATGATCACACCAACCATCATCATTGAGATCCGAGCTAATAATCCAGGAGATGTCAAGCTCGAGCAAATCAAATGGGCCATAGCAAAGGGCCAAGCAATGGAGTTTTATATTTTTGAGGATGGTCGTATCCATTTCTGAGGTAGATGGTGTATTATGTAGAATTGTGGGGAGCTTAAGAAGAAGATTCTAGATGAAGGTCACTGTGCGCCTTATTCTATCCATCATAGAGGGAATAGGTTATACAAGTGTCAGAAGCATATCTATTAGTGAACTTGTATAAACCGGGAGATTATAGACTTTATGGCTAGGTGCTCAACCTATCAGAAGGTTAAGATCGAGCACAATCGCCCGACAGGGTTAGTCTAGGCTTTAGAGGACCTCGAGTGCAAGTGAGATAGCATGTCGATGGACTTTATAGGTAGATTATTGAGAACACATAGTGGTTAAAATTCAATCTAAGTAGTAGTTAACTGGTTGACCAAGTTGGCAGTATTTATACCAATGAGGATGACTTAGAGTATGGAGTATATGGTTATTGCTTATAGAGAGCACATGGTGTGATACCATGGGGTATCAAAGGACATTATTACTAATCAAAATTTTAGATTCTTACTGCACTTCTGGTAGAAGTTTCAAGCAACTTTTGGGATTCAGCTGAAAATGAGCACTACATTCTATCAATCTACAGACAACTAAACTGAGTGCAATATTCAGACTTTGAAATTTATGCTTCGAGCGCGTGTACTACATTCTATCATCATTCGAGCATAGGAATGGTACCTTTTTAGACTACCTATGGACAAAAGTGACATAGTCCCTTATGTTAGAGTGATTAAAGTGAGATAATTATGTTGAGACCAGTAATGATAGAGGACACTACCAGGGAGATTAAGCTGATTTAAGATTGGATGATGGTTGCTTAGGATAAACAAAAGAGCTACGCATATCTACATAAAGGTTAAATGGGTATGAGGTGGGTGACCAAGTCCCTTCTAAGGTGAAATGTTTTGATCGAAAGAGAAAGATTAACCCGAGGTACATTGGATCGTATGAGATTTTAGACCGAGTTGAAAAAGTTGCTTACCAACTTGCCTTACTAGTTAAGCTTTTACGCACACAGAATGTTTTCTACATCTCTCGATTGAGAAAATACATGGTAGTTCGTCACACATCATCTAGCCAAAGATGATCAAACTCAAAGACACAAATACATATGAGGAACAACCACTAAGGATCTTGGATACTAAAACTAGGGTGATGCATTTGAAATTTATCCCACTCATGAAGGTTTTGTGGTCATGCCATAGAACTAAGAAGGTCACCTAGGAGTCTAAGAAGAAAATCAAGAGAAAGTATTCTTAATTGTTCGCTTATGTGCATTGCACAAGTAATATCGCCTCTTTAAAGGGGGTACTATCCTTTGCTTGTTAGGAAATGGGTAAATATAATGAACCTCTAACTTTACAACTACATTGGGCATACACTGGACAAAGATAGGCTTACCACATATATGGTAGCTCTATTAATACAAAAATGGGTTGATCATGTCGACCAACCAAAATAATTAAAATGAGGGGATCCATGACAATTTCTCAAAGAGTAAGGATCTATATACATAGGTCTTAATTTGCAAGCATCAAGTTCCTTGGATTGAAAATGCATGCATTCCAGGCTTACTACAAATAATAAAGCATGGATGCTAAGGCAAGCTTACGAACCTTTGTGATATAGACATTGTCCTTCCTCCTTCGCCATAGGGATCATGTTGAGCTGAATAAATTCAGATAACCTCAAGAAATCCCTAGTGAAGAACAAACATCATTCCAGACATGTCTAATGATCAATTAAGTAAAAAATAAATGCTCTTGATTTTCAACATTATATATGTAAAAAATATAGGACACCAGCCCATTGAGGTAGGAAAGGCGTTCCCTAGTGTTTAGTCTTCTTAGTAGCGAATGGCAAACCCTTCATGCGACCCCTCCAAAGCAAGAAGGAGCCGATAAACCTTCCACAACTTCTTTATAAAGTGCGAAGAGTCATGTGATGGAGTATACATCCCTAAGGGTCGAGTCTTGAGGTAATTATTGTGTACCTACTTTGTTCATAATGTCTCCTTTTCGTCTTGCAAAAACAAATGTACTCACACAAGAAGGTAGCATTCCAAGCACTCCAGTCCTTAAGACCAAGTCTCCTTTCCTTCTTGGGCACACGCAATTGTCTCCAAGCTAAAAGTGGTTGTTTCCTTACCCACAAAAAACTTCGGCAGAAAGAAATAATTCAATTAAGAACCATCTTGGACATATGTAAGATAACTAGCTAAAAGCCCATAATCCTTTGGATCATAGATGTCAGAAGCTCAAGCCTACTAGAAAAAGACATGAGGTGCAACTTCCAGAGCTTGAGGTGCTCACAAATATCATCAATCAATATTTCATAATCCAACACCTACAACTTAATTAGATTCAAGGGAACCCCTAAGTACCTAAAGGGCAAGGATACCTAAGCCATGTTCACATAACTAAGAATTTAGTGTCTAGTACTGGCATCCACCCCTACCAAGAAGATCTGTGAATTGAGGGGATTGACAACCAATCCCAAGATAAGGCTAAACTTGTTAAGGGCCTCCTAGAGGATACAAACAGAGGATATATCACCTCTCCCAAACAAAACCAGGCCATTTGCAATGGCTAAATGAGAAAGACCCAGTGATTTACACCTAGAATGAAAGGAAAATTCTTTGCCGATTGTGAATTATCTTAAGAGTGTAGAGATATACTCCATGCATAAAACAAACAAGTAGGGCAATACCAGGTCACCCTATCTAAGGCCACAAGCACCATTAATAAAGCCAAACAATTGACCATTAAGCTTCAACAGGAAAGACAGTATTAGCTACACATTCCATCAATAGATCAACAAAGTGAACTGGAAAGTTGTATCAAATAAGGACTGATCTCAAGAAAGACCATGATAAAAAGTCATATGTTTTCTTGATATCAACCTTAATCAAGCATTTAGGTACAGTCCTCCTCATATAGTAATCATGCAATAACTCTTGGACCAGAAAGATATTGGCGCCTATTGACAAAGGTTCCCTATTTTTCACCCACCAGGTATTCCACAAAGTTGGGTGGGCAATTAAAAACTCCACAAACAATCCATCAAAGGTCCATCTTCACGGCTGAAGAGGTCAAATTTCTCCATTATTTTTTTTTCTGTCGCGGATGCAGTAAAGGCCATACACAAATGTCAAACAAAAACTTATATCATTTGCAAGATCAGTAACCAAACCTGAGAGGGTTTGGGGAGCCACCTCACTTAGTTGGAAGCGCAGAAGCTAGGGATTCCACAATAAAATTATTCGACCATTCAGGTGGTTTGAGAAAATTATCATGGAATTTCCAGCCACCTAGATACATACTCATTAATTTCTTTACTTTATTCCCATCCAGTTTCGACTTCAAAATACGCACCACTGAGCAAGCTCGCTGTTTGCATAAATTAGACAAGACTTCTTATTTCAGAGGAGTGCCTGCTTCCCTTCCCTTATGTTCCAAAAAAGTGGATTCATTTCTCACTACCGCCAATTTTTTTCCGTGTATTCTTGCCAGCAACCTGTGCCTAATCATCCGTAACTTTCAGCTCATTACTAGCAGGTCCAATCACATTCAGTTCTAGCCGAACTTTGACCTTGCTCAAATGACTAGTGCCGTTTCTTTATTCTTCTGCGTAGGATTCCCATGGAGATCTACCGGTAAAACTAAAGGAGGTAGGGTCGCATCCAGATCAGTAGAGGGACCTTTTCCCTTACGCGGGGCCCTATTAGGAATTCCATTGGGTTAGGAATCCAGAATCACGTCAGGAACTACCTCAGTTTCATTCAATCCAAAACCTTACATGGCATGTCCCCCTCAACTCCCGGAGGCTTCGAAGAGTCCTCCCAGCCAGGTCACCCATGCCCAGCTGTGGATTTGCCTCCAAGAGGCTGCTTGAGAATGAGAGGGCGGTCCTTTCCGGCAACGAACGGTTTCCACGCTGAAATATGGTCGACCACTGTATCATCGGCAGTACCGTATTTATGTAGACCACAATCAGCCAACGCATGACCCATCGAACCACACTGGGTACAAAATAGAGGCAAATCCTCGTACTCTATGTGCTGAAGAAAACTACCATCCTCACTGTTTACCTCTGCAGACAACGGTAGCTTCTTCTCCAAATTAACCTCCACCAAGATTCTGCCATATTCAATATTCATTTTCTACGCTGCAAAGTCATCAACTTGCAACGGCTTACCAGGTTTACCAACATATGAGGCTATTGTACCAATAGCTCCTGGATTCCACAACTAGAAGGGGAGGTGTTTGAGCCGGATCCAGACAGGGATTTTTGAGACCTTGTCCTCTCCAAACGAAAAAAATCGGGGTAACTCCTTCAAAGCCAGAGCCTCACTACGTACCGCATACGGTCCCCCTACAAGAGCTTTGTGCTTAGCATGGATATCATTAAATTTCAGCACCGCCCATCCAGCACCGTGAATGATATATACTTAATTGGCTGCTTAATTACATTTTTAGCAGCATTAATCAAATACTTGTCAACATATACACCCACAAACCGCCCAAGTACACAGGCACCCCACGTCGACTCAATACAATCGATATGCTTTTTTTTTTCCACGAACACCGAATCCTTTTAGGGAGGAATAAACTCACATTTCACAGGCTAGGCATCTGAAAAGAGCTGAGCAAAGGATTTCATTGCTTCAGATCGAAACTTACCATTGTGTTGATTTTTCTTGACGCCATAACCTCCGTGAGCTTGTCTCCCATGTCCGGCTCGAACCTCAAAAGCAACCCCTGCCACCAAACCTTATTTCTCTACCAGAAGAACCGAATTTGGGAGCAAATCTGGCGACGAAGACGAGAAAGACATCTCCTTCTGCCCAAGCTGGAATTCCTCCATTCACGAATCAATTTGCACCACCTCCTCTGGGTCGAAGTACCCACCCAGCAAACGTACGTCACTCTTAACAACTTTATCCCTCAAAACGATATCTAGAACCTCTAAATCCACGGCCTTCTCTGTAGACATGAGAGCAGCCATCGCCTTCTAGAGTAGAGCTACTATTGAAGTCCCTCCTTAATTAGGGGATTCCCAAAGCAATAAATACTAAAAAAAAGGGGCGATGCATGCATAGTAGAGTTTCAAAGATGGTTAATACTTTTGACCTCTTTGGAATTTGAAAAAGACAAGTGTATTTCATTATGTGCAAGTAACAAATGTTTATTAGTTCAAATTAATGGGAGAGCATTCTAGAGTCATCTTATGGCTTATGGGTTATCCCCTTCTACTCCTATAAATAGGGGTCTTTGGAAATGCTTAGTTCATCATAAGAAAAGCAAGTAATCCTCTACATAGAGAGAGAAAGTGAGAGCCACTACAAAAGTGAGGTGCTTGAGAGAAGTTTTCATATTTTTCTCAAGCAAAGTTTGAGTGTTCCACCACTTAATTGGTGAGAGAGTCTATCCATTGTAATCCATCCTCTTTTGGGCAAAGAAGTTGAGTGAGACTCTAGTTCATACTAGAGAAGAATCACTTGTAATCCTATTATTATCATAGTGGAAGGTTTGTGGTTTTCCCCTTCACCTTAAAGGGTTTTCCTCGTAAATATCTGGTGTCTTTTATTTTTGCTATTTTTGTTTTACCCATTTTTAATCATACAAAGAAAGAAAATGTCTTCCGCTATCAACCTATCCTTTTTTCCCAACAATGGTATCAAAGCTTGGTTCATAAGGCTATCATATTCTCTTATGTGATTTAAAATGGAGGGTACCATCACTCATGATGATGACATGTTTAGGCTTATCGTCGAGAATTATTCACATCGGAAGCCTATGATGGAGGATCACCTATATTGCAAAGATCTATATGGACCTATTACAAAGGAGAAGATGCCAGAAGGAAAAGATGCCATATAATGGGAACTCTTGAATCAAAAGACGGTTGCTATGATCCGTAAGTACATTGATCGAAGCCTATTCGAGCATGTGTCAACTTACATAAATGCTTATGAGTTATGGAAGAAGCTTGAATCAATGATTCAAAAGAAAACACCCCAAAACAAGGCTCATCTTTTTAGAAGATTGGTCAAGCTAGAGTAAAACAATGGACAAAGTATGATCGAGCATTTGAACAATTTCAAGGGGCTCGTAAATCAACTCACAAGGATTGAGATGAAGATCGATGATAAATTACAGGCTTTGTTACTCCTTATTTCGCTACCCGAGAGTTGGGATACTCTTATTGTCACCATGAGTAACTCGACTCCTGAAAGAAAGCTTTCCATGGATAGTGTCATTGACAGCCTATTGAATGAAGAATCAAGGAGAAAGGAACGTGGAATCTTTGTCCAATCTGAGGCCAATGTCATCGAGAATTGAGGAAGAAGTGAGACTTGAGGAAGGAGGAATACTGGGGGTCATGAAAAGTCAGGAGGTCGGTCCAAATCTTGTTATAGGAACATATGCTACTATTGTCGCAAGCCTAGCCACAAGAAATCCGAATGTCAAAGTTACAAGAGAGATCAAATGAATAGGACCGTCAAGACCAACACAATTGACCTGAAGAAGAAAGAAGACAAGATCACAATAGCTGTGGCGACAACTGAACTTGATAATATCTTTCTCATTGGTGAAGACAATTATCTTAACATTGCTGACGATGATAGCTTATGGATTATTGACTCAGGTGCCTCCTTCCATGTCACCCCACATCAAGAATTCTTCTCATCATACCAAGGTGGTGATTTTGGTAATTTGAAGATAGGAAATCAAGTTTCAAGTAAGATCGTGGGAATGGGTAATGTCGTTCTGGTAACTAACACTGGATGTGACATGAGACATGTTCTGGACATACATCTCAACCTCATCTTAGCCGGTAAGCTCGATGATGCTGGGTACGTGAATAGCTTTGGTGTTGGAAAATGGAAACTCATAAGAAGTAGCATAATTGTTTCTCAAGGAAGAAAAGAAGACTCATTGTATGTTACACAAGCCAAGCTATGCAAGGGGAAGACTAATGTTGCCCATGATAATTCATGTTTAGAGATGTAGTACAAGAGGTTGGGGCATATGAGTGAGAAGGGATTGCAAGTCCTTGCTCAAAATGAGCTCCTCCCAGATTGGAAAGGTAAAATTCTTGAGCATTGCACACATTGTTTGGCTTGTAAACAAAATAGAGTTTTATTTTCTAGAAGCAATATTCTCATAGAAGAAAGCATGTTCTTGAATTGGTGCACGCCGATGTATGCTCGATGATGGAGAGATCACTAGGTAGGTCATTATATTTTGTGACATTCATGACCACTCGAGAAAGGTGTTTGTGTCTTTATTGAAGACCAAAAACCAAGTATTTGAGGCATTTAAGGAGTTCCATACTCGAGTGGAGCGTGAGACAGAAAGAAATCTCAAGTTTGTTCGAGTTGAAAATGGTGGAGAATATTGTGGTCCATTTAAGGCATATTGTAAGCAACATGGTATCAGGCTCAAGAAGTCACCTCCCAAAACACCACAATTAAATGGGGTGGCTGAAAGAATGAACCGTACAATAGAAGAAAGAGTTCTATGCATGCTCTCAAATGCCAAGGTACCAAAGTCATTTTGGGGAGAAGTTGTGAAGACCGTTGTCCACATCATAATCACTCACCTCAGGTCCTTTGGATGGTGAAATACCAGAGGACAAGAAAGAAAGTATCACATGACCAATTCAAGGTGTTTGGGTGTCGAGCATTTGTTCATATTCCTAAAGACGAACGATCCAAACTTGACTCAAAGATAAAAGAATGCATCTATGTTGGATCATCTCAAGATGAGTTCGACTACAGGCTATGAGATCCTTTGAAGAAGAAGATTGTAAGAAGTCGAGATGTTGTGTTCTTTGAGGACCAGACAATAGAAGATTTCAAGTAGCTAGAAAAACCCAATCTTAGGGTTTGCACTCGTCCTCGTGAACAGTAATCTCCAGTGGTACATAATAAATCAAGAGAACAGACAAGCACCAATGATGAAACTAGTGCTCAACCAGATCAAAATGGGAGTACACCAGAGGAATCATCATCTAAGCCAAATGATGTATAAGTAGCTGAATCAGTTGAGCCTTTAGTAACAAAAAAGCCTGTGGTATAACCTCATTTGCGATAGTCAACTCGAGTGAGAAAACCTTTCTTCAAGTATGATCCAAGAGAATATATACTCTCTATTGAGAGGGAGCCTCAAAGCTACAACGAGGCCATGGAAGATGTCTAGAAGGAAGAATGGATGAAAGCCATGTAAGAGGAGATGGACTCATTGCATGAGAACCATACTTATGATCTAGTCATGTTACCCAAGGGAAGGAAATCCTTGAACAAAAAATGGGTGTACAAGATCAAAAGTGAAGAAAACAGCTCGAAGCCTCGATATAAGGCTCGGATCATGGCCAAAGGGTGCAATCAGAAAAAGGGCATTTATTTCAAAGAAATTTTCGTTCTAGTGGTTAAGATGTCCTTAATTCGAGCAGTGTTTGGTCTTGCCGCTAGTCTCGATCTTGAGATCGAACAACTCAATGTCAAAACAACATTTCTATATGGAGATTTAGAAGAGGAGATATATATATATAGAACAACCCGAAGGTTTTGTGGTTTCAAGTAAAGAACACTTGGTGTGTCATCTCAAAAAGAGTCTCTATGGACTCAAACAAGCACCAAGGAAGTGGTATAAGAAGTTCAAAACCTTTATAATACAACACAAATTTAAAAGGACACTGACCACTGTGTTTTTATGAATAGGTACACAAGTGGAGATTTTATCATCCTTCTTCTCTATGTTGATGATATGTTGATTGTTGGGCATGATAAGAAGAAGATTGCGGCACTTAAGGAAGCATTAAGTAGTGCCTTTGCAATGAAGGACTTGGGTCTAACAAAGCAAATCCTTGGGATGAGGATTACTCGAGACTAGCCCAAGAAGTTGTTATGGTTGTCTCAAGAGCACTACATCGAGAAGGTGCTCCAAAAGTTCAACATGCATAAGGCAAAGCCAGTAAATGTTCCAATAGCTAGTCACTTCAAGTTGAGCAAGAGCCAAATTCCAACTAGCAAGAAAGAGAAGGAAGAAATGGCGAATGTTCCTTATTCATCTACAGTTGGGAGTCTTATGTATGCCATGGTCTACACCAGGCTCGATATTGCCCATGCGGTTGGAGTTGTGAGTCAATTCTTATCTAAACCAGGAAAAGAGCATTTGGAAGCTGTTAAGTGGATACTTTGATACCTCAGGGGTACATCTAAGAGGTTTATGTGCTTTCGTAATGGGAAATCTGTGTTGGAGGGATATAGAGATGCTAACATGGCTGGTGATACTGATTCGAGAAAGTTTACTTTGGGGTATGTGACCACATTTGTAGGGGGAGCTATCTTTTAGCAATCAAAGCTCCAAAAATGTGTGGCCTTATCTACTACAGAGGTCAAATATATTACAACTACAGAGGCATTCAAGGATATGTTATGGCTGAAAAATTTCCTTCGAGAGTTGAGTCATGAGCAGCAGAAGTATGTTCTATACTATGATAATCAGAGTGTCATTTACTTGGCCAAAAATTCAGTCAATCACTCTCACACAAAACATATTGATGTTTGATACCATTGGATAAGGGATGTGTTAGAGGAGAAGCAACTACAACTCAAGATGGTTCACACTGACAAGAATTGGTCAGACATGATGACCAAGACAATAACAACCAAGAAGTTTAAAGATTGTTGTGAAGGCATTGGCATAGTGGTTCCTCCTGATTAAGTTAGGAAGGGGGAGATTCTTGAGGTCCCTCCTTAATTAGGGGATTCCCAAAGCAATAAATACTAAAAAAAAGGGTGATGCATGCATAGTAGAGTTTCAATTATGGTTAATACATTTGACCTCATTGGAACTTGGAAAAAGACAAGTGTATTTTACCACGTTCAAGTAAACAAGCTTCATTGGTTCAAATTAATGAGAGAGTATTCTAGAGTTATCCTATGTCTTATGGGTTACTCCCTTCTAGTCCTATAAATAGGGGTCTTTGGGAAGGCTTAGTTCATCACAAGAAAAGCAAGCAATCCTATATCCTCTATATAGAGAGAGAAAGTGAGAGCCACTATAAAAGTGAGGTCCTTGAAAGAAGTTCTTATATTTTCTCAAGCAAAGTTTGAGTGTTCCACCACTTAATTGGTGAAAGAGTCCATCCATTTTAATCCATCCTCTTTTGGGCAAAGAATTTGACTGAGCCTCTAGTTCATACTGGGGAAGAATTACTTGTAATCCTATTATCATCGTAGTTGAATGTTTGTAGTTTTTCCCTTCATGAAGGGTTTTCCACGTAAATATTTGGTGTATTTTATTTTTGCTATTTTTGTTTTACCCATTTTTAATCACACAAAAAAGGAAAAGGTCTTCTGCTATCAACCTATCCTTTTTCCCCAACAGCTACCAAATTCAAGGTTTTACCTACTTCTTAATCTAGAAACCGAAGGAACGTGGGACAAACCCAATTCTAGATCCGACGAACTCGTGGGTCGCTAGAACAACCCTCGATTGAAGGGAGAGATTCTCAAGCCAAAAATAGAAGACCTAGTCATCAGTAGTGCTAGAGACGAATCAAGACTCGCATCTACCTCATTCGAACTGGGAAGGGTGCAGATCGGGAATTTATCTAAAACACACTTCTTCACTGTTTTCTTTTTCGTACTATAAAAGCCGGATTAAATGTGAAAAGACAAGCGGGGAGTAACAATAGGGAGATAAAAAAGAAATAGATCACAATAGATCTTAATAGAGAACAAATGGCTAGCTCCATAAGAGATGTGAGAGCATCGGAGAGAGCGAGTCCCGAGGAATCCGGTCCGATATTTGAAATAATTTGATCTAAAAAAATAATTTAATTTAATTTATTATCTTAAATTAAATATTCAATTCGTTAAATATAAATAATAAATTAAATTTTTTATATTTTTTATTTTATATATAATTACATATAAATAAATTTAGATGTATATACGTGCGGCTATATATATAAATTTTACTTAATTTATTATTTGAGTCAAAATTTAATTTAGTTGTAATTATATTTTTAATATAATTTTATTTTAGATATTTTTACGAAAAAGTAAAAATACTCTGTGTGTCAATAAAACCTATCTACCTCTTCCTTATTTTAATTTTAACATCTAATATTTACTGAGCAAGTAAGATATTTACCAAATGAATTGGATATTTGCTTAACAAATTGAATAATATTAAATATATTTATAATTTGGTGGTTTTTTTTATTTAAATTTTTATTCAGATAATATCGGTTATATTTGATATACGATCCAAAATTTTGGATATCTGAAGTTTTAAATCAAATATAAAATATTATTTTTAGATATTCAGAATATCAGATATTTGAATCGTGAATGGCTCTTCCGAGAACTATAGTACCCGCTTCTTATGTAATCATTTTATTTTATTTATTCTTGGTGTCCTAAAGGTTTCATCATGTTTTTATGGCTTGTATATTAATCTCCACCAGTGAATCGGAGTTAAATTTTAATTTCTTTTTACTCCGATTAATTTTATTTTTATTAATTTTTAATTTTGGAGGTATAACAATATTTATATTTGATCGAACAAAAAAAGTTATTTTATATTAATGGAATCAACCTCCTCTTCTTGTCCACTCTCTCTCATTCTATGTTTCATCCTTTATTTATTTTATTTTTGTAACCTTCGTCCATCTTAATTCAAAAACTTTTTAAAAACATTCATCCCGATTCACCTACATTTACTTCACCTAAGTTAATTTTAATATTTACCATCATCTTAATTCACCACAATCCAAATGGACTGTTAAAGTTTCAAAAATGTTTCTTTTATAAACTTTATGAATGAATTTTCTTTTAAAGGGTACTATTAATAATTCCTCTAATTTGTTTTTTAAATATATTTAAAATTGTATTGACGCAAGATAGATTTGTTTTCGTTATAAAAATAGCTTGAAATTATAATAAAAATGGGAGTTTTAAACATACTAGTCAATTGGCTTTCCAAATCAATGAATCAATATACCCAAGCACAGACTATCAATTGGTTTGCCTAAACTAATTGATTGGTGGTCCTTCAATTTTAGATCATTTTCTAATTTTGATTTGAATCATTTTTCAATGTTTATAAAAACTTCTACTCATAATTTTATTTGTATTAATAAGCATATTTTAATACTTTTGGAATTATTTTTAAATTGTATAGATTATTATATGAATTTATTTAGCTCTCAAATACACTTTTGTGGTATTCCTCACATTTTCCCCCCCTTCACTTTTGTCTCTCCTCTAAAAATCATGGCTACATGTTTGACTTCTTACGCCCTCTTTCCTAACTTACCAACCCTCTACCATATCCCCCTAACTACACTTTACATCGTCACCTCATTATGCATTTCTTTTACACTTTATCACCCATACTTAACCAAATCAATATTTTTTTATTTTCTCCTTATGGATGTTGACTAGCTCTCATCTATACACTCCATTATTGATTCATTTCACTCCTTAACTCTTGCATCTTCTCTCTTCCCTTTTCCCTTTGGCAAATTTGGCTAAGCATTGAAATATCCTTCATTTTCCCTTTTTCTTCTTAGCTAAAAAAAAGAAAAAAAGAGAGGTTGTATATTTCCCTCTCATCCTTTGGTTGAATTTTTATCTCTTCCCTCTTCTTTTGATCTTATCTTAGTTCTGCCTTTTTCCTCTTCAACAAATGCTTAAGATTTGGAGAAAGGTTGAATATTTTTATTTTCTATATTTGATTTCAATTCTTAGAAGAGGTTGTGTTATGCCATTTTTCTTCTCCTTCTTCTAATTTCATTTTATTAAATTTTTAAAAGGAGTTGTAATTGTTTTGGTTATTGGTTTTCTTAGAAAATTGATATATTGGTAGAGAACATCATGTTAGGAGTAACCACGTGCTAAAAGATTCACTTAGAGTTAAGGCATTCATATCTCTAAAATGAATAAGATTTTGTGTTGTTTGTTGTGGTTTCAAGTGATTAGTATGTTATGTGATATACACGTATTATGTTGACTTCTTGGATTCAAGCATGTCACAAATATGTTGATTTTTGATGTTTTGTAGCATGCTTAAGTATTTTTATATTGTCATGATTTCAATGAAATTCAAGCATGTCCTTGTTGAGTATTGATTCCTACTATGATTTATGTGAATTCATTTGTGGAGTATATTTTTTATGTGTTTTATGGTATAAAAGTGCCCTAGGATTAATTTGGAAAAGTTTGGTGAATTTCTACTAAGTTGGATCACGGGTCTAAATGTTATTTTGCCCATACTAGGTGACTAATTTTCTAAAACTGTTCAGCTAGTTGTGTGAATATTCACTCGATTTGGAATTCTTAATTGGTTAGTTGCAAGAATTGTCAGTTGGTTTAATGAGCCAATTGATTGTTTACTATGAATAATTGATCAGTCCTCCAAACCTATTGACTAGTTATTTTGTAACTAGAGTGGTTTGGCATCTACTTAAACCCATCAAATAGTGTGACCAAACCTAGTGAAAGGTTTTTATGAACATTCCATCAGTTAGATTAACCAATTGATTGGTTTCGTAGTGTGTTGTTTTTCTTCATGTCTAGAGCATTCAAACCAGTTAGTTGGTCCACTTGATTTCACTATGTTTACTTGTTAATATGATACTCCTTCTTTGGAAATTCTATATTAATTCTTCCATTTAATTATAATATTTTAATTATGATTTCCATCGAGCTTAACCTAATTTTTATCATAGACCAAATTGATAATATTATGGTGCCTTGAGTAGTTAATTTTGGTGCCATCTCTAAACACTCAATTAGTGGATTATATTCCTTATGTTGTGTTTGGTGTTATCACATGAAAACACCCAAGTGGTTATTAATGGGATTAATTGTGATTTGTGATATTGGTTGGAATTTAATAATAATATATTTAATTCAAGCATTTTTCTTTGACTCTTGTGGTAGTTATTTGAGAGTTAGTGGATAGATTTCCATGTAATTTTCTCTTTTAATTTAGTACCTATTTTGTTCTCTACCAGGTTACGGTCAATAGGGGGTATGCAAATATCTTTGAGGGTAGGATTTATACTGTAGCATACTAGCATGGCATTGGTTTCCAACTCATATGGGTGACATATCCCAATATAAGCCCTCTAATACTTTGTATTGTCCATTGCTTAAGTTAGTGTGGTATACCAACTTATGTTACCCTGTATTCATGGTGTGGTAGATGAGGTATCCCAATATAATCTCTTTTGATATATTTGAACCACATGTAGTGGGTGTCATATCCCAATTTGCATTAGACATCACGATAAGTGCATGCAATGTATGGTGGGTGCAGTATCCTTGAAGAAAAATCCCTTATATGTATTTTAACATATAATACCCCAAAAGTTACTACTGAAATTTTCATTTTTAAAAGTTAAAAGTGGAACCTAAGGTAATAAACTTCGGGGTGTTACCGCCACCCTTAATACCAAACCGATTCCCTTTACCGCTTCGATACCAAGTACTAAGTCTAAACAGTTACTTAAATGTCAAAAATACAATTATAAAATAGAGTAGCTCAATAGTTAGGAAGGTTAACTCACCTTCCAAATAAAACCCACTAACCATGGTTACATAAAGACTTTCAAGAGAAAAGAAATATAAAAGGTTTTAAGAAAGATACATAAAAAAAAAATCATTTTCAGTTCAATACACCAGTCAACATCCTAGATGACCCTATGCTCTCAATTCCAATGAATAATCTTAAAGTGAGCTTACGAGCTAACCTATTAAGACCTCTACTTATTGAATATGCAAGATCCCAAGCAATGAGCACTTCAATACAATGGTATTGAGTAACTCATTATACAAGACTAATATACAAGGGTCACATGAAATGCATCAGATGTATCACATCAACCACATGAACATGGAATCATACATATATTAACTAAGATGCAGTAAACATTCCTATAGCCACATGCATCAGGGTCATATGCTACCATTAATCATTCACTTAGAAATAAATGGACTTATTATTGGAACAACCAAGTGATACTCTTTGTGATATAATTAGAAAATCACGTCATCCTCAGCAAAAAGTGCAACTTACATACCCTACCCACAAACTTCTCAATAACATCACAGCAAGAATGCCATACACATCAATAGGTCATATTATTTCATTGATTATTATCTGAACTTAAGCCATTATTGTCATAATTAATCATCTCTTAAATTATATCCACCTAGGTTCAGGGGCCCCACTATTCTCATCACTGGATTGGTAGATACAGTATGACCTAGGGTAGTACACTCTTGACCCCTATTTTTACCAGTGGATTGGTAAATATAATACAATCTAGGGTAGCACGCTCTTAACCACTATTCTCACCATTTGACTGATAAATATAATATAATCCAGGGTAACACGCTCTTGACCACTATTCTCATTGGTGGATTGATAAACATAATACAACTAGTCCCGACCCGCATGGTGTTTCATTATAATTAATTAGTGTCTTTCCATAGATTATTCTTATCCAAGGGTTTCATTACTTGAGCTTGGGACCCTCACTATTCTCATCAATGGACTAGTAAATACGATATAAAATTAGGGCAGTATGCTCCTGACCACTATTCTCACTTGTGGACTGTTAAATATAATACAATTTAGGGCAACATGCTTCTGGCCACTATTTTTACCAGTGGATTGGTATATAAATATAAGGTGTAATTGGGTCCGACTCAAATGTTTTTCCACTTTGAGTAATTAGTGTATTATTTGTTCAGATATTACACACAACCATGCACAACCTATGTATGACTCCTGGCCTATTGCCACCCTGGGCCAACCTTAGCCCTATAGAAACCCTAATTTCCTAAGTTCGAGTTATCCTCACCTCCTGATGATCCTTTGAGTCCCCAAATTATCAAATGACCCAAACATGCCATTAGAAACCTTTTACTCATGAGTCATTGCCCATTTCCCCTTTTTTCACATATGATAACAACTGATCCCTAGGATTACTCCTAAAAACCTTAGTTTGGCCTAAATGGGCCTAATCCCTTCTCTACTACTTATTTAGCCCTAAACTCCCACACCCAAGCATATGTTACCATGATTATCCATCCTCTAAAGTTTAGTAGCCTAACTTTCTTATTTTTCTTATGTGATACATCTCTTCCAAGTTAGGTCCTTTTATGACCCTAATTCCACCCTTTTAGTAACCTCTCATCCTGTAGCACTCCATGGACTTCCCAAATGTGGAAAGCTGCTTAACTATGACACCATTTACCTCCATACTAAAAAATCTATAAAATAATTAAATTAAATAAATTTTAAAGTTAAATTATCCCAAATGAGGGTTATTTATTAAATTATAGGTTTTAAATATTTGGGTTATTATAATAGCTCTCTTTGTTTGACTCACCCCATGCATGTTTATCAAAATAATTATCCTAATACATGGCAAATTGCTAAAATGCCTTTCTATCATGTACTATTAATAAAAATGCTGAAATACATAATACCAAGACCATAAACCCCCATTCTCATATTCAGCACCATTTAACACTTATCATGCTTGTTTATTATGCTACTCACCATGGTACATGCAAATTTATCAAAATGCCCCTAGACCATAATAATTTGTCTCATGTTTGGAGTTACTTATCAAAATTAGTTATCTATGATAATTACTTATTTAAAAAAAATTAGGTTAAATTTTTTAAAAAATAAGTAATTATCATAGATAACCGCTTTTGATAAGTAACTCCAAACAAGATTTTGATGTTCATACTCTCACATAAGTTGGTAATATCATAAATCCCTATATTCACACTTGGCACCAATTCTTACTTATCATGCTTACATATTAGGATAACCAACATTGCACGTTCAAAATTATCCTAGGCCATATAATATCAACTTTCACACCCCAACCTGTGTTACGAATACCACAAAACCTTATTTTCATACTTCGCACCAATTATTACTTAGTATGCACATTTATTATGATAACCACCCTTACACCTTCAAAGTTACCAAAATTCTCTGAGGCCATATAATATCACTATTCATATCCAAGCATGTATTACTAATGCCACCAAAACCTTATTCTCACTCTCAACACCACATAACACTTAGCCATCACATTTATTGGGATGATCACCATCATATATTAAAAAGTTTTATAATACCCCTAGACCTTAAAATATTGATATTCATGCTAAATCATGTACTTATGATACACCAAACTCCTACCTCTATTCCTCACATTATTTATAGCACAATTTTCACCCTAGCTAAGGTTAGATATCATAATATGTCTAAATGACCAAATTACCCCTTGGATGCATAGTAGTAATATTTTCATTATAAGTGTCCACACATACCTAACATAACATTCATCATTACTTCACACACATAACAAAATAACATGCATTCTTTTTTCATTCCCCAATAAAACATGAACAATCATAGAATTAATTATAACAAAACATATTTCAAAAAATAACCCTACTATGATAACATGCAATATCCAAATATTTTAGTAGGGTATAAAGGTTACCTTATTTCTCGCAAAAATCAAACTTTACCGGTATGTAGTTAAAAATTCTTAGGCTCCAATTAATAAAATTTCATACCTAAAATAACATTACAAATACCATATTATCATTAGATAAAGGAAATAATGCTTTTTAAAAAAAATATTTATTAAATATAAAATTACTAAACTATCCTTATACCTTTATATTATCCAAAATACATTAAATTAACATGGCATAACTCATGCTACATGTGTAGTGTGAGCCATGCACCTTGAAGGAATATGCATGGAAAGGGGGATATGGCTCAGGTGAATGGTTTAGGTTGAAGGTAGGAGGTGGTGGTTTTAGTTGTTGGCTGTAGGAGGTGAGAGAGGAGGTGGTCGGTGGTTGGAAGGTGTGGTGCAGGTGGCTCGAGGGTGGCATAAGAAATGACGTGGGCTACAGGAAGGGAGGTGTAGAGAAGGGAAGAAAGAGAAGATAATGAGAAGAAGAGAAAGAGAAGAGGGAGAGGTAGGTAGTGTTGGGGCGACTGTAGGTGATGGTGTAGGAGAGGAGGTCGAGATGGTGGCAAGCAGCTAGGGGGAGGCTATAGTGGTGAAGGAAAGGGAGGGGAAGAGGGGATAGAAGGGTAGTAGATACAAGGTGGAGGTATCAAAGGAAAGAGGCAGGCCTATAGGGGAGGCTTGGGTGGGTGCTGGTTGTGTAGAGAGGATGTGGCAGAGGAGGTGGAGGTGGTTGTAATGGAGGAGGAGCTATTATAGGGAGAATGGATAAAGGTAAAGGAAATTGATAGGAGCTGCCATAAGGAGAAATAATGAGGGAAAATAAGGTTGAGGAAGAGGAGGAGAAAGGGGTGGTTGCTGATGATAGAGGTTGTGTTGGTGGTGAAAGCGCCTGTGGTGGCCGATGGTGGCTATAGATGAAAGAATGAGGAAAATAGGGGGTGGGCATAAGAGGAGAGAAAAGAGAAGAGAGGATTGGGGGGAGAGGTCAGGGCATGAGGGAGATGAATAGAAGGGAAGAAGTGAAGAAGAGGAGGAAGAGGAGGAGGAGGAGGCGATAGGGTTCTATTAGTCGTGCAAGGTAGGTGGTGTAAATTAGCAGGCTGGCAGGTAGGGCATAGAGCATGGGGAGATAGTAGGGACGAAATGGAAGGAAATACATGCAGGGGATACAAGGTTAAAGGTTGTTGGCCCAGAAAAGGAAGGAAATGGACGACATGGGGAGAAGGTGGTGTAGGGTGTTTGGTTGGTAGAAGGGGTGGTGTAAGGGGAAGAAAGGGCATACGAGGAGGAGTCTAGGGGGCTGTTTGGCACAGGGTGCAGATGAGGAAGAAGGAGAGGGAGAGACGGGTTGCGTTGGGGAAAGAAAGAAAAGAGAAGAAAGCAAGCTGCCCCACACATGAGAAAAAAAGAAGAAGAAGAAGGGGAATGAGGGGCTGGGTTCGCCCAAAGGGAAAAGAAGAGAAAAGAGAAAGGGGAAAGGCCTAGTTGACTTAAGGGAAAGAAGAGGGAAGAAAAAGGAAGGAAAATCTGGGCTTGAAATACCCCAAAATCTTAATTTAGAGAATAATGGCAAAATAGGAA
Organism: Tamarix chinensis; assembly: GCA_030549775.1. NCBI lineage: Eukaryota > Viridiplantae > Streptophyta > Magnoliopsida > Caryophyllales > Tamaricaceae > Tamarix > Tamarix chinensis. Next base: position 65,923,376 of record CM060180.1, on the reverse strand, counting down.
TTTATTAGAAAAATTAATTAAATAAGTTATTCTATTAAAATAATAGGAAATAATTAAGGTAAAATCAAGAGAAAATTAATAAATAATTTAATTAGAAAAAATTAGGGTGTTTTGCTAATTAAAATATAATTAAGGAAAAATCTTTCAAAAACCCTAAATTAACCTAAAAAGGGGATTTAATTATTATTTTATTAAAATATTATCATTTTTAAATATTCTAATATACCAAAATATTTAAGTTGTCATTTGGTATTACTTATTTTTAATAACTACTTTTAGATAAAAACTATTTTTATAAATCTACTTTTAAAAAAGTACTTTTATAAGTAAAATGTATGTTTATTTTTACTTTTATTATATAAGTAATTAATACTAAAAAACTACTTATTGTACCTTGTTAGTGTTTGGTTTTCATTTTTCTACAAAATTACTTTTTCTTTTCCATCTTTAGTTTTTATCTTCCTACATATATCTTTTAGTAATAATTACTATATAAATTATGTAATATTAAATATTAAAAAGCATATGAAACATTAACAAGTATAAAAAAATATAAATATATTACAAAGTACTAAAAATTATAAAATAAAAATTATAAACTTATTAAAAAAAATTATGAACAACCACTAAACAAACTTGATAAAATTCACAAACATCTAAAACTTAAATAGTGACAATGATCAATGTTTATATTATGCAATAAACATTCTTAAATTTATAATAAGCATCATAAAATCAAATAGTTCAATGATGTGCATTGTAAATATCATCTGCAATCCTACACCATACCATTTCCATTTCTCTAACAACTCTACCATCTACATGTTGTCTAAAATCTCTATTCCTATTATTTTCTTCATATATTTCTCTGCTACAAAACTCATCAAATAATATATCATCCATTCCATTCAACCTAATAAAATTGTGGATTGTCATTGTTGCAATGACAATAAACATTTGTTGTTCCAAACTATAATTTGGCATACTTAACTACACACACATATGCCTGCATACATACATAAATGATATACCATGCATCTAGAATCAATGACCACAGGCTGAACGATTGTGCAGGCCTTAACATTTGGATTTTAAAAACTCATCGTCTAAGGCATAAATGGACCAATTTCTACTGACATGGTGAAAAATATGCAAACTTTCCTTTCTATTCATATGGTGAAAAGTATGCCTACCAAAATCTAAGGTTAATAGTGGAACAAACAAATAAACACTCTTTTCCTCTACCTGGCCCCTTCCTATATAATAATTTAGATACCTACGCTTGGCATGGTAAACAACAAAACTTCTGATGTGAAGCATCATTCCATTCTCCAAACCTCCATTCCAACAAAAAATAAAGAAAGGAAATTTTTGCAGCAACAAATTAAGACATCATCTATAACTGATTTAGAAGGAATACTTAACAACATTTTAAATGGAATAGTTTACAGTAAGTGGATGATCAAGGTAAGGAAACATTTCACTTTTGCTGCATGCTGCCGCTTATTCAGTATCAATAAGCTTCTTCCTACATCAAAGATGTTGAACCAAATTTTATTGAAACCACAACATTCTAAGGGATGAAATTTTACAGGCCTACAAATGTAGAAACTAAAAATTCTTACGTGAATTTGTTTCACCATAAGTCCTCATTCATATAAGTGTGGAAACTACACGTAAAGTGCATTTATGAATCCATTTCATGCAAGATGGTATAAACAAGGTTCAGCTAAGAATGCCTCGAACGAATAGCAATAATCAATGACACAACAGTAAATAAAGGTTTATGGATTGACCATATACAAAGCGCATGGCATCATACAAGCATTTAACAATAGGAGTAAAAGTAAGGAATCTAATACAATGTAATGTTTCAGCATGTAAATATTGCTAAGATGAGATACCATGGGTATGCCTATATCTTTCAGATCAATATCACCCATTTGCTGCAGTGCAAGATATCCACCTGTTTATCGAGCACCAAAAGCAAAAAGAGAAAACCCAGAAGTTACAGATTGCATTTTACTTAAGAAGGGCAGCGTCAAAGACAACAAGAACATCCCAAACTACAATAGTAGTTTTTCTGCCACTACATGATGAATGAAAGTGCCCACAAATGATAATTCTCCCATAGCATTCACATGGCAGACTGATAGGTACCAAGCCGTTTTAGTAGATTTTTCAGAAAATCAATAGGAGATAAGATGTATAGAAGGGTAGTATGTGAGTGAGAAACAAAGTGAAACTGGACACAACCAGGTTTCGAGGACCTGGGACCTCTCTGCTGAATTTTCCAACTCTCCTTCTTTCTCCTTGCTTCCCCTTCCTCCTATTTATAGCCCCTAATAAATATCTAGAATAATCCACTACATACTCCTAACAAACTACTAACAACCTCCATACCATAACCCCTTATCGAATTATCTAACTCCCTGACAAATTGTTTGTCAATCTCTCAGATTTGCTTTCCATTGGTTAAATTCAGAGCATCATCATACGCTGCTGGTCACTGTTGCCAGAATCGTCTCTAAATGTACCAACTTCACTTCTGGTTAATATATTATAAAAAAGAAAAATTAAGAATTGAATGTTTGCAACAATTGGTTTATTATAAATAATTGAAAATTATTGGACATATATACAATCTAAGTAATTTATAAGATCACCTCATTATGATCTGTCTCCTGACCGGCGGCTTCCTTCACAGGAGATACTTTCTTCGGAGATCCTTTCTCTAATGCTTCTTTATACGAACACTTGATTCTCAGCCCAGGCTTCTTGCCATCCATATCCTCATGAGTAACGTTATTAGCCTCATCATGAGGCCGCCGGACACATTGGAAGAAGCACTACTTACCATGCTGCTCTCGCTTTCGATTTGAGCCATAACGTCTTCTAAATGATCAAGTCCTGACGAAGGCGAAATCCCCATGCCACAATCCTCAAACTCATCTAACAAATGTGTAGCAGTAATGGTTCCTGGACACGAAACATCCCTCGATGCATTCCACCGCCACCGCCACCACTCGACTCATTCACCACATTAATATCCTTCTCTTTAACACTATCCATTCCCCATCCAGACAAAACATCGACCACAAGAAAATTTGGAGATGCCGACCAGGAGCTACAACATGGAGAAATTGAGAGACGGAAATGGCAAACCGAGCGAGCAGTAGAAATTGGGGACTGAGGAGAGGGTTAGAGAACAAAGGTTCACTAGGGGTGGGGGAAATGAGCGAATTTTTTTTTTATTTTTATAAAAGTACCGTGCCGCTCTAATGAGTAAGTAATTTTAAAAGTAGGTAAAAATAACTTCTAGATTATTACTTTTCGAAAGTATTTTTACAAATTACTTTGTTATATTTACTTATTAAAAGTAATACCAAACACTTATAAAAATCTATAATTACTTTTTATAGTTAATTATCTAAAAAACTACTTTTCCTAAGTAAAAACAAACAAGCTCTAAATACCCCAACTCACCTATTTTTCCTTTTTTCCCTTGTCCTTTTTTTCTTTTCCCGTCTTTTCTTTTTATTTTCTTTCCTTCCTCTCCTTTCTCCTTTTCTTTCTTCCCTTCCTTCCCCGATTTGGGACAGCCCACCTTCGCGACCCACACTGCTTCCTTCTTCCTACGTGGCCCAAGCCTACCACCTCTTCTTTTCTCCCTCGTCAACCACCCAGTTAGGCCCCCCATTTTCTTTCTTTCTTTTTGCCTTTAGACCAACTGGTCTACACCCTTCTTCTTCCTTTCTTCTCCCCTAGACCTTCCCTCTTCCCCGATGCCTTGACTTCCCTAATTCTCAGTGCAAGTAGGCTGTCTCTACACCGCTGCATGCTGGCCTACCATCCCTACTCTCTTCCCTATCAATCCCTCTCTCTTCTCCACCTAATCACTCTCTCTCTCCTCATGCATGTCTCTCTCTCCCTTCCTTTCTCCTTCCCTAAGCTAGCAGACCTACAACTTTGTAGACCTACACTAGCCATGCACCTCTGATCAACAACCTGTCACGGGTGCGATCATCCTTCTCTCTTCCCCCTTTGTTGTTTTCCTCCATCAATGGCTTATAAATACCCTTCAACTGCCCCCCATTTAGCCTTTCTTCTCTGCCCAAAAATTTGATCCCTTTTGTGTGCCTCCACTGCTCTCTAGCGCTACTGCCCAAACCTCCTCCCAAATTACTCCCTACACCACCCTCCATCGAGCTACACCCTTCACCACCCTCAATCCTCCCTACACAAGCTGCCCTTTGTGTCGCCGTCCACTGCCGCTCCTACCACAACCACCACTCCCTCTACCCCCAAAACCATCAATAGAACCTCCTCTACCTCCTTTACCCTCCTTTTCTCCTTCCTCCCTCTCCTTCTCCCTTCCTCCCTCTCTACCACCTTCGGCCACAACACTACCACCGCTTGCACCACCCCCTTTAGATATGCTATCACCACCATTCCAACCCTCTTAACCTAGGGCATCCACCACCACCTCAAATATCCCTCTTATTCCCCCTCTCCTGTCCTAAAGAACCTACTTTCCACCCTTGTTCTCTCTTCCCCGCCGCTGCCGGCAGTGCCGCTTGGTCACCACCAACCCTAGGTAGTACCCTAACCCTTAAAACCCTAGTTATGCCATCCTTATCTCTTTTATTGTATTTATGTTATTATCCTTATTATTATTACTATTATTATTATTATTATTATTATTATTATTACTATCATTATTATTATTATATCATTACTATTATTTTTATCATTATTATTACTAAATATAGCCTCGGGATATTTATCTCATTATTATTTAAAGAAGTCAAAACCCTATTTTAATTATTATTTTGATTATCCTTATTCTTATTACCATTAATATCATCATCATCATCATCATCATTATTATTATTATTATTATTATTATTATCATGATCATGAGCATTATCATTATCATTATTATTATTATTATTATTGTTATTATTAGTGCTAACCTTAGTATATTATTACTATTATTATTTTGTAAATATTCGAACCCTTACCTTATCATTATTTTGATTATTATTATTATTATCAATATTATCCTTAATAATAATATTATTATTACTATTATTATATTATTATTTTTATTACCAACACTATTATTAACCTACACCTTATTATCACTAGGGTTTCTATTATTATGATTATTAGGACCCCTTTTAAGTATTATTCTTAAGATTAGAACTAGTACTAGTACTAGTACTACTACTACTAGTATTATTATTATTATTATTATTATTATTATTATTATTATTATTATTGCTACAACTATTATTATTACTATTAGTAGTAGTATTAAAGCTATTATCGTTAATAATATAAATATGGCTTCAAATACTTAACATGAACCTATTTTGACTAGTAAGAACCTAGTTGGCTAATCAAAGCTTCTTTTATTAGGTTAAAGTAGGAAATAATAGGAATTTTTGTAGGAGAAAAATTAATCCTTAGTTTTTTCTTCTTATAGGAGAACCGAGTCAAAACCCTAAGGAGGTGTAGAAGTGTGCTCCTAGACTGGTGTCGTATCAGGTAAAGATGTAGCTAAGGCCCTCTATGTGTGTGTTATGTGCCTTGTGTGTCATGTGCTATGCTATGTTGTATATCTAATGATTATTATAACTATTTTATGTGTAATGCAACTTGGAGTTGAGGTATGTTGATATGGCTTTCTTATGGCATGTGTACAATATGTATATGTTGTGCTTATGATATTATGTGATGTGGCCCTTTAGGACATGCATGCTAGGATATTTATTATATTAATATGGGTTGAAAGGATGAAAAAGGTAAAAGGGGAAGTGAGTTAACCAAGGGGAAGTGATTTGACTAAGGGGATATGGGATTGACCTAATTATCTCATGATCCATGAGAGGAAAAATAAAAGGGGATTATTAAAAAAATAAAAGAGTGGGTGAACTTACATAGGAGTTTTTAGGGTTTTCATTGGAGTTTCTGGGATTTGCATCTGAATTCCAGGGTTTGCATGGAGACTTATAGGGTTTTCATGGGGTGGATGAAGTTTGCATGGGGAAGATCTTTACGTGTGAAAAGTTATCTTGGGGTGTAAATAAGGTAAGGGAAGAGTTATTTGGGTGATTGGAGGCTTTGGGTGAAGAATAAAACGTAGGATGATCTAAATGTGGACAGGAGACCTAGCTAGGGTTTGGGAGGAAAACCCTAATTCGATAAGGTTATGAAAGTAAAAATAATTGAGGGTGAGTGGAGTATGGGATGAGGGTGGAAGAATATCTTGTGTAGGGTGAGTATAGGTGTCATGGGAAAGCAAGGATGGTAGGTGAGAAATAGAGGGGTGACATGTGGAAAAGAGGGTGCTAGGGTTTGGTGTGGCTAACTTGGGTTTTGTGGTCACACATGTATTTGGGGTAGTAAAGTGAAATGATGGGGGTTGAATCTACGTGAGGTGATGTGTGGGGTGTTAAAGCAGCCTTAGTTGCATGAGGCAAATAAGGATGGGCCACATAGGCCCAAATTAGGGTTTTAGAAGAAAACCCTAGGGTAAGGTAGTGAGTGGACTTGGAGGGTGTAAGGTAGTGGGTCTTGACTCACACACTTAGGAGTTGGGCCTCTAATATGAGTAAGTGGAAGAAGGAAAGGATGTTGGGGTATGTTATAAGGTGTAGAAGTCTCAAGATATAGGACGTGCCCTCTTGGAAGAATAAGAGTAGATGGAGTGTGACATGCATGTCTAGGGTGAGATTTGTTGAATAAGATACAATAAGACACTAATCATTTAAAGTGGAAGATTACTGAGTCAGGCCCAGACCAATCCATCGGCATAATAGTGGCCAGCTGCCGAGGTACCCTGGAGACCGATCCACAGACATATTATAGTGGTTAGGTGCGTTCTGCCCTATACTTTTTGATCCACTAGCTATAATAGTGGGGGATCTCAAGCTCAATAAACCAAACTCTAAGTTTGATAAAACATGTAAAAGGTACTAAGTACTTACAATGGAATACCTTGAGAGTCGGGCTAGGAGCGTCTTGCCCTAGAGATCGATCCACTGCATATAATAGTGGTCAAATGCATTCTTCCCTGTACATTTCCAATCCACCGGCTATAATAGTGAGGTTCTCGTACTCACATGGATTGATAATAAGCATGGTGTAAATGGGTATTGATTAAAGAATTAAATAATAAATTTGTTCGAACTATAGCTTGGCCTTTATTTATCTGTATTAATTGAATGTTGTTTATGTGATCATGCTCATTTGTGTGTTAGCCTTAGATGCATGGTGTAACACCCCCAAAATTCACTACTGAAAAATTTCGTTTAATTAAAAGAAAATTAGGGAAAGCAAATTAATAAACCGTGAACTTTGGGAGTATTACCGCCACACTTAGTACCAGACCGGTTCACTCATACCGTTCCAGTACCAAGTGCTAAGGCTAAAGGAGTGAAATACAATTTTTCAGGAAACTTAAGCATAAATTAATCAGAGTAGCGCGGTAAATAATTTATCAGAGTAAAATCCACCAGTGGTGGTTACAAAACAACAATATATTGAGTTTATGAATTTTAAAGAGGCAAATTAAAATCTTAACGAGTCCGGATAGTTCCTTACGCTCATTCTCGAGGCGCACTTGAAAGCATCAAACATGACCTGCAAGGGGCACTGCCCATTGAATAGGCAGGGGTCAGGAACCCTTCAGTACTACGGTACTGAGTAACCCTTTAAAAACGCACTTAAAGACAGGCACACAATGTCACACATGATATACTAGGATATCCGTTCATAACGACATATGTAAATACAACAATCAGATCCATACATTCACGTATTCAACAGGTCAATCAAATATTAATGGTGTATACGTAACATTCACCTTTGTCCATTCGCATACTTGACAAGTTAACCGAATACTAATAGGCCATAATGAATAATCGATACTTTAGGGCCTTAAGGCCATTAGTCCATCATTAATCAATCATCTCGAATTTTAAATGTCCATGTGAGTGCGGGAACCCCACTATTATAGCCGGTGGACAGAAAATATATACAGGGCAAAATGCTCCTGGCCACTATTATTCGCCGCTGGACCGGTCTGGCCCCGACTCACAAGGTATTCCACTATAAGTGATTAGTATCTTTCCCATATCTTATCGATTTTATGTTTGGTTTGCTGAGCATGGAATCCCCCACTATTATAGCCGGTGGACCGGAAATATATACAGGGCAAAACGCTCCTGGCCACTATTATTTGCCGGTGGTTCGGTCTCCAGGGTACCCTGGCTCCTGGCTACTATTATTCGCCGGTGGACCGGTCTGGGCCCGGCTCAGCATCTTCCTCTTTAAGTGATTAGTGTCTTAAACGTATCTTATTCGAAAGTATTCCACCCTTGACATGCATGGCTAACTATATCCACACTTATCCTCCCAGGAGGGCCCGTCCCATATTTTGAGACTTTTGCACCTCCTAACTCGGTTTTCTCCAAAAACCCTAACTCGGGCCTATGTGGCCCATCCTTTTCTGTCGTACACATCCCGACTATTTTAACACCCCACATGTCACGACCTTTAGATCCAACCCTCACTTTCTACCCACTCATTCTCTTTTACTTTTATTATTTTCTTTTTCTCTTTCCACCTTCTCACATTAGGGTTTCTTCCTAAACCCTAGTTTGGTCTCCTACGCACCCTTATACCGTCCCACGTACTATTTTTTGCCCGAAGCTCTCAGACACCCAAACGACACTTCTGTTACCTTCCTCACACCCCGAGGTAACTTTCCATACGTAAAGTCTGCCCCCATGCGGACTCTAACCAGCCCATGCAAACCCTACTTTCTCCCATACCTACATTAGCCAACTTACTTCCCTTTGGTCATTTTTCTCTCTCATTACTCTTTTTCATGCCTCCATACCTGATTACCACATTAATTATCCTAACATGCATGTCCCTAAGGGCCACATCACATCACATAATAACATATAGCATATCCATATCAGCACATACCAAAAAGGGCACATGAACACACCTTGGTTCCAAGCCATACCACACGTGAGACAACTAAAATAATAACACATAGATCTTGACATAAAAATTATACAGGGCATCCAAGGCATGTAGGACATATAGCACACATTCGACTTTACTACACCCTTACTCGGTTTAGGTTACCGAGCTATCTTTCACATAAATTAGGCCACTAAACGCCCTTTATAATCGTTACACTTAATATATTTCCCATTTAGTTTGTTAGATTATCAATTTACCCATTTCCTTTATTATAATTAACAAATCACACATTAGTTGGTCAAATTACCCTCGTTCATTATTCTAATTACCAAATTACCCCTCTAGTTGGTCAAATTACCAAATTACCCTTTTATATGATCATAATTACCAAAATACCCTTCTCCTTTATTAAAATTACCAAAATACCCTCTAGTTGGTCAAATTACCAAATTACCCCTCACATTTATCATATTTACGAATTTACCCTTCTCCATTATTAAATTATCAAATTACCCTTTAGTTATTTAAATTATTATTTTTACTCTTCTCATTACTATAATTACCAATTTACTCCTTTCCAATTTCCACTTTTACCCCTTTGATTTACAAATTACCATTTTACCCCTTAATTCCCAAAAATTATTACATCGCCCTTTTACTTATAAAATTTCCATTTATTCTTAATTATGAAATCACTATCTTACCTCTTTTTATTTCCAAATTATCATTCCGCCTATTAATCACAAAATTACTACCTTACCCTCTATTTATAAAATTACAAATTTACCCTTTTATTACAAAATTACCAAATTGTTCTTTTATTACAATTTACCAAATTGCCCTTTCATTATAAATTTACCAAATTGCCCTTTTATGATAAAATTTCCATTTTACCCTTTTATTACAAAATTACAACTTTAACCTTTTATTATAAAATTATCATTTTACCCTCTTCTTACAAAATTACCATTTAATCACAAATTACTATTTTACCCTTTATTCACAAAATTACTATTTTGCCCCTTTAATTATAAAATTACCAAATTACCCCTTTTATTTCAAAATTACCAAATTTCCCTTTTAATTCAAAATTACCAATTTATCCTTTCACTTAAAAATTTACCATCTTACCCCTTATTACTCCACTTGTATTAAATTATTATTATTACTACATAAAATATTAACTTTAATCCCTCATCTTCAATTCTTATAAGTAATGTAACATTATTAACACCTATATATATTCTAGGCCATAATCGTGCACAAGATACATTAATACAATTTACTAAGGCTCACAAGATACTAATCATGCAAGAAATATCACAACACCATAATAAAACATGGATAATACTTAATATTTTCATTAATAACCAACTTCTACCTTAAACAATTTCTCCAAACATGGAACATAATCTATCATACTTCCTTTTCATCAACCAACTCAAGAAAACATATATAATATACTAGATAACATATATTAAACATAATACACATTAAAAAGGCCTAATGTGCTAACATACGTTAATCCATATATTTAAGCGAGATTTAATGGTTACCTCGATTTCCACCAAAACAACCCATATCAGTACCCCGGTTTAAGGTTCAAGATTTGATTTATCAAAACCAATACCTAAAATAATTCAAGACTTATTAGATTAGAAAAGATAAAAACCAAATCATAAGGCTTATAACACTTAATTACTCAAATAATTAAACTAAAATATTTTTATACCTTAAAAAAATATTAAACAAGTAAACCAAAGAGGGCAGCAGCTCATCCTGCCCATGCAGCATGAGCTGCATGTAGAGAAGAATAAAAAAAGAGGGGCTCGAAGGTGGTGGAAGTAGGGAAAATGGGTATTTTCGGGTTGGTTGTTTGGGGCTAGAAAAGAAGGTGGTTGGGGGAGGATTTGGGGCAAGGGAATGGTGCAGAAGTGGAGAGGGGGTGTAGGTGGTTGTCGGGGATGGGTTGAAGGTGGCTAAGGGTGGCGGAGGCAGAGGCAGAAAGGCTGCAAAGGCGGCGGTCGAAGTGGGGGTCGAGGTGAAAAGCTGGCGAGGAAGGAAAATGGGGAGGGAAAAAGAAGGCATTCGGGTTACGGTTTCGACCAAAGGAGGATTAGGGGTGGTAGAGGGGGTTGCAGGGATTATTTTGGTGGTTCATTTGGCGGCACAGGCGGCGGAACGACGGCGGATCGGGGCAGCACAGGGTGCTTGCCGAGAAGGGGTGAAAAGGGAGAGAAAAAGAAGAGAGGAGGAAGAATGGGCTGCGGGGTGGCTCAATGGGGACTGTGATGGTTCGAGGGTGAGGCAGAGGGTGGCAGGAGATGGTGCAAGTGGTGGTTGAGGTAGAGAAAGCGGCGGAGCGGCGGCGGCGAAACAAAACAGGGGGAAGAAGGGAGGAGAATAATGGGAGAAAAGAAGAGGCTCGGGGGCATGGGGGAGGCTCGAAAAAAATGCAGAAAGGGCAGGGAAGGAGGAATAAATAGAAGAGGAAGAGAAGGGAAGGGATAGGGCGGCTCGAGGGGTGTCGGTAGGGTGGTAGGGGAATGGAGTTGTAGGGAGAGGGAGAGGGAGACAAGGATGGTGGGATCGGTATGGCCGGAAAACGATGAGAAGGAGAGGGAGGGAGACAGGGGAGGTCAATGGGGAAGGGGAGCAGCAGGTCGGGCGGCGAGAATCTCGCCGTGATGGGGGAAGAAGACGAAGGAAGAAGAAAAAGAAATGGTCGGGGGTGCTGGGCGTGCGACGGTAGGCGGACCGGCTGAAGAAAAGTAAGAGCAGGCCCGGTCGAAGAAGAAAAAAAAAAGAAAGGAGGAGGGGCGGCCGAGCTACGCGCGAGAGAAGAAAAAAAAAAGGAAATGGGCCAGGCCCAAGCGCCGGGGAGGGAGAGGGCAGGCCGGCGGCCCAAGGAAGGAGAAAGAAAAAGAAAGAAAAGGGAGAAGAAGGAAAGGGGGAAAAAGGGAAAGGAAAATTTGTTTTAATTAAAATAATTTAATTTATAAATAATAAGGTAAAATATTTTGGGTAATAAATTTATTTAACAATTTAATTGAAATATAAGGATTTAAAAGGGATAATTTTAGTAAATTAATAATTTGGAAGAGTATTTAAATAATAAGAGTATGATAAAATATCAAAATATTTATTTTAATTTATTAAAATATTTATACCAAATTTCATACACTCAAAAATCCATAAAACAATTAAATTAAAAATATTTAAAAGCTAATTTATCCAAAATAAAATTTATTTATTAAAATATAAGGTTTTAAAAATTCGGGGGATTACACATGGTTACCTTCCTTAGTACATAGCGTACTGACCACCCATTTCATGGGTGATGCTCATTCCCACAAGCAAAAGGCCCCTCTAAATTTGTGCAAGTAGATGATGCTATTTTCTATGCTTTCGATGCTTACGAGCCATCAAGCGAGGCTTGGGAACCAAGAGCATTGTGGCTAGATTTCCCTCTTTATTTTCCTTTATTTTGTATCTCGATTTAGTCAGACATGTGTTATCATATTGTAGCTTTTATCCCTTTTAAGGAATTTTAATTATATACAATTAGATTGTAAACTCTTTTCTGCGTACTCTGATTTCTATTTCATGAACATTTCAATGCTTTTATGAATTCTTGATCGAAGTTTGATTAAGGATGGATGGTAATTATTCTTTAGCCTTGTGATTGACGTAAAGATGGTGGGGGTAAGCTAGAATTATGTTAATTACGGTAGTAACACCCAAATATTTGATTATATGCTTCCGCTTACAACTAAATTTTTTAGTAGTAAATTTGGGGGTGTTACAAGTTGGTATCAGAGTTGTAGGTTTTGATTTTCATGTTTTGATTTTCAAATTTTAGTTTTCAAAAATCTCTCATCTGATTTCTATGGTCTATTTCACATTTAAGAAAACCCTATTTTATTTTCAAAAACCTGGATTAAGTTGTAAGGAACCAAGTATGAGTATTCTAGGTGGCCTTGAAAATGTGAATTATGTGCACTATGTGTTAGTTAGCTTGGAAGGCTTAAAGCCATTACACAATTTCTGTCTTTCAACTAGTTAGTCATCAATGGCACTTAATGTTAGCGTTGGTTATCTTGAGGAGAATTTTGAGGTGTTCATTGAGTTAGTCAAGCGTCTACCGCCTCAGCCTCAGCCGCCACCTCCACCTCTGCATTACCCATATAAGGGTATTGGGAAGATTGTCTTTGGAGGGTTACAGGACATCACCTACCACTCTACACCGGTGGCAAGGACCCAGTTATCCTAGAATGATGGATCTGGGATATGGACAGGACGTATGAGGTAATAGATTACATACCTACTCAAAATGTGAACATTACAACTTTCTTTCTTTGGGGTGCAGCCGACACTTAGTGGGTAAGTTGTTGTGTCCAAGGAGGACTACTGATGTCTTGGGATGACTTCAAGATAGTTATCCGCAATAAGTTTTATCCCGAAAGTCTCAAGAAGGATAAACTGAAGGAGTTTATGCAGTTAACCTAATAAGGGATGACCGTGAGATAGTACCATGCTCGATTCTCAGAGCTATTGATGTTTGCACTGGGGATAGTAGCTAGCGAGTCTACGGTTGTGTATCAGTTCAAGCAAGGGCTTCAATTCAGAATCTAGAGGATGATGGATGTTGTGGCTTTTCAGGACTTAGCCACCTTGTACGAGAGGGCTTGTGTTAGTGCCACTATGGTACGGGAACAAGCCTCTATTTTGGGTAAGAAGAAGCTAGAGATACAAGGTTCTAGAGGTAGGATTCAGTTTCAGGGAAGTGGACCTCCAAGTTATCAACCTAGGGGTCAAACAGGTGGATAGAGCAGACCATTTGGACCAGTGAGGCGCTTCATGTGTCATTTCTACAGTTAGGATCATCTGGGACGGAATTGTTAGGGCACTACTATTCAGTGTAGAACATGTGTTTAGCTAGGCCACCGATCTTTTGAGTGTCAGTGTCAGTAGGGACTATTTGTACCTTAGTAGTAGGCATATCAACAATGGATCTACCAGCCATAACAACACCATTTTTAGCAGAGGGCACCAGTCCCAGCCAATGCACATCCTAGGAAGACTAAGGGAACATGACAAGGGCCTTGCTCTTTCCCTCAAAGAGGAGGATGACAGACTTAGGTTTCTGGAGGGTATCATGGAGGATACTAGGGAGGATAGTCGAGCAAGCACCTTAATGTCATTAGCTAGATAGAGGTTGATCTACAGCTGGATGCAGTCACTGGTATGTTTTCCATCTATCCATTACCAATATATGTGTTGCTCAATTCAGGATCATCCTTGTCATTCATATCTTTTACTTTCGTTGCTAAAGTTGCACTATCTCCAACTCCTAGCGTATCTATTTATGTGATGTTACCTTTTAGAGATAGAATGGATTGCACTAGGCTCTACTTGGATGTGGCCTTAGAGATAGGCGGGGTAGAATTCCCAGTGGACTTGGTTGAGTTGGACTTATAGGATTTTGACGCTACCCTTGGGATAGATATGTTGGGGAAATATAGAGTCGTAATAGATTACGCGCATGAGCGAGTTGTATTGTAGGGGCCTTAGGGTTCTAGGGTCTCTTATCTGATATGCAAACTTAGACCTACGTTGAAGGTCATACCTGCCCATGTGTTGTATTCTTTGGTCCACAAGGGTTTCCCTATGTATTTGTGCAGAATTCAGGAGTTCAACAAAGATGTATCAGCATTAGAGGACATCTCGATTGCTAAAGAGCTTCCTGACATTTTTTTCGAAGAGATACTAGGTATGCTGCTAGTTCAAGAGATAGACTTCACCATTGAGTTAGTATTGGGGGTGGAGCTAGTTTCAAAGGCACCTTATCGGATGGCATCGGTAGAGTTGCGGGAGTTGAAAATTTAGCTAGAGGATCTAGTGGCTCATAGGTACGTTCGCCCGAGTGTGTCTCCATAGGGAGAACCCGTCTTGTTTGTAAAGAAGAAGGATGGGAGCCTTTGTCTGTGTATAAATTATCAGAGTCTAAACTAGTTGATAGTGAAGAACCGATATTCGCTTCCAAGGATCGATGACTTGTTTGATCAGCTTTGGGGTGCTTCAATTTTCTCAAAGATTGACTTGAGGTCAGGTTATAATCAGCTACGCATAGCCAAAGCAGACATCATGAAGACAACCTTTAGGACATAGTACGGGCACTAACAGTTTACGGTGATGCCTTTTGGGCTCACTAATGTGCTTGCCATTTTTAGGGACTTGATGAGAAGGGTCTTTCGGTCGTTCATATATCAGTTTGTTGTGGTCTTCATTGACGATATTTTGATTTACTCTCAGAGTAGAGAGGCGTATGAGCAGCATCTACGGACTATTTTATTGCTCCTTTGAGAGCCAAGTTTTATGATAAACTTTCCAAGTGTGAGTTTTGGCTTCCAGAGGTTGCATTCATAGGTTATGTGGTATCAGTAGGAGGAGTTTTTGTGGATCTGGTAAAGATTCTGGCAATAACTGAGTGGAAGGCACCCACTAGCATCCCAAGGTACGTAGTTTCCTAGGTTTGGCCAGGGTACTACATATGCTTTATTCAAAATTTCTCTACGATAGCTGGTCCATTGACGAACCTTTTGAAGAAGACGACTAAGTTTCAGTGGAATGAGGCTTGTGAGGGAGTATTTCAGAAGTTGAAGTAGCGGTTAACTACAACACCGGTTTTGACTTTTCCATTGGGATCTGACGGGTTTGAGGTCTACAGTGATGCATTGAAGCATGGATTGGGTTGTGCATTAATGCAGTATGGTAAGGTAGTGGCTTACATTTTTCGTCAGTTGAAGAAACATGAGCAGAATCACCCGATGCATTATTTGGAGTTGGCCGCATTTGTGTTCACATTGAATATATGGAGGCATTATCTGTATGGGACTAAGTGCAAATTCTAGACCAACCATAAGAGCCTCAAGTATATATTCAGACACAAGGAGTTGAATATGAGGCAAAGGAGATGGCTAGAGGTGGTGAAGGACTATGATATAAAGTTGACCTACAATGAGGGTAAGGCCAATGTCATTGTAAATGCCTTGAGTAGGAAGTTGTCGCACTCTGTGAGTTCTGCATTGGTTACTAGTTGGCTACTGGAGTAGCTTGGAGAGATGAGAATAGAAATGATCCAGCAGGGTGACCTAGAGGTTCTGATGAATGCATTGACAATCATGCCGATAGTTTTTGATGAGATCTGAGTGGGATAGCCTATGGATATTAAGCTTGTGAGGATTTGGCAGAAAGTTTATGATGGTCGGACAGATAGTTTTTAGATTCATGAGGATAGTAGCATCCGCTATCGAGGTCATTGGTGTGTACCTCAGAGTTGTGTTGATCTGAAGCATCATAGTTTAGAGGAAGATCACTATACTCCGTATTCCGTCCATCCAGGAGGGGATAGGTTGTGTAAAGACCTTAAGAGGATCTACTGGTGGCCTCACATGAAGCGAGAATTAGTGGAGTTTGTGTCAAGATGTTTGATAGTTTAGAAGCTCAAGATTGAGCACTAGAGACCAGCAAGGTTAGTGTAGCCTTTAGATGTTTCGGGGTGGAAGTGGGATTCCATCTCGATGGATGTTGTGAGCAGACTACGAAGGACTTGTAACGGGTGCAACATGATCTGGGTCATCATTGATATGTTGACAAAATCAGTAGTATTTGTGCCGATGAAGTTGACTTGGAGTATGGAATCGCTAACCGATGCATATATGAGGTTTGTGGTGAGTAGGCACATTACACCTATCGACATAGTCTCTGATCGAGAGTCAAAATTTCTTTCGCAATTCTAGGGAAAATTGTAGGAGGCTATGGGCACGAGATTGAGGATGAGTGCTGCCTTCCATCTAGCTACAGACAGGTAATCTAAGAGGACAATTCAGAATTTTGAGGATATGCTACGAGCTTGTGTTTTGGACTTTCGAGGTAGTTGGGAAGATTATCTACACTTGGTTGAGTTCTCATACAACAAAAATTATCATGCTATTGTTAGGATGGCACCATTTGAGGCATTGCATGGACGAAATTACCAAACACCTTTATGTAGGAGCGACATTAGTGAGACTGTGGTACTAGGACCAAAGATGATTGAGGAGACGACTCAGAAGGTTTGATTGATTTAGGACAGAATGAGGGCAGCTCAGAGTTGCTAGAAGTGCTACGTAGATTAGAGACGTTGCAGTGATGGATCTAAACTAGGAGGCATGTTTTTGTTGAGGGTTTCACCTACCAAAGGGGTTTAGAGATTTAGTTGGAAGGGTAAGCTAAGCCTGAGATACATTGGTCCTTATGTGATTCTTGATTGGGTTGGTGAGGTTGTATACCGCCTAACACTTCTACCAGAGTTAGTCTGAGTTCATAACGTCTTCCACATTCTCAGCTAAGGAAGTACGTCTCAAATCCATCATACATGAACAGACTAGAGGAGATCGAGCTAGATGATTTGTTATCTTATAAAGAGAGACCTTTGAGGATTCTCAATACTAAGATTCGACATAACCGTTTGAGCTTAGTACCAATAGTAAAGATTCTTTGGAGCCGCCATGGGTCAGAAGAATCGACTTGGGAAACCGAGAAGTATATGCACGAATTGCATCCTGAGCTTTTAAGTTGAGGTGTATTAGGTTTTGGGTTCCTTTCTCTTTTAAGGGGGTAGTACTCGGTAGTATAGTTTCCACTCTTAGAAATTGACCACCAAGATCACTTTCCTTTCACCATTCTTTCTCTTGACCACCAAGATCACTTTCCTTTCACCATTTTTCCTCTTCTTTTGTAACCTTTACTTGCTGACTTTGGGGATAAAGTCTCTTTTAAGGGCGTAGTAATATAATACCCAAAACATTTGCTTAACCTAATCTCATATCTTTAGCCCTAATTTGGCTTTAAGCTCAAGAAATATTATTATTAGCCTTAACTAAATTTCTTAATACCAAAACTTCAACTAAAACCGAAAACTAAAACCTTGATTTGGTTAAACCAAAATTTGTAAACTGAAAACCAAAATCACTAAAAATTTTTCTAATCTAAATTATTTGGTTAGTCCCTAAATTCTTAATCTAATCCTAATTCCCTAACCTTCCCTCCTTTTCCTTTTCTTTCTCCTTTTCTTTTCTTCTTTTTTCTTTTCTTTTCTTTTCTCTTCTTCTCTACGCCGATGTTATGGCATGAGAAGTTTTTCTTCTTTTGCATGCAGCCATCCACTTGCCTCCCACATTCTCCTCTCACCATCATCTGTCAGCCATGCCATCCCTCATGCCTATCTTTTTCTTCTTCTTCTTCTTCCCCTATGCACACCATCATCACCCTATTGCTGCCCTATTTTTCACAGCTATCACCCTGCCAGCCTGCTACCCTTCTTCTTCTTCTTCTTCTTCTTCTTTCTTTTTCTCCCTACATTCTCCTCCTGTGCATGTCTTCTTCTCCATCATCATCTCCTCGTTCCTTTGCTTGACTCCCATCAATGTCGGCCATCACTATCCCCCTATCATTTTCTTTCTTCTTCCTTCTTCTTCTTGGCAGATTCATCATCATCACCGTCGTCACCCCTACACTCACCTTTCTCCTTCTTCTTCCTCCTTCTTCCTTGTTTTTACCATTCTCATCACCCAATCCACCACTGAGCACCACCCAAGCCACCACTAGCCACCCTTTGACCAGTGGGTCGATCACTAAGGTTGCCCTAGCCTTCCCTCTCAGTGTCGCTGGCCATTGTCGCTGCCACCGCCTCTTTTCCCTTCTCTTTCCCTTAATCTTTGCAGAGTTTCAGAGTGCACGGCCTGCTATACGACCATGCAAACACTTAGATATCCTGTTGCATAGCCATGCAACCCTTGCACTGTCTGACCATGAAAAAGTTTTCCTCTCAGCTTGATTCTACATGGCCATGCAACTTTTGCACCACCTGCCCATGCGTTTTCTTTTCTCTCAACCTGTTGTGCTCTGGTGCTATACAACTGTACAACTTTTGCACTGCCTACCAGCGCAACTTCTTTCTTAGCCATGCACCCCTATTTTCAACCCAAACCTTGTCCAAACACCACCAAAATTTAACCATAGCTCTACCACACATTTTTCTACACTTCTATATGATTCAAGTTTCCATTCGACTTCGGTAAATTTCATTTTTACCCTTCTTTACCATAATCTCTCTCTTAATTTTTAACCTCCAATCCTAATTATATTTTATCTTGTTTCATAGGTTATTTTTCCCGTGATCTCGAAGGAGGTATAGGATTTATGTGCATAGAGCCCTATGTCCTTATCGATAAGGATATATGTCATAGCTAGGGTTTTATGTGCTCCATGTATTTTTCCTTGTATTGTTAATGTATACCTTTGTGTTGAATATGTTATATTTAATAATTTAATTATGAAAATACTATGAGATGATGTTCTTAGGAGTAATGAAATTATGTAAGTACAAGTTTGGGTATAATATTGGGTACAAAATATCTATGGGAGACTAAAGATATGCACTTTGGATAATAAGTGAAAATGTATATGCTTTGGGTTTATAAAGCTTTGGAAGAATACAATTATCTTGACTACCCTGAGGGTATTATGGTCTTTTAAGGATAATTACATGGTCATACTTATGTGTTTAAATGTATGTCTTGAGTTTGACATGATAATATACAATCAACTCTGAATCAGATATTAATCACATAAAGTGAAAGATCACTCGAGTCGGGCTGAGGTGTTTATATAGATTCATTTCACCAGATAATAATAGTGGCTCAGGTGTGTTGTCCTTGAGAGGTGCTCTAGTCTGTTCTACTGGATTAACAATAGTGGGGCCACGTACTCAATGTGAATGAAAATACAATTAAGAGTTAAAGTATAAATGGAAATATACTAATTATTTAAAGTGAAAGACTACGTGAGTCAGGACTAAGGTGTTGAGTCCTTTCTACCGGATAATAATAGTGGCTCAGGTGTGTTGTCCTCGAGAGGTACTTCAGACCTTTCCACCGGTTTAATAAATAGCAGCTCAGTTGTGTTTTTACTTTGATAGGTATTGGCTTCATTCCACCGAATAATAATAGTGGGTCGGGTGTCTTATCCTTGAGAGGTGTTTTAGACCATTCCACCAGTTTAAGAATAGCGGGGTCATTCAACTCAACGTAAATAAAATATTAGAATATAGCATATCTAATGAAAGGCTTGGAATGAGTAGTTATCTAGCTTTCTTCTATTTTCACATGTATGATTTGCTTATAAGAATTCATGTAACCCTAATTGATTGTACTATTACCTTACTCAGTATGTAGCGTACTAATCATTCATTTCATGGGTGTTGCTCAATCCAACGAATACCATTTTGGACTCTTAGTTCAATAGGGAACCCTTTTTTGTTATATTTTGATATTGTAATTAGAGTTAATGTCTAAAAACTTATTTGATGTATAAAAAAAGTTGTCTCATCTCTTTCTAATCATGTTTTAAATTTTCTAATCATTTTTTCCTTGTGATTGACTTAAGGATGATCGGGTAAGCCAGACTTATGTTGATTATTGTGGTAACACCCAAATATTTGATTATATGCTTCCACTTAAAATGAAAATTTTCAGTAGTAAATTTTGGGGTGTTACAGTTACATTATCTGAGTATGTGTTATACCATGTTACTACGGGACTTCAATCTACAACATGAACCCTTACCGTTTTTATCTTCTTTTCTTTTTACTAGTACTTACCTTACTGATACTACATTTTTATGGTCACTATGATAATTTTTCTTTTTGTCAGATGAGAATATGATGATTTGTAATGTCTTGATTCTCAGCTAGTATATGTTGAGGATGATATCATGGGCTAGTAGTTGGTTATTACTTAGGGATCGAGAATTATATTCCCATTTAGTTAAGAGTTAGGCTATCGAGCTTAGATGTGTTTTACCTACTGTGTTAGTATGCTTTTAGCTATTTTCATTTACTTAAACTCTTAGCTTTTATCCCTATATTTTAACTTTGTTATCATTACTATTACTCTATTAGGGAATTTATTCCTTTCTTTGTTGTTCCATTTTACATTGCATCAACCATGAATAAGGTGATGATCACACTTCTCGATTTTGTTTTAAAATGCTTTCTCATTATCTTCAAAAATAAAAATTTCTAGTCTACAATTTAGGGGTGTTACACTATATCCATAATGGTTATGTTTTATATGCATGAATATTATGTCAAACTTTCTATTTTTCACGTTAGGAGCATCAATATACACGTTCCCAAGTTCATGATATAACAAATTTTGACTATTTTAATATAATCCAAAAATTTTCCTATAGGTAGTTACTTAAAATGGTCACCTGTCCTTTAACTACGTTATGAAAAAAACACTTAACTTTAAAGTTCTTCACTGGTATACTTTTGAAATACATAGTAGTATTGTTTATTTTAAGCCTCAACCATATATCACCTCCCAAAAATGCAAAAGTGTAAACAACCATGGGGCATTAATGTCACACCTAGTGCAATTGGACACCATTATCTCATATATATTAGATGTAAAGATAAGTTAAAAAACCTCCAAATCAAAATTTATCAATATAATAACCTTCTCGAGCCACTCTCTACTTATCCTACAAACATGTATCCATCATTGAGTATGGTCACACACCATCTACACTAGGCCATATGCTCTCCATAACATAACCATAGATCATCATATGTCTTATTTTAATCAGCAACAAGTTATATTATAATAATCATATAATAGAACACTTGTAATACACAATAATAGGATAAGATAAATATATATAATACTTGAAATAATCACAACTAGAACACTAATAACAAAAACAATGCATAAGTCTGCCAAATACTCATCCTCCTCATTAAGTGAAAACATTATACATATACATCCGTTTTAATTTATTTGAGAGAGAAAACAAAACCTACTAGGAGAGTCACTTGGTAAATCCACTAGAATAAATTGAAATGGGTAAATAATCCAAAATCCACCACAGTAGTGTCACCTTCTAGGTAAACTTAGTGGAATTAATTGAAATGAATTAATCCACATTGACCATCTAGTTCTTAACTATAGAAAAGAGTAGACATGAAGTTCAAACTAGCTCTTGCTTAAGAAAACAAAAGCAAGTGAATAATCATCACCACAACTAATAGAAGTTCATTGCCAACCCAACCTTAAGATCCATCTCAGGAGGACTCTATACCTCACTTAAATCTTCCACGTTAAGCTATTAAGTATTATTTATGGTAACCCTATAACACACTACCCATATTTGATTATTTTTAACTATGTTTCATAATCAGACCATTTTCCACAAATAACACTTCTCGTATAGAAATCTTAATTTCCAAACCAACCTATGATGCCATATTAGATTATACCGTACAACCAATGATACTAAATCAACTTCAATTATGTCACAAAATTTATGCTTAAATCATAAGCTAATTAATCATCACAAAAATGTGAATTTACAAGTTATACGAAATTCAAGATTTGACCATTTTTTTAACCTAAATATCTAGAGCTACACAAATCTTATTTAAGGTTATGAAATTTAAGTGTAACATAGAAAGCTAGGCTTCTATTTGATATCCTCAAATAAGTTAAACTCCTAGAATGAATTCTTTAAGCATGGTGTAGTTTAAACTAAGAATCATGTTTTATGTACGTAGATTCCCATATTTCATATATCACCCATAAATAAACATCACCATTTATGACATAGTAAAATCATAATCACAACATGCTAATCAACATATAAGTAAACCATAACATGTATAGATTACAAACTTTATCATAGACCTCGAAACAATTTGTGAAATACACTCTAGACTATTTTTTAGAGTTTTATAAACTTCACTTAGGAACATGTGGTCATGTTTATAATTTTATAATTTTTATTTAGGTATGTGAGGTCATTTCCTATAATTTATAATTTTTATATATAAAACTGGGGTTACTTATTTCATTTATAATTCATATGTAATATCACGTAGCCATTTTTGTAATTTTTTTATTTTTATTTCTAAATATAGAATCATTTTTATAAGTTTTATAACTTTTATTATGAATAGTTTCAACAGTATTATGAACATGAGTACATTTTATAACTTTATCATCCTTATCTATAGAAATAGAGTGATTTTTGGAATTAGATAGCGCTTACTACATGTATATATTCAGCAATATGTAATGAACTTGTAAGTATTATGTCATGAACTTAGAAGTTTGGTTGTGTTGAGTCTTTTTGCATTATGAACCTATATATATAAACATAAAGGTCTAATGCTCCACACCTATATGTTTATTTTAGATTAGCCTAATTGGTACAAATGATGAATCTATATGTTATATGGTATAAACCTTTATGCTTTATGTAATGAACTTATAAGTTTTATGTTATCAATATTATCCTATGTAGTCGGTGAAATATGTTATGTAGTAAATCAATGTGGTTTATATGCTAAATATGTACTTTTGTAATATTAAACCTACGTGTTTAACCGATAACTAAAATCATTTGCAAGACCAACTTCACTAAAATTATAAAAATTATCTAGGATTTTATTTTTCATTCTACCAAATTCAGTTTGTAGTATGTCTTTAATAGTACAAGGGAAAAAATATATTCTAGCATCAAAATTATCATTAAATTAACCTAAACTTTATGTCAAAAATGATCCTCGAATTTAAGATTTTTTTTTTCTCATAGTTGAAGTTGGCCATGAGGTGAACTTCAGAAAAATTCCAATTTTTTTAAGGATTATGACATTAAAATTGTATCAAGTTCTTTTTATAGTTTGTGTGTAATTGTATTAGAAAATTATTATAACATTAAAACTATTATTAAATTGATCTAAATTTTATCTCAAAATATAGTAATTGATTTTTTTTAAATATAGATTTGAAGGTGCTCACTTGGCCAACTTCAGTAAATTCCAAAACAAAAATCAGATTTTAATTTCCTTTCTATCGAATTACGCTTATAGTATGCGTGTAATAGTATTGAAAAAATATACTATAATCATCATCAAATTGCTCTAAACTTTATTCCAAAACAAGGTTAGGAATAACAAATATTAGCAATTACATGAATTAACTCAAACAAAAATAGGTTTATCAAAAAAAATGTTTTTTTGGTGAGCATATAAATTCTATGCAACAAACCTAAAATTTTATTGAAATAATTCTAGCTATTTTATGTGACGTAGTTAAACTAAAAATGTAAATACATCTATATATGAAATACACATGCCTATTTTAAATGATAAATACAAATATTTTATTAGATAAACTTAAAAGTCTTATGTTATGAACTTAGATGTCGTATAAGATGAACCCAAATATAAAAATTTTCTTCAAATGCTAAACATATATATTTGAAATTTTCATCAAAATTATATTAATATAGATATGTATTTATAGATAAAAAATGGTAAACAACATTGGTGTAATTTTTTAGTTTTCTAGTAGCATGAATTAAAGATAATTTATTAAAAAAAAACAAATAAAAGGGAGAACATGTTTGTGCATTTAAATAAATATATCCTCCCTTTTTTGTGCATTTAAAAATAAGTTATAAATTTACAAAATTACAAAAACTAGCCCATGTATGTGTTTAACAATTTGTTATGAACATGTTTGTATTAAATCATGAACTTAGAAGTTTAGTTGGGATGAACCTATGTATATTATGGATTGGGAAGTTATCAACTTAAAAGTCTAATGATTTGTACCTAGGAGTTTTTCTTTTTTTTTTTAGTGTACCAAATTGCTAACAAAGGATGAATCTATACTTTATATGCCAAAAACCTCAATATTTTATGAGCTTGCAAATTTTGTATCATTAACCAAATCCTATGAAGTAAGTAAAATAAATTATATGGTGAACCAATGAATTTTATGTGTTGACCGTGACTACTTTTCATAATAAACTTAAGCATTTATAAAAATAAATTGACCAACTTCACCAAAATCCTAAAATTTGTTTAGGATTTTGATTTTTATTCTATCAAGTTAGATTTGTAGTATGTTTGTAATAATATCATAAAAAATATTATGAAATTAAAATTATTATTAAATTGATCTAAATATTATTTTGGAACAAAAAACTTAAATTTAAGATTCTTTTTCTACTATTAAAGTTGGCGGCAAGGCCAACATCAATGAAATTTCAAATATTCTTTAGGATATTGATTTCCATTATACCAAGTTTGGCTTGTAGTATATGTGTAATAGTATCAGACCAAGATATTATAGCATTAAACACATCATTAAATTTATTTAAATTTAAAAAAAATATTCATGTGATACCCCATTTTTCATAAACCCTAATTAAGAATCTAACCGCAACTTAATGTGTTATATGAATAAGACCATAAAAATAATATGTGGACAACATATGTTTAATGTGTTTATTATGTGTGTTTGGGTTGGGGTAGAAGATGTATTAGATTAACTAGGTTAAAAATAAAATATCAGGGTTTTTTTGTGTTTGGCTTTTGATCGAAGCCTTAGAGCAGAATGACTGGGCATAGAGGAAGAGTTGGTAGCACTAGGGAGCAAATGATGGGCAGCCAACTAGGGCTTTTTTGGGCATCAGGTTGTATGATTTTTATGAGCATTTAAAAAAAATTAGGCCATTGCTTTCATCTTTGTTGACCTTCTACCAACCTCCCTTCACCTTGATCAAATTCTTACTTATTCTTTTATCTTTGTCCAAAATCTTAACCATAATCACTTCACTTCTCACTCACTCTCTTACACCTGGTATTTACACTCAACATTTTATTTATGTTGGAGAAGCAAGCTTTTGTCAACCTCTTCTCTCTCATGCCTTGCTGACTTTTGCACCCTCTTTTGCCCCACCTTATATCTTTGTGCCTTATTTCTTTATTCATTCAAACACTCAATTTGTTGTTACAACTATCTAATTAAACTTAATTTTAACATAAAATGATAATTAAAAATATAGCATAGGGTAAATAAAATGATTGTTATTATAAAAGGGATGTGATTCTAAACTCTATAATATTAAGTAAAAAAAATAAATTATTTAATTACATACAATACATAAATAATATATAAAAGTTAAAATAAAAAAATAAATTTGTTATTTATGATATTAATAAATGTTTGGGGATTAATACGAAAAATTGATAAAATAAAACTAAGAGCTAAATTAATAATCAAATTACTCTATTTACTAAACTCATCAATAAGATAATTGATTAAAATATAAAATTAAATTAATTAATATCTAGACTAATATATACATATCATACCCTTCTCCATCCCAACATCTGTATAAAAATTATATAGCAAATTTTTTTTAATTAAGTGATAGGTATATAAATAGTCAAGTTTGATAGGCTAATCATAAAAAATTAACCCTTTAACTCTCCTAGTTCTAAGCCTTGTCCAATTAGACTAACTATTGTATTTTTCTAACACTAATTAACCTCTATAAATGAATTACTATTCAATTAATCTAGAGATAAATTAATTGTATTATATTTTTAATAAAACTTAATAGCTTCAGCCAAATTAAAAATTTCTCATTTTTAACACAACCAGAATAAATTATATTTTAATTTAATATACTTACGTGCGAAAATCCTTAATTAAATTAATTGATTTTTTCCCTATTAATTACTAACTTATTGGAATTAATCGAATAGCTATAACTATTAATTCTGAATATAAAATTGATTGGGTTTTTATTTAAAGGAGAATGATTTCAACTTTATTCACAAATATGATTTATATATTAAAAGACTCAATTATTCATAATATAAAATAATACCACACAATAAAAATCAAAACTTTATAAAATATGACTAATCAAAATTTAATATAGAACACAAGTTTAATAATGGATCATTAAAATTTAAGTAAAGGATCACATAAAAAGCGAAAATTAAGAATAAGTGCATGAATTTTTTAATTAAAGTATACTTACATCGATTTTTCTAACCGATCGTCACTTCCTATGAACTCACAAGCTCATTATTTTCTCTATTTATAAAAGTCATAAATTTAAATTTAATAAATTTGTAATATACTTGTCAGAAAAAGTGGGTAGAGCGAAAAAACTCTCAGCTTCTTCCTATTTTCGGCGTTGATGTATTACGTTCTTCGGCCTCCTCCTCTCTCTGGCCCGTGGTGTGCATACATATATGTACTTACTTACACGGGGCGGTAGTAAAAATTTGACTTGTGCCACACAATCAGAGGAGAAAAACAGTTTGATTTGTTAATTGTCTCTCCTTATCTTTGACTTTTCTTCTTTCTTTATATTTTCTCCCATTTTTTTCTCTGGCCTCACGTGCGGTACTTTATTGCTTTCCTTACTTTTTAATCTGTCTATTGCCGACTTGTAACTGCATCCATGGAACCGTTGTAGCTGCACTACAAAAATAAGAAGAATACAGGCGAAATTCGAAATAGATGGCTTGAGAGAACACGCCGTCTCTCCCTCTCCATCTCTTGCGATTGTTTTTGTTGGGCAATGACAGAACTTAAGTTACTATTTGCTGAATTTTGATATCTCACATTGGTGGGGAATATTTATTTTAACTAGTTTTTTATAATCCTTCAATCTTTAGCATGTTTTAGTTAAAAGCTTAGGTTGTTTTGAGTGGGCCGATAGATTGGATTATATACCACAGACACGCGCAAGCTGCCGCCCGCCTGGTCTGGTCAAACAGCTCTTTTTCAAACTTGGTCTCCGGCGGTTTCTATTTTTTTTGGTGGCCTTTTGGAACGTTGTCTCCGTATATGTGAATGGTTGAGATGTTTCACTCTTCCATACTTTTCTTCCTTTTTAACCGATCTCTTCATTCATTTTATAGACATATGAAAAAACGAAAATCCAGAGAGAAGAATTGTTCGATCTACCAAGCAATTTAACTTCCAATATTTCCAGGGCAAAGTTCTGCAATTCCAATCCTTACATCTCGAGTGCACGAGATTAAAGTCGTTGTGTAAACCCTTGGGGGTAGACTGACTGTGAAGGGATCTGCACCGAAATCTGGTCGATATTCACTTTAGGATAGTGAATCGATTTTACGGCACAAAAAAATTAATAAGTATCGTTCTACGGTTTTCTGTTTCAATTGATTTTCTTCATCTGCATATGCTTCGGTTTTATTTTTATCATCATTCTGAAGTGAATATACGTATAAGAAGCATATTCTGTTTGGTTATTTTTTGTTCCGTTGCTATCGTATTGGTTTGTCTATTCGGTATTGGTTGTTGGATAATATCTCTGTTTGGTTTCTCAAACACTGGATTATATCATATTACATATTGCTGAAATAGGGCTCGACTCTTAGAGTTTATATTGTCGATTTTTTCTATTGTTTTGTTGTGATATACACTACCTTGGTTAGTGTGCTATTTGGATTTTCTATTTTGATTGCTGCCACAACACTCCACGCCCACAATTCAGTCTGTAGTAATTCTGTGCCACAGTAACTCAGTGCAACAATTTTGTTTTGGTATTTGGGGCTTTTTATATTACTGTTGTATTTCAATTAGTATAAAGAATCGGTATTTCGTGATTTTATTATGGGTACTACTGGTATTCCGAGAGTTATTCCAGATATGTCGAAGGTTGAGTCACTGGATGGTACTAATTACCGTAGATGGTCCCAGAGAATGCTTATTCTATTTCAGGCTCTTGAGGTAGACTATGTGTTAATAAATGATCCGCCCACTGAGAAAAATGTTGAAACTACACTTGCTACTCCGTCCACCACTCCCACTTCAGTTGCCACTAGGAAAAGTGATGAAGCTGCTAAATAAAAATTTGAACGGGACAACAAGACTGTTAGAGGTCATCTTTTGCAACATATGAACAACAAGTTATTTGATATGTCCTTTAGCGTTGCGTCTTCAAAGGGTATTTAGGAAACTCTGAAGAGTAAGTATGGTTCTGATGAAGCTGGGAGAAAGAAGTATGTTGTTGGGAATTTGATGAGGTTTTAGATGGACGATGACAAGTCGATGATGGATCAGGTCCATAATTTTGAGCTCTTGGTTGCTCAGGTCCGGGGAGAAGGAATGAAGATCTATGAGGCATTCTAGGCCAACATGCTATTAGAGAAATTTCTACCATCCTGGAGTGATTTCAGGAACCATCTAAAGCACAAGAAGAGGGATCTAACCCTACTAGAGTTGTTCAGTCACATGAGGACAGAGGAAGCGAATCGTTTGAAGGAAAAACATGTGCCTTATGCTTCTGGCTTTGCGAGTGCAAACGTTATTGAGTCTGCTATAGGATATGATAAATTCAAGGGGAAAGGAAAGCAGTCTTAGAAGAAAGGTCAACAGAAAGGTCAACCCAATTTCAAGAAGGGTGACACTATGATTTAGAAGAAGATGGTGACTTGCTATGTTTGTGGCAAGACGGGTCATAAGGCATATCAATGTTTCAAGAGAAAAGGCTTGCAAACTCAGAATCATAAAGGTAGTGCCCCTCCAACACCACAGGCTAATGTTGCTGAGACAGAAGAAGTTATTGCTGCTGTGGTTGTAGAAGTGAACTTGGTTGACAACAAGACAGATTTGATTCTGGATACCGAGGCTTCTAAGCATTTGTGAGCCAATAGAGATCTCTTCCACCACTTCTAGGATGCCGCGGATGGAGAGCATGTCTTCACGGGCAACTCAGCCACTGCTGGAGTTTTGGGAAAATGAAAGGTTCTTTTGAAACTTATCTCTGGAAAATCTCTACTGCTAGGTGATGTCTTATATGTCCCCTCCCTCTGTAGGAACTTAGTTTCGGGTAGCTTACTTAATAGGGCTAGACTGAAACTAGGTTTTGAGGCTGATAAGGTCGTGTTGACCAAAAATGGGGACTTTGTGGGCAAGGGGTACTTATTTGATGGATTTTTTGTTTTGAATCTTGTTTATGCTCCTATTAATAAAATTGGTTCTGCTTTTACTTATATTGCTGAGTTTGTATCTTTATGGCATGGTAGGCTAGGGCATGTGAATGTGGCTTCCATTGATAAACTAAAACGAATGAATTTAATTAATGTTTTAGACACTAATGAATATGAGAAGTGTCATGTCTGTGTGGAAGCCATGTATGCTAAAAAGCCTTTTAAACCGGTCACAGTGAGATCAACTGAATTGCTTGGATTGATTCATATAGACTTGGCTGATTTTATGGACACCGAGAGTAGATGAAGAAAATGATATTATGTGACATTGATTGATGATTATTCGAGATATACTAAAGTTTTCCTCCTTAGTTCTAAAGATGAGACCGAAAGTATGTTCTTAAAATATAAGGCAGAAGTGGAAAACCAATTGGACCATAAAATAAAGAGGCTTAGGTCTGATAGGGGTGGTGAATATGGAACTAGTTTTCTAAAGGAATTTTGTGATAGTCATGGTATCATACATGAAACTAGTGCCCTTTACTCTCCTCAACAAAATGGTGTAGCTTAAAGAAAGAATAGAACATTAAAAGAAATGATGAATGCCATGCTTTTGAGTTCAGGGATGTCTGACCATATGTGGGGGGGAAGCTGTCTTATTTGCCTATTATGTGTTAAATAGAGTCCCTCATAAGAAACGAGATAAAACTCCCTATGAATTATGGAAAGGTTTTAAACCTAACTTGAAAATTCTACAAGTGTGGAGGTGTCTAGCTAAGGTTGGCTTACTGGACTTTAGGAGAACTAGTGTGGGAACAAAGACTTTTGATTGTGCATTTATTGGTTATGCTCAAAATAATGCTACATATAGATTCTTGTGTTTGAATGATAACTCTATTTGCGAATCTAGAAATGCATAATTTTTCAAGAATGTGTTTCCCATGAAAAGGAATGCATGTGATTTTGCTAGTTCTTCTAATGCTTCTTCAATTCCCTTATTAGTACCATCTTCCTCTAGCGTTGAAAATGATAATGTGGATGAACCTAGGAGAAGTAAGAGAAGAAGGATTGAAACTAGATTTGGACCTGATTTTATTACAGCTTTCCTGGTTGAAAATGACAATATTAACATGATAAATGTTGATTTTGTATCTGCTTATCTGATTGAGGATGATCCTAAATCCTATAAGGAAGCGGTAACTTCTATGGATGCTAGTTTCTGGAAAGAAGCAACTAAAAATGAGTTAGAACCCATAAATTCCAATCACACATGGGATTTGGTCGATTTACCTAAAGGTTGCAAGCTAATTAGATGCAAATAGGTCTTTAAAAAGAAATTGAGAACTGATGGGACCATAGACAAATTTAAGGCTAGATTGGTAGCTATAGGCTATAAGCAAAAGAAATACATTGATTTTTTTGATACTTATTCTTCTGTGAATAAGATAGCCACGATCCGTTCTTTGGTTGCCTTAGCTACTATTCATGGACTTGTAGTGGATCAAATGGATGTGAAAAAAGCTTTTCTAAATGGTGACTTGAAAGAGGAGATCTATGTGGAGCAGCTCGAGGGTTGTGAGGTTCTAGGTCAGGAGAACAAAGTATGTAGATTGAGAAAGTCATTGTATGGCCTTAAATAAGCTCCTAAACAATGGTATGGAAAGTTTGACTAGACCTTAGTTAGTAATGGTTATGTTGTGAATGCATCTGACTCATCTGTTTATTCTAAAGTGATTGGACATGAATATGTGATAATCTGCTTGTATATGGATGACAAGTTGATTCTTGGCACAAGCTTGGCTGTGGTCGATGAGACAAAATTATTTTTATCTTCTCATTTTGAAATGAAAGATCTAGAAGAAGCTAATGTAATCCTTGGTATTAAAATGAGAAAAACCGGAATTGGTTTTTCCTTGAGTTAGTCACATTATGTTGATAAGATACTAGAAAATTTTGATTGTCGAGATAAAATGCCTGTAAAAACTCCCTATGATCCTAGCATACATTTGAAAAAGAACCTAGGTGCTAGTGTTTCTTAAGCTGAATATGCTAAAATCATAGGCAGTATGGTGTTCCTCATGAACTGCATTAGACCTGCTATTGCCTATGTTGTGAGTAGATTGAGTAGGTATACTCACAACCCAGGTATGAACACTGGACTACTCTTCGTCGTTTGCTTAGATATCATAAGGGTACTAAGGATTGGGGTTTGCATTTATGTAAATTTCCTACTGTGTTAGAGGGATATACATATGCTAACTGGATTTCTAATAATGATGAAGTCAATTCCACCAGTGGCTATGTGTTTACCTTGGGAGGAGGAGCTGTGTTATGGAAGTCTTCTAAACAAACTTGTATAGCTCACTCCACCATGGAGTCATAGTTTATTGCCCTTGAATTAGTTGGTCAAGAGGTAGAGTGGTTGAGGGATTTGTTGGTCGATGTGCCCTTGTGGAGGAAACCTAATGTACTGGTTTCCTTACATTGTGATTCACAGGCGGCCATATGTGTTGCTAAGAACAATGTATATAATGGTAAGAGGAGACACGTCCGTGTTAGGCACAATTCGGTAAGACAACTATCAATTAGAAATGTGATTTCTTTAGAGTTTGTCAGATTAGAGAGAAATCTGGCAGACCCTCTTACAAAGGGTCTAATGAGGAGAGTTATCCTCAAATCGTCGAGGGGGATGGGGCTTAAGCCTTTGAGTTGAGGAAAGTATGGTATTACCACCCGTATGACTACTCTATTGTACTATAATCCCATCCCTATGACATGTGGTAGTGCAAATTGAAAAGGTTGAGCTCAAACTCTTAATGAGTTCATAGCCCTATATTTTGAGTGGTCCTTGTGAGTTGGACTTGATGAACTCACCGCATGGAATTTTATAAGGATGAGCATGCTTGTGCTCTTAATGAATCCAAAACTAGGTTTGGTGGTGCTTGTGAGACGCACTTGATGGATTCACCTAGGTGAGTGTGAAGGCGGGCCACCTTTTATGAAAGACTAAGGCTTTCTTTCTAGAGCACTCATGAGTACCTAAGGTGCACGCATGGCCATTAAAAGCGTAGGTGTAATTATCACGGAATTTGCAGAATTTAAGATAAGACATGTGCTATGTAGGTCTCAATCGGAATCTAGGTAGTTCAAGATTCGTTCACTCCCTAGATATGGTTGTTGCCTCACTTCACTACATATCAATTCAATCCTCGTGATATTGATACTTAAGTGTTATTCCTTCTTTGCCCATATTTTCATGTTTTTCTTTTTGTTCACCATTGGTTGGGGATTTTTGGCAATGGCAGAACTTAAGCTACTATTTGCTAAGTTTTGGTATCCCACATTGGTGAGGAATATTTATTTTAACTAGTTTTTATACTCCCTCATTCTTTGGCATGTTTGAATTAAAAGCTTGGGTTGTTTTTAGTGGCCCAATAGATTGGACTATATACCACACACGCACGCACGCTGCCGCCCGCCCATCCGGTCCGGGCTGGGCGTAGGTGTGGGTGAGTCATAGATCTAGACAAGACCCAACTTTCTCTTTGAGAAAAAAAAAATCTGAACAGTTCTTTTTTAAACTTGGTCTTGGTGGTTTCTATTTTTTTGGTGGCCTTTTAGAACGTTGTCTCCGCGTATGTGAAGGGTTGAGACATTTCACTCCTCTAGACTTTTCTTCCTTTTTAACCGATCTCTTCATTCATTTTATAGACATATGAAAAAACTAAAATCCAGAGAGAAGAATTGTTCAATCTACCAAGCAATTTCTTATGGTTGAACTTCTAGACTTATCCATGTCTTATCCGACTATAGCTATAATTTATGATGATTGTCTTTACCAAAACTCAACTATGTCCCCATCGACTTCACCGAAACATAGAACTTAGACAAATCCTGCCTCTCCTTCTGCAACACTTTATTAGGTATGCATCCTAGTATAGTGTATACGGAAGAGGATGATAAGGAATGGGCTGAGATTGAGAAGCAACAAGACGATGAATGTGAGGATGATTCCCCTTTGCCAGATGCCAAATGGCCACTGG
This sequence comes from Tamarix chinensis, assembly GCA_030549775.1. NCBI lineage: Eukaryota > Viridiplantae > Streptophyta > Magnoliopsida > Caryophyllales > Tamaricaceae > Tamarix > Tamarix chinensis. Next base: position 65,889,449 of record CM060180.1, on the reverse strand, counting down.
TGTGCCTTTCTGTAGAAGAAAAAAGGCAGCTCCAGCAACCATATTTTCATTGCTTCATCATCAAATTATTGGGACAGAACATCAAGTATGAGACGTTATATAATCATCTAAATGATTTGTGGACACTCATGGACTCCTTTGAATTGGTTGATCTTGACCTTGGTTTCTTTATTGTAAAATTTTAGAAATTTTATGGCTATGAATGAGTTTTAAATGAAGGTCCTTGGATGCTTTTCTAGAACTACCTTACGGTTCAAAGATGGAAACTTGACTTTTGTGTTTTGGGTTCCACCGTTACTACCACAGCAGTGTGGATCCGTATTCCTCAATTGCCAATTGAATATTTTAAAATTTATGATAGAATTAGGCAAATTGGGAATCTTGTTGGAAGATTCATCAAAGTGGATCACAACACTAGGGGAGCCTCTAGGCGTAAATATGCCAGAATCTCAGTTGAGATTGATCTCATCAAGCCTCTCCTTCCCAAGTTTTACCTTGGATCTAAATTATTTCATATAGAGTATGAGGGGATTCATTCAATCTATTTCTACTGTGGAACATTTGGGCATCGGAGTGACGCCTATTCCTCCAACCCGGAGGTTATCAAACGCCTTGAAAAGGAGAAAGAAGAGGCTAAAGCCAATACAGTAGAAACAACGGCTCAAGCTGCGGATGGTGGTGACAGAGCCATGCTAGAGAGGGATGAAGAATCACCTTTTGGGCCCTAGATTCTTGTGTTCAATAGGCGTAGAAAATCAGGTTCGAGATCTCGCTCCTCATTCAATGCTAATTCATAATTCGGCCAGTACTTTTCATGCATTTGACCATGTCATTTTTGGATCTCACCCATTTTTGGAAGATTTTTGGATATCACCCATGTCAGGGTTGACTACTCGCTTTGACATCCTTAGGGGCCTGCAAGACCCTACTGACGTGGCCTTCCAATCGACTGTCCAACAGCCTCAAAAGGAAAAAGTTTTTGGGGGAGCTTTGAATTCCCATGCCAGCACATCCGACTCACCTTTTTTGGTGAAGACCTCCTCTCATGCTGAACCTCATGCACGTAAATCAAGTTTGTTACAAAATAATATTGCACCCATCCTTAAAAACCTAGCCACAATAAAGTCCATTGTTGTTAATGCATCTTCCAAAAATAAAGCTATAGTTCAAAAGATTAATAACTCCCATGCAAGCAAGAATTCCTCTAAGAGATTGGTTTCCTTTTTACCCTCATTGTGAAAGCTAGACATACCTAGAGCTCCCTCTCGTTCATCCCTAGTTGCTATGGAAGGTCATGTGCCTAGGCTTTTGCGCCGCCCGTCTCCTCTTAACAATGATATCCCTCCCGACCCCAGATTATCAACATCAAATCATAAGCCACATGGCTTGGCCTAATTTTCCTTCTCTGGTTTGTTGATGAATTTGATTAAATTTTTATTTTGGAACATTCAAGGAGTGCGTAGCTCTACTTTCCTTATAAATTACAAGGACTTAATTGGTCTCCATAAGCCTCTTGTGGTAATCCTAGTCGAACCACACATTAGTGATCTCTCTACTGAAAGAGTCATTCACCATTTGAATTTTTCCAAAAATTCACGAGTTGAAGCTCGTGGTTTCTCTAGTGGCATTTGGGTGTTATGTGACTCAGACATCATCACCCTAAATATTCTAGGGGCTACTAGTCAATTAATTCATGTTGAAGTGTGTCTTCATAATCTTTCCTTTTTTTTTTCATCGCCATTTATACCCATCTGAATGCACTAATTCGGGATGAGCTTTGGGATGACCATTTTAATATGTCTTCTCACATCTCCGCCCCCTAGCTTCTAGGAGGTGACTTCAATGATGTGTTGTTCTTATCTAAAAGGAAAGGGGGTTCTAATAGAGGCATGCACTATTATCTTTGCTTCAGATCCTGGGTTCAACATTATGCTCTTATGGATTCAGGCTTCTCAAGTCCCAAGTTTACTTGGCATAGGAAGATTTGTGGAATTTGTATGAGTTCCTGTATTAACTATGCTTTTGTTAATGAGGCATGGATAGTTATGTTTCCTAATGCTTTTGTCCAACATCTCCCTCATGCTTTTGTCCAACATCTCCCTCGAACTCACTATGATTATCACCCTATTCTTCTTCAGCTATGTTCCCCTCTTGAGACTAATATCAATCGACCTTTCCGGTTCGAAGCTACTTGGATCACCTGAGAAGACATTAGTGATGTTGTCGCTAATAATTGGAGCTTTAAGGGCGACTTCTGCCAAACTACTACTGCTTGCTCTGCAGCTCTCAATGAATAGAATCGTTCATGTTTTGGCAATATTTTAAGATCTAAACGGAGACTTTTGATCCATATTTCTGGCATTCATAAAGTTATGGCTGATGTTTCCTATTCTAGGCTCCTTAAGCTTGTGAATAAGCTTATTAAGGATTTAAATAATACCCTTCTACATGAGCAAATTCTCTATTTCTAATTTTTAGAGTATATTTAATCCTACTGCAAGATAGAAACACTAGATAATTTCACCTTTCTACTCTTGGTAAGCGGTGCAAATCTTATATATCACGACTTTGAAAGATGATAATGGAAATAGGCTGAGTGATCCGAGCCTTCTCAAGCAACATGTTGTTTCCTTCTTCAAGTCCTTATTCTCTTTTGAAAATAGCTTGGGCAATTGTATTACCATCTCAAACCATTTTCTGACCCTCATTAATCGTGATATTGATGACCTAAGTAGACCAATTTCCTATGAGGAAGTTAGACATCCAATCATTTCTATGAGTCTGTAGAAATGTCCAAGATAGGATGGCCTTCCTCTTGTCTTCTTTCAAAAGTTTTGGTATACTATTGGAAGTTCTTTGGTCTACTTAGTGAGCAATGATTTCATTATTGCTAGCTTCCTAGAGCAGCTCTGAAATGCCCCAAAAATATTTATTGTAAGATATATATTGAATAAGAATTTATTAGGAAATTAATTTAATTAATTATTTTATTTTAAATGGGAAGAATTTATTTAGGGCAAATTAATAAGGAATTTATAAATATTTTTATAAGGAAAAATTTGGGCTTTTTGCTAATTAAAAAGGAATTTAGGAAAAATCTTTTAAAAATCCTAAATTAGCCCAAAAAGGAAATTTAATATTATTTTCTTTAAATATTTTTATTTAAATACCCAAAATATTCTAATTAATTTATTTGACCCCAACCTACTTAAAATTTTCTTTTCCCTTTTCCCTTTTTCTTTTTCCTTTTCCTTCTTCCTCTTTCTTTCTTTTTCTTTTTTTTTTCTTTCTTTTTCTTCTTCTCTCCGATTAGGCCTGCTATGTCCCATTCTCTCTTTTTCCTTCCTCCTTTCCGTGGACCATCCCTAGCTTCTTTTCTTTCCTTCCTTCGGCAGTTGAAATGCTGGGCTTTATGTCTTTTCTCCCTAGAATGCCGCATGCCATTTAAACCTTTAAAACCATTACCGACCGGCCCGGTTCTTCTTCTTTTTCATTTCTTTCTTTTTCCCTCCAGCCTCCCGGTTCACCTTCTTCTTCCTCCTTCCTCCTCTACCGTCCACCGACACCTTTGAAGCTCCAAAAATGGCACTACCGGCCAAGCTGGACTTGACCGGCCGATTTGCCTCTCTTTCTCTTCCCCTCGAATCACAGTTTGACCCAGCCTAACCTACTTTCCTTTTTCCTCACACAAACTTCTCCTATTCCTGCACGAAAGGTCGACCCCGACATAAAATTGTGTCGACTGATTAATGCTAACCTCCAGAACCCTACCTTTTCCTCTAAACTCTATAAATACCCCTTATTTGTGTGATTTTGAAACTTTTTCGCCAAAACCCTAAGAGCCTACCCTATGCACCACCGTGACTTCAGACGACCTTTCCTCCGTCATTAGCCAACTACGCCGCCACCTCTGCCTACCTAAGTTTTCCACGCACCGCCCTCTAAATAACTGAGCCACCCATCTCCCTCGATTCTTCTCGCATGAGCCACCATAGTCGTGCGAAGTTTCCTGCCCATCAAACCAAAATTTTGCACCCTAAATCCTTGAGCCACCGTTCGCCACCACATCTACCACTATCACTGCCTCATATACCATCCAAAAGCTACTAATAATCTTCCTCCACCTAGCCATACCCTCCTTTTCTCCTTTCTCCTTCTCCTCCCCTCTCTTTCTTCTTCCTTCCGTTCGGTCGCCACCACACCCACCCTACGCCGCCGCCACTTGCCGCGCCACCACCCTCACTTTACTCCTCTCAGTGTAGGCTACCACCAACACCTCAACCTTCACCCTCATTCTTCACCTTTTCTTCTCAAACCTCAACTTTTCCCTTTTCTAACCTCTTTTTCGGCCGCCACCGCCACCGCCATGCACCACTACCGGTGCCACCATCTCCGCCTACTCAAGGTGAAGCCCTAGACCCTCTTAGCCCTTTTCCCCTATTTATTTACGTTTATTCTATTTTATTTCAATTTTTATCATTTATTCAATTATTATTATTATTATTATTATTATTATTATTATTATTATTATTATTATTATTGGATGTAATATCAATGTTATATTTCCTTGGCAGGGTCGAGAGTAGTTATAAATTATTTAGGTTGTTAGTTTTGAATTATTGTTATTAATAGTATTATTATAAGTTTTATTATCATTATTATTATTATTATTATTATTATTATATTATTACTACTACTATTATCTATCGAAAAGGGGGCCGAAGCCTATTTTATTTTAATGGAGTGCATACTCCTATTTTATTATTAATATTACTATTTCTACTATTATTAATAATAATATTATTATTATTATCCTTATGATTACTAATATTATTATAAGTAATATGTGTTATTAATATTACTATTATTATTATTATTAAATGGTACTTTCACTATTTGGAGGTAGGGTTGAAAACCCTACCTAGTATTATTTAGACATAAGTTATTATTATTATTATTAGCATTATTTTGGTGGAGGGTAGAAACCCTTATATCACCATCCGTTTTGAATTACATTAATATTATTATTAGTATTTTTAGTAGCATTTCGTATAGTTATTATTAGTATAGTATGATTTTATTTATAAACCTAATCTTAAGGTAAGTTAGTAAATAATAGTATTTTTAGGAGGGAACCTAATTCTAGTTTTTTCCTCATAATAGGTGAGACCAGTCAAAGCCCTAAAGAGGTATAGGAGCATGCTCCAAGATCGGTGATGTTTTAGATAAGGGAGTACTAAGGCTTTTTGTGTATTATGTGTTTTATATGTCATGTATGCCATGTGATGTGAACTATAATTTATTTTATGTGTATTTCTATAATTGTCATATATGCAGCATGATATGGAGTTAAGGTAAGATTGTGCATTAAATTGTGGCATGTGTATTATGTTTATGGGTTATGTTATTGTTGTGGTATGTTGTGGCCCATAAGACATGCATGATAGGTTTTGTAAAATAATGATGGGGATTGTCATAATATAGAGTTAAGGTTTGCATGGTGTTCGGGTTTGCATGGAGTTGGGGTTGCATGGTGTTAGGGTTTGTATGAAATTATAGTTTGGATGGTGTTAGGGTTTGTATGGAGTTGGGGTTGCATGGTGTTAGGGTTTGCATGGGAGTTAGGGTTTGCATGGATGTTAGGGTTTGCATGGAGTTAAGGTTTGCATGGGAGTTATGGTTTTTATGGAGTTAGGGTTTGCATGGGTGTTTGGTTATGCTATGGTTAACTTTGATAGTGGTGGTTAACAAGGGTTGGAGTGGTTAACTAGAGTTGGAGGATAAGAATAGTAGAAGTCAATCATCCATGTCTGGGTGAAAGCTTCTGAATAAGATACTTAAAACATTAATCATTTAAAGTGAAAAGTTATTGAGTCGGGTCCAGCCGATCCAGCGGTTATGAATAGTGGTTAGGGTTTTTACCCTATAAGTGACTAATCCACCGGTGAATAATAGTGGTGTGGACTATTGTCTCGCAAGTGACTGGCCCACCGGAAATAATAGCGAGGGATCTCGAACTCAATAAACATAAACCAGAGTCACTATGGCACTTAAAAGATACTAATTACATACAGTGGAACACCATTTGAGAGAACCAGCCGATCCAGCAGTTAGGAATAGTGGTATGAACTATTATCCCAAAAGTGACCGATCCACCGGCAAAAAATAGTGGTGTAAACTATTGTCCAGCAAGTGACTAGCCCACTGGCTAAAATAGTGGGGTGTTCTTGTACTTACATGGATTTTATAAAAGGCATGGTGTTTATTGAATTTTGATTAAAGATTAATTAAATAATTGATCTGGACTTTTTGGGCCTTTATGTGTGGGCTTGATTATTTATAAGCTGTATAACTTTTTGCATGACCTTATGTATTACATGTGTGGGTTTGAAAGTGTAAGTTGAACATGATCCTACTTGATTTTATGTGCTTATGTGTTAGCCTTAGTGCTCGGTTACCTTACTCAGTACGTAGTGTACTGATCACCCCTTTTATGGGTGCTACTCATTCCCACGAGTAGAAGGCCCGTCAGACGTGTTGCAGGTAAGTGATGCCTTCTTCGATCCCATTGATGTCTATGGGACATCAGGCGGGGTCGAGTGATGATTTTGTCTGGATCGGATCTAGGAGTGGCAGGGCCATTTTTCCATATTGAGATTATTATTCTTTTTCTCTTTTAACTATGTTTGAAAATCCATAAACAATTTTATTATTGTAGCTATGTTATTTTTCTGAAGAACTATCTCTTGTATTTCAGATTACATAAAATTTATGCTTACTTTGACTACTAATTTGTGAACTTTAATTTATGTATTAATGTGTGATGATGGAAACGTTTCTCTTAGCCTTATCACTTGGTACTGGAAAGGTAGGTGTGAACTGGTCTGATACTAAGTGTGGCGGTAGCATCTCTAGAATTTTTGGGTTTTAAATTTAAAGATCTTATTTAAAAAAATGTGTAAATTTTAGGGTGTTACAAGTTGGTATCAGAGTGGTTGGTCTTGTTGACCACACTCATTTTTGAAAATAAATTTGATTTATAAAGTGTTTATTGAATTTAGAAAAGGATTTTCTGCTCTAACTGAAAACCTTTCTGTTTTAAAAATTTGGATCCCGGCCACGGTGAGGAATACAAGGGTAGATTAGGGTTTTTCCTAAGACGTTGAAAATCTTGCTAGTAATTTCGAACCTGTGGGTTCACTTCTAAAAATTTTATTTTTGTGCAGCTAGATGGCAATGAACAAGAGGATTAACAGGTTGGAGGAGGCCGTTATAACCTTCTTGGAGTTCACCCAACGCTCTCAAAATGCTGTAGAAGACTGGCTTCAGAGGGTTACCGGACACCACTTTCCCACATATTCCGGTGAGGAGAACTCGGTGGTTCTAGAGGGGTGGATCTGAGATCTGGATCGCACCTGTAAGACCGTAAATTGTCCACTAGACACGCTACTTGGCATTACAGCTTTCTTCCTCCAAGGCGTAGCAGACACCTGGTAGGAGGAGTATCGCGCCAAAGATGGTCCTCCGGCTACTTGGGAGGCATTTAAGGCTTCCCTCAGCACCAGATTCTACCCTGAGAGCCTCAGGAGGGACAAGCTCTAGGAGTTCATGCAGCTAACATAGGGAGCGGTGAAAATCCATCAGTATCACACCTGCTTTATAGAGCTACTCTGATTTGCTCTAGGGATCGTCGTTAATGAGTCCACAGTGGTCTTCTAATTTGAGCAGTGACTAAATTTCAGCATTTGATGGATGATGGGTGTGGAACCTTTCACAGATCTAGCATCCCTATACGAGCGTGCTTGCATAGTAGACGCGTTGGTCCATGAGCAGGCTGCCATCCTTGGAAGAGGAAGCCTGAGGTTCAGAGTTCCGGGAGCAAGACCCAACCCAGGTTCGGAGAGTCTAGGAGGCCCCCACCGAAGGATCCCAGCAGAAGCCAAGGGCCCCCAAGATGCTCAATTTATAGGAGGTGTGGTCGGAACCACCCAAGGAGGAACTGTGAAGGTAGGCTGGTCACCTGCCTAAATTGAGGAAAAACAGGTGACAGAGCAGTGGAGTGTCGGAGACCACCTAGATTGTAGTAGAGCCAAAACTGACCATCTCAACAGGGAGGAGCACTAATGTCCCAGCAGTAGGTGTACCAGTAGCACTGCCAGAATTCATCCCAATTGTACTATCAGAGAGCGGCTGCTCCATTTGGTGCCCCAATTTGGGAGACAGGGGGAAGACCATAGGGATCTAGGCCTTATCCTCATAAGGGAGGCTAGTTAGGAGGACGCTTGAATGTCATCAGTCAAGCAGAGGCAGACCGTCAGCTGGATGTTGTTACGGGTATATTCACCATTTATTCCTTTCTAGTGTATGTTCTATTTGATTTGTGTGCCATGTTGTCTTTTATATCATCTACATTTGTTGCTAAGACTAGACTATCACCATCTGCTAGTATAGAGCTATCTGTTATGCTTCCGCTGAGTGAAAGGATGGAGTGTAGTCGAATGTTTTTCTATGTTGCCTTAGATATAGGCGGGGTAGACTTTGTAGTGGATCTAGTTGGGATGGACTTGAAAGATTTTGACATGGTTTTCGGCATCAATATGCTGGGGAGGTACAAGGCGGTTATTGATTATGCCTAGGAGCGGGTGATTTTGTGAGGCCCAAGAGGGACTAGGGTTTGGTATAGGAAGATTCAGCCTGAGCCAACCACTAAGGTAGTGTCTACAGTCACCTTAAACACTTTAATCCAAAAAGGGTACCCTCTATATTTATGCAGTGTGCAAGAGCTGAATAGGGATTTAACGGCATTAGACAATATTCCGGTAGTTAAAGAATTTCCAAACGTGTTTCTAGAAGAATTACCGGATATGCCTCCAGTTTGTGAAATTGACTTCAAGATCGAGTTAGTGTTAGGAGCTGAGCCTTTCTCAAAGGCACCTTATAGAATGGCACTAGTTGAGTTGAAAGAGTACATTTGGCTGAGTGTATCACCATGGGGAGCACCAGTATTGTTCGTGAAAAGAAGGGTGGTAGCCTCCATCTTTGCATCGACTATTAAGGGTTGAATCAGTTGACGGTAAAGAACAGGTATCCACTTCCAAGGATAGACGATTTATTTGATTAGCTGAAGGGTGCTACAGTGTTTTCCAAGATCGATATGAGATCTGGGTACCACTAGTTGAGGATTACAGATGCGGTTATTATGAAGACTGCATTCCGAATCCGGTATGGGCATTATGAACTTATGGTGATGCCCTTTGGACTTACAAATGCCCTCGCAGAATTCATGGATTTGATGAGGATGATATTCAAACCTTTCCTCGATCAGTTTGTGGTGGTATTCATTGATGATATCTTAGTATATTCTTAAGGAAATGAGGAACATGAACAACACTTGCGCACTATTTTTGGTATGGTGAGGGAACATCACCTGTATACGAAGCTGTCGAAGTGCGGGTTTTGGCTCTAGGAGGTAGCCTTCCTTAGTCACATTGTATTGGCTAAGGGAGTGGTTGTGGACCCAGCTAAGATTGTGGCCATCAAAGAGTGGAAGCCCCCTACGAACATATTAGAGATTTAGAGTTTTCTGGATTTAGCTGGATACTATAGACGATTTGTGCAAAAATTTTCCAAGATTGCCAGATCATTGACTAATCTCTTGAAGAACACAACAAGGTTTCAATGGGATGAGGCTTGTGAAGAGGCTTTCCGAGAGCTGAAGAAATGGTTTTCCTCTACACCGGTGTTGACTCTACCTGAGGGGACCGAGGAGTTCGAGGTTTACAGTGATGCATCCAAGCATGAGTTGGGATGTGTGTTGATGCAGAAGGGTAGGGTGGTAGCTTATGCCTCACGACAGCTGAAGAACCATGAATAGAATTATCCCACACATGATCTGGAGTTGTTCGCTCTTGTTTTTTCCCTAAAGATTTGAAGACATTATTTGTATGGGGCAAAGTGTAAATTCTTTATAGATCACAAGAGTCTCAAGTATATTTTCACACAGAAGGAACTCAACTTGAGACAGAGAAGATGGTTGGAGCTTATGAAGGATTATGATATTGAGTTGACCTACCATAAGTGTAAGGCCAACATGGTTGTAGATGCTCTGAGTAGGAAGACTTTAAATTCAATGCTGTTTTATGTGGTTGTTGATCGAACGATAAGGGAATTGTCAGAGCTGGAGATCAGGATGATTCTGTAATCCCCCAAAAAATTTTAAACCTATATTTTAATAAATGACTTTATTTGAAATAAAATTAGCTTGTAAATTATTTATTTTAATTATTTTATGGATTTTAGAGTATATAAATTTGGATAAGATTATTTAATAAATTCAAAATAAATATTTTTCTATTTATCATATTATTGTATTTAAATAATTTTCAAAACTAATATTTTACCAACTTTATCCTTTTTAAACTAATATATTAGATTATAATGAATTAAATTATTAAATTAAATAATTTATCAAGAATATTACATTTTATGATTTATAAATTAATTTAATTTATTTTCCTATTTTTCCATTTCCTTCTTTTACCCTTTTTCCTTTTCTTCTCTTTTTTTTTTCCTTTTACCCCTCCCTTGGGCTGCCCGGCCAGGCCAGCCCTCCCCTGCACAATGGGCCTTTGGCCCACTTCCTCCCCCTCTCCCTCGCACGCCGCCCAACACAGCCCATCGCCCCTTTATTTTTTTTCTCCCTGGACTGGCCGGCTCTCTTCTTTTCCTGCGCCGGTCTAGCCGCCCGCCATCCCTTTCTTCTTCTCCTTTCTTCCTTCTCCCACGCCCGACCTGCTCTCGTCGCCATGCCAGCCCTGCAACTGCGGCCGCTTGCCATTGCCACCTACCTCCCTCTCCCTCTCTCTCTCTTCCCCCGTCATTTTCCTTCCCTTTTCGAGCCAAACCGGCCCTGGACCATAGCCCCGCATGCCCCTCTCCCTTTCCTTCTTCTTCCCTCTTTTCCCCTGCCAACCGACCAGCCCTGCAACCTACAGCACCGATCGCCGGCCAACCCTGCCCCCTTTCTTCTCCCTGTGATTTTTCCTCATCTCCCCAGCCATTTATTCCCTATAAATTCGAACCCACACCCCCTTCCCCGAGCCTCTTCTCCCTTTTCTCCTCCTCCCATTCGTTCCCCATTCTTTTTGATCACCGCCGCTCGAACCACCAAGCCCAACCCCTGCGCCGCCTACTGCCACCACCTACTACCACCCTGCACCACCACGAGACCCCCAAGCCCCTTCGAGCCCTGCACTTCCTCCCTTCTCCTCCTCTTCCTTTTTCTCCCTAGTATTTCCCCTTACCGCCGAGCCACCTGCAACCGGCGCTTCCGCCGCCGTTCGGCAACCTCTGCCACCACCCAACCCACCGTTCGACACCCTGCAACCCCCTTTACAACCGTCATGCCTTAGTTGGCTGAAAACAACTCTTGCACCCCTCCATTTTTCCCTCTCCTTTTCCTTCCTTCACAACTCCTCCACCTTGACCCTTCTCGGCAGCCAACTTCGCCGCCTTGCTGCCGCCGTCTCCGCCACCCTATGCCGCCGTGAAACCACCCTTAGCCTCCACTCACACCCCCTCTTCACTTCTGCACCATTCCCTTGCCTTAGAACCTCCCATAACCACCTTATTTTCTAGCCCAAAGACCCCAACCCGAAAATGACTTATTTTTCTCCCTTCACCCTCTTTGAACCCTTTTCCCCCTATGGTTTTGCATGAAACTCACGCTGCATTCTTTATTTTGAAAATTACTTGGCTAAATTTTAAGGTATAATGGTATTTTATGTTAAGTGTTTTACTAATTAAATTTTATAATGTTTTATGCTTAGATTCTTATTTCTAACATAAATATGATGGATATTATTTTTAGGTGTTGAGTTGCTAATTATGCTTGGTAAGATTTGATATTTTGCTGGATTAAGGTAACCATTAATCCTCCCTTAAATATATGGAAAAACGTATGCTAGCACATTAAGGGTTTAGTATGATTTTATGCATGTTTGGTGTGCTTAGCATGATATGTATATGGTTTCTTATATTGTTTGATAAAAAAAAAGGAAAAGCATGATAACTTTTGTGCCATATGTAGGTATGTTAATTAAGGGAGGAGTTTGATTATTGATGGAGATGTTAAATGCTTGTTTATGATGTATTATGTTGCTAATGCATGAGTAATATTATTGTCTAAGGGTATTTTAGTAATTTTGCTTATGAAGTATGTGACCTAATGTAGGTAGTTGTTAATGAGTATTATGTTGAATAATGACATGTTGGTGGACTTAGATGATAAGAATGAAGTACTAATATCATTATTTTATGTAGTGTTAGTAAATTCATAAAAATGGTGAATAGAGGGGTTGAATGGAAATTTTATAAGTGAAAAGGGTATTTCGGTAATTTTTGAGATAAAAGAATAATATGGCAATTTTATGATCAAATGGCCAAATGATAATTTTATAAGTAAGTGGTAAGAATGGTAATTTTGGAAGTAGGGGTAAAATAGTAATTTTGGATGAATGAGGGCATTATGGTAATTTTGTAAGTAAAAGGGTTAATATGGTAATTTTGGAGGTAGAGGGGCAAAATAGTCATTTCATAAGTAAATGGTAATATGGTAATTGTATAAGTGAATGGCGAAAAGGTAATTTATAAGTAAGGGGTAATATGGTAATTTGGAAAAGAAGGGCAAAGTGGTAATTATGTAAGGAAAGATAAAGATGGTAATTTTGGATGTGAAAGGGTAAAATAGTAATTTGTAAAGTAAAAGGAGTGTTATGGTAATTTTATAAATAAAAGGGTATTGTGGTAATTTTGTAAATAAAAGGATATTATGGTAATTTGAAAGTAAGGGGTAAAAGGGTAATTTTGAAGTTAAGAGGATATTTATGGTAAACTTGGGAATAGGGGTAACTTGGTAATTATGATAACGATGAAAGATAATTTAGTAATTAAATTATGATTGTAGAAGGGCAATTGGATAAGTATGATACTAAAGAAGGGTAATTTGGTAAATTAACCAATTAAAGGGCATTATAGTAATTATTAATATGGAGAAGGGTAATATAGTAATTATAAATATGGAGAAGGGTAAAATTGGTAATTATAATTATGAAGAAGGGCAAATTAATTATGAGGAAGGTTAATTTGGGATTTATGATAAATAAAAAGGGGTAAATGGCAATTAAAATAATTGAGATGGGTAAAATGGTAATTATGATAAAGGAGAAGGGCAGTTTGGTAATTTATCCCACTAAAGGGGCAATTTGGTAATTTAGCCGATTAAAGGGTAAAGTGATAATTATTTAACCAACTAAAGGGGCAAAATAGTAATCATGATAATGAAGGAAGGTAATTTAGTAATTTATCCAACTCAAGGGCAATTTAGTAATTAGAACAAAGGAGAAGGGCGATTTGGTAATCTAACCAACCAAATGGGAAATATGATAAGTGTAGCAACTATGAGGGGTGAATGGTGATATAAAAAGTGTAGGAGATAATTTGGTGACCTAAACCGTATAAGGGGTAATTTGGTAATTATGTAACCCAAAGGATAATATGGTAATTTGGCGAGGAAGGAATGGATACTTAACAATTATATAAGTAAAGGGAAAATGAGTAATTTGTACCTAACATGTCTTTGAGATTGTGGAACATTATAATATGATTCAAATAATGCTGGTTGGTCAAGTAAGAGTATTTGATAATTAGTCTGGCCTGAATGATTTCTCTGTGATATCCTAGATAATCATCTGAATAAGAAACGAGTAATGATATCAGAACGATTGAAAGTGAATAAGTATTGGATTATTGTGCTTTTCGTGATCACCTTAATTAAGAAACTATTACTTAAAGTGAAAGACCTCGAGATCGGGAATGGTGACTCCTTAGGGGTCGCTACCCTAAGGACGTGGTTTAGTCCACGATTATTCTGGTATTTGCTGGTGTGCCTTTGTGCCCCAGCCAGGCCCTATATCTTACTCTTTCTAGCTCTACGGGCCTAGTTAGGGGGTATGCATACTTATGGATTAGGTGTCCTTGTCGGTAGGGTACTGAGTTAGCTTTATGCACTAGTACGACCAGGGTACCTTTGCGTCCTTGGGTTCGTGGTTGAAGGGTACTGAGTAGCTAATATGCACCGGTACGACCGGTGTACCTTTGTGTCCCGGGGTATTGATCTCCCATTCGAGGCAAATAAATATGATTGATGTGCTGATTAAAGAAAGGAAAGATACTATTATTGAAAGTGGAATATTAATGAGTCGGGCCCAGATGATTATGATATTGAGTACCAGTCCACCGGTAATAATAGTGGCCAGGAGCGTTGTGCCCTGGATGATGATTCTTTATATATCCCGGTCCACCGGTTATAATAGTGGCTAGGAGCGTTGTGCCCTGGATGATGATTCTTTATATATCCCGGTCCACCGGTTACAATAGTGGCCAGGAGCGTTGTACCCTGGATGATAAATTATATGTATTCTGGTCCACCGGCAATAATAGTGGGGGTCCCAAGTTCAATAAAATCAGTTATGTATATGAATAAGATTATGGAAAAATACTAATCACTTATAGTGGAACACCATGTGAGTCGGGGCCAGACCGGTCCACCGGCAATAATAGTGGTCAGAGGCGTTCTGCCCTGTGTGTTTATTTCCAGTCCACCGGCTATAATAGTGGGGTTCTCGTACTCACATGGATATAAAATATGAGATTGATGGAATGATGATAGAATAATGGCTTAAGGCCCGAATGTATTGATCTTACACTATGACATGGCTTAAGGCCCAACATATGGATCGTGACTTATAAATTATTATGTATGTCATTGTTATGTATGTATCTCTCATTATTTATGTGTGTAGCCTGCATTATGTGCCGTATGTGGGCCTGTCTTTAAGTGTGGTATTAAAGGGTTACTCAGTACTGTAGTACTGAAGGGATTCCCTTTATGGGGTCCCTGCCTATTCAATGGGCAGTGCCCTTGCAGGTCTTTTCAGGTGCTACTCAAGTGGGCTACGGGAAAGAGAGTAAGGAGTTATCCGGTATCATTAGGGTTTTCCCTCCTTTTTCATTTAATTTCCTGGTTTTTGATGTTATGTTGTTACTTTAACCACCATTGGTGGATTTTATTCCTGTAAACGATTTGATGCGCTACTCTGATTTAAGTATGTTGAATTTCTTGCAATTTATTCTGATTTATGCATGTTGAATGTCTTTCAAATTGTATTTCATTTTCTTAGCCTTAGTACTTGGTACTGGAACGGTATGAGTGAACCGGTCTGGTACTAAGTGTGGCGGTAATACTCCCAAAGTTCACGTTTTATTAATTTGCTTCCGCTAATTTCCTTTTAATTAACGAAATTTTTCAGTAGTGAATTTTGGGGGTGTTACAGATTCAGTAGGGAGACCTTGAAACCCCGAATGAATACCTTGACGCTCACTCCGACTATATTCGAAGAGATTCAAGCTGGTCAGGTTGGTGATGTTAAGCTGGAGAAAATCCAACATAAGATGCAAGAAGGCAAATAGAGGGATCCATAATCCACGAGGACAACAAAATTCGATTTAGAGGTCGTTGGTGTGTACCCCAGAGATGTCCGAAACATAAGTGTCTTATTATGGAGGAGGGACATCATACTCCATATTCGGTCCACCCAAGAGGATCTAAGTTATATAAAGATCACAAAAAGGTGTATTGGTGGCCATGTATGAAGTAAGAAATAGTTGAGTTCGTATCCCCAGTGTCTTATGTGTCAGAAGGTCAAGATTGAACATCGGAGACCAGTGGGGTTACTTTAGTCTTTGGAGGTGCCAAGGTGGAAATGGGACTCCATTTCCATGGACTTTGTGAAACCGAGGACTCGAAGCGGTTGTGATACTATTTGGGTTATTGTTGACAGATTGATCAAGTCTGTCATGTTTATCCCTATAAAGTCCACGTGGATTATAGAGTAGTTGGCTAACGCTTATATGAAGTTCGTGGTTAGTCGTCATGGGGTTCCAGAGGATATTGTTTCACATCGAGATTCAAGGTTCCTCTATCACTTTTGGGGAAAGCTGCAGTAGGTTTTAGGGACTAAGTTGAAGATGAGCACAACTTTTCACCCTACTACGGATGGACAGACATAGACGACTATTCAGATTTTGGAGGATATGTTGAGGGCTTGTGTGCTGGATTTCCAGGGATTTTGGGAAGAGCGCTTGCATCTAGTAGAGTTTTCATATAATAATAGCTATCGTGCTAGTATTGGGATGGCTCCCTTTGAAGTATTGTATGGACGGAAGTGCAGGACTCCTTTGTGTTGGAGCAACATCAGCGACACGATCGTGTTGGGACCAAAAATGATTGAAGATATGACCTGTCGGGTCCAAAAGATCCAGGATCAAATGAGTGTAACTTAGAGCCAACAAAGGAATTATGCTGATTAGAGGTGTAGGGATGGAGATTTTAAGCCAAGAGATAAGGTGTTGCTGAGGGTTTTTCCTACTAAAGGGGTGCACAGGTTCTATAGGAAAGGCAAATTGAGCCTTAGGTATATTGATCCCTATGAGGTATTGGAGCGAGTGGGTGATGTTGCTTACCGATTAGCTCTTCCTCCAGAGTTGGCACAAGTGCATAACGTGTTCCATATCTCCCAGCTACAGAAGTGTGTTGTTGATCAATCACATGAAATTCAGCCAGATGAGATTGAGTTGGATGATTCATTGATCTATGAGGAGTGACCGTTGCGGATTCTCAATACTAAGCTACAAAACACTCATACAAGTGTGGTCCCTCTTGTTAAGATCTTATGGAGTCGACATGGAACCAAGGAAGCTACTTGGGAGACCGAGAAAGATATGCAAGAAGCATATCCAGAGCTTTTTGTCACAGGTTAGGTTCTTTTTATCTAGTTTGTCCTTAAGGGTAGTTGATTTAAGTATAGTTGGTAATGTGTTATTATAGATGCTTAGAATGTCCTAGCCTTAACCCTAGAGAGCTGCAAGAGACTTCGGGGATAAAGTCTATTTTTAAGGGGGTAGTAATGAAATGCCCCAAAAATATTTATTTTAAGATATATATTAAATAAGAATTTATTAGGGAATTAATTTAATTAATTATTTTATTTGAAATGGGAAGGATTTATTTAGGGAAAATTAATAAGAAATTTATAAATATTTTTATAAGGAAAAATTTGGGCTTTTTGCTAATTAAAAAGGAATTTAGGAAAAATCTTTTAAAAACCCTAAATTAGCCTAAAAAGGAAATTTAATATTGTTTTATTTAAATACCCAAAATATTCTAATTAATTTATTTGACCCCAACCTACATAAACTTTTCTTTTCCCTTTTTCCTTTTTCTATTTCCTTCTTCCATTTTCTTTCTTTTCTTTCTTTTTCTTTCTTTTTCTTTTCTTTTCTTTCTTTTTCTTCTTCTTCTTTTTGATTGGGTCGGTTACGACCCAATCTCTTTTTTTTCCTTCCTCCTTTCCGTAGCCCATCCGCCACTTCTTTTCATTCCTTCCTTCAGCAGCTAAAATGCTGCGCTTTATGTCTTTTCTCTCTGGAATGACGCGTTCCAATTAAACCTTTATAATTGTTCCCAACTGGCCCGGTTCTTCTTCCTTTTCTTTTCTTTCTTTTTCCCCTAGCCGCCTGGTTCACCTCCTTCTTGCTCCTTCCTCCTCCGTCGTTGACATGCACCTTCAAAGCTCCGAAAATGGCGTCGTCGGCCATGCTGGACTTGAACATCCATTTTCTCTCTCTTTCTCTTCCCCTTGAATCACTGTTTGACCAAGCATAACCCACTTTCCTTTTTCCTCACACAAACTTCTCCTTTTCTTGGGCGAAAGGTTAACCCTGACCTAAAATTATGTTGGCTGCCCCAAACCCTACCTACATTATCCTCTTGCAAACCCCTAGAACCCTACCTTTCCCTCTAAACTCTATAAATACCCCTTTTTTTTGTGATTTCGATACTTTTTCCCCAAAACCCTAAGAGGCTACCCTATGCACCACCGTGACTTCAGACTACCTTTCCTCTGATGTCAGCTAACTACGCTGCCACCTCTGCTTACCTAAGTCTTCCCTGCACCGCCCTCTAACTAACCAAGCCACCACCATCAAACCAAAATTTTGCGCCTGCAACCCCTCGAGCCACTATCTGATACCACATCCGCCACTATCACTGCCACCTACACCACCCAAAAGCTATTAATAATCTTCCTCCACCTAGCCATACCCTCCTTTTCTCCTTTCTACTTCTCCTCCCCTCTCTTTCTTCTTCTCGTCCTTTTAGCTGCCACCTCTGCGGCCTTGCGCCACCGCCACATGCCGTGCCACCACTCCCACTTTACTCCTCTCAGCTTAGGCTACCACCAACACCTCAAACCTCAACTTTTCTCTTTTCTAACATCTTTTCTAGCCACTGCCGCCGCCGCTGTACATCACCGCTGGTGCCACCCATCTCCGCCGACTCAAGGTGAAACCCTAGACCCTCTTAGCCCTCTTCCCCTATTTATTTAAGTTTATTCTATTTTATTTTAATTTTTAACACTTATTCGATTATTAATATTATTATTATCATTATTATTATTGGATATAATATTTTCTTGGCAATTATAAATTATTGAGGTTGTTAATTTCGAATTATTATTATTAATAGTATTAATATAAGTTTTATTATAATTATTAATAATATTAGTATTATTAGTTTATTATTACTCTTATCTATCTAAAGGGGTGTTGAAGCCTATTTTATTTTAATGAAGTGCAAATTCCTATTTTATTATTAATATTACTATTTCTACTATTATTAATAATAATATTATTTTTATCCTTATTATTACTAATATTATTATAAGTAATATATGTTATTAATATTACTATTATTATCATTATTAAATGGTACTTTCACTATTTGGAGATAGGGTTGAAAACCCTACCTTGTATTATTTAAACTTATGTTATTATTAGTATTATTACGATTATTATTATTATTATTATTATTATTATTATTATTATTATTATCATCATCATCATCATCATCATCATCATCATTATTAGCATTATTTTGGTGGAAGGTAGAAACCCTTATATCACCATCCGTTTTGAATTTCATTAATATTATTATTGGTATTTTTCGTAGTTTTTCATATAGTTCATATTAGTATAGTATGATTTTATTTAAAAACCTAGTATTAGGGTAAGCTAGTAAGTAATAGTATTTTTAGGAGGGAACCTAATTCTAGCTTTTCCCTCATAATAGGTGAGACCAGTGAAAGCCCTAAAGAGGTATAGGAGCATGCTCTAAGATCGGTGTCGTTTTAGGTAAGGGAGTACTAAGGTCATTTGTGTATTATGTGTTTTATATGCCATGCATGCCATGTGATGTGAACTATAATGTATTTTATGTGTATTTCTATAATTGTCATATATGCAGCATGATATGGAGTTAAGGTAAGTTCGTGCATTAAATTGTGGCATGTGTATTATGTGTATGGGTTGTGCTATTGTTGTGGTATGGTGTGGCCCATAATACATGCATGATAGGTTTTGTAAAATAATGATGGGGAGTTTCATAATATGGAGTTAAGGTTTGCATGGTGTTCGGGTTTGCATGGACTTGGGGTTGCATGGTGTTAGGGTTTGCATGGAATTATGGTTTGCATGGTGTTAGGGTTTGCATGGACTTGGGGTTGCATGGTGTTAGGGTTTGCATAGAATTATGGTTTGCATGGTGTTAGGATTTGCATGGAGTTGGGGTTGCATGGTGTTAGGGTTTGCGTGGAATTATGGTTTGCATGGAGTTAGGGTTGCATGGTGTTAGGGTTTGTGTGGAATTATGGTTTGTATGGAGTTGGGGTTTCATTGTGTTAGGGTTTGCATGGGAGTTAGGGTTTGCATGGTGTTAGGGTTTGCATAGGAGTTAGGGTTTGCATGGACGTTAGGGTTTGTATGGAGATAGGGTCTGCATAGGAGTTAGGGTTTGCATGGATGTTAGGGTTTGCATGGAGTTAGGGTTTGTATGGAGTTAGGGTTTTCATGAGAGTTAGGGTTTGAATGGGTGTTAGGTTATTCTAGGGTTAACTTTGGTGGTGGTGGTTAACTAGGGTTGGAGTGGTTAACTAGAGTTGGAGGATAAGAATAGTAGAAGTCATTCATGTATGTCTGGGTGAAAGCTTTTGAATAAGATACTTAAAACATTAATCATTTAAAGTGAAAAATTATTGAGCTTGGTCCAGCCGATCCACTGGTTAGAAATAGTGGTTAGGGTTTTTACCCTATAAATGACTAATCCACCGACAAATAATAGTGGTGCGGACTTTAGTCCCGCAAGTGGCCAGCCCACTGGCAATAATAGTGGAGGATCTCGAGCTCAATAAACACAAACCAGAGTTGCTAAGACCCTTAAAATATACTAACTACTCACAGTGGAACACTGTGTGAGCATGAACTAGCCAATCCACCGATTAGGAATAGTGGTATGGACTATTGTCCCAAAAGTGACCGATCCATTGGCGAAAAATAGTGGTGTGGACTATTGTCCCACAAGTGACCGGCCCACCGGCTAAAATAGTGGGTATTCCTGTACTCACATGGATTTGATAAAAGGCATGGTGTATATTGAATTCCGATAAAAGATTTATTAAATAATTGATCTGGAATTTTTGGGCCTTTATGTGTGTGTTTGATCATTTATAAGCTATATAATTTTCTACATGACCTTATGTATTACATGTGTTGGTTTGAAAGTATAAGTTGAATACGATCCGGCATGATTTTATGTGCTTATGTGTTGGCCTTAGTGTTCGGTTACCTTACTCATTATGTAGTGTACTAATCGCCCCTTTTATGGGTGCTGCTCATTTCCACGAGCAGAAGGCCCATCAGACATGTTATAGGTAGGTCATGCCTTCTTCGATGCCATTGATGTCTATAGGACATCAAGTGGGGTTGAGTGATGATTTGGGCTGGATCGGGTCCAGGAGTGGTGTGGTCATTTTTCCATATTGAGATTATTATTCTTTTTCCCTTTTAACTATGTTTGGAAATCCAGAAACAATTTTATTATTGTAGCTATGTTATTTTTTGGAGAACTATTTCTCGTATTTCAGATTACGTAAAATTTATGCGTACTCTGACTATTGATTTGTGAACTTTAATTTCTGTATTAATGTGTGATGATGGAAATATTTCTCTTAGCCTTAGTACACTATATTGGAACGGTAGGAGTGAATCGATATGGTACTAAGTGTGGTGGTAGCATCCCTAGAATTTACAGGTTTTAAATTTAAAGATCTTATTTTTTTAAAAATGTGTACATTTTGGGGTGTTACAAGCTCAATCACTCCTATATTCATCTTATGCTTAAGACCAACTACCCTTCTTCCATTAAGCAGTTCTACCCCATTGGTCTCTGCAATGTTGCTTACAAATTTATTACTAAGGTCATTTCAACAAGAATGAAACGGTCTTGATGAATGTTATTAGTGCAAATCAAAGTAGCTTTCTCCCCGACCAGTCTACTAGAGACAATGTTATTGTTGCTCAAGAAATTATCCATACCATGAAGCATATGCGAGGAAGGATCGGTTCCATGATGATTAAGATTGACTTGGAAATGGCCTTTTATATGATCTCCTGGGACTTTATTAGAGACTCCCTTACTTGTGCTGGTTTCCCTAGTCCATTGACCCAGTTTATTATGTATTGTATTTCTTCTTCTTTGATTAGGCTTATTTAGAATGGAAAGCCAATTGAGGCCTTCCATCCGAAGCATGGCATTAGATAGGGGGATCCAATCTATCCCATTATTTTTATCCTTTGCATGGAGCATTTAGCCCACCTTATTTAGGAGAGGGTTGATAATGGAGAGTGGAAGCCTATTAAGGTCTCGAGGAATGGACCGAAGTTGTCCCACCTTTCCTCTACGGATGATCTCCTCATTTTTATTAAGGCTACAACCTCTCAAATACGCTTAATTTTGGAATACCTTGATGAGTTCTCTACTACATCATGCTTGAAGATCAACTTTATGAAGTATTCTATCCATTTCTCTTCAAACACTAGCACTAGGGATTCCCATGCTATCTTTATTCTTACTAATATTAGTGTAAGATGTTCTATTGGATCGTACCTTGGGTTTAAGATGATTTAGGGTCATGTCCACTTTGACTCCTTCTCTCACTTGGTTACAAAAGTTCGTAATAGGGTGTAGCATTATAGTGGATGTTTCTTTTCTTTGGTGGGTCGGGCCACCTTAGTCTAATCTATCACTTCTTCCATTCCTTTATACTCTATGCAAATTGTAAAGTTGCCTAAAGCAACTACTCGACTCCTTGATAAGCTAAATAGGGATTTTATTTGGGGAGATAAGGATGACAAGTGTTGCCTCCATATGGTTTTTTGGGACCATATTTGTCATCCAAAAGAAAAGGGGGGACTCGGATTGAAGAAAATGAAACTCATGAATTCTACATTGCTCATGAAGCGTGCTTGGGAGCTTCTTCATAACTCAAATTCTCTTTATGTTCGCATTCTTCAGGATAAATACTTGAAGAAAGCCTCGCCATTTACTGTGAGCTATCCCTTCCGGTGTTCTACTTTGTGGCATCACATCTATTCCTATTTTGCTCATTTTAGGGAAGTCATTTAATGGATTGTGGGCTCTAGCTCTAAAGTGGCTTTTTGGTTAGACTGGTGTATTGGATCAGAGCCGTTGTTGAACTCAGTAATTTTGGTTATCCCTGAATGGGATGACCTTTGGCTGGTGGCTTATTATATTAACGAGTATGGTGTATGGAAGTGGGAGATTTTTTCTCATTTGCTTCCCCTTCACAAGATTGCTAAAATTGCTAGTGTGTAAACGTGACCTAAGAGAATTGACTTACCCACTTAGGGTATAGAGTCCGATGGCTTGTTTTTTGTCCATTCAGCTTACTCTTTCCTTTCAGCAGATTTTTAACCCGACTCCCCGAAATGGGCATTTGCTTGGAAGCTCTTGGCCAGACAAAGCATTCGTTCCTTTGCTTGGTTAGCCATGTAGGATAAGTTACCAACCAACAAGGCCTTATTTGTGTGTCACATCTCTAATGATGATTCATGTTTGACATATGGTTGGTTTGAATCCTCTTTTCATTTATTTAGGGATTTTCCTTATGCTTGGAGACTTTGGTGTGGCCTGGGAGCTCATCATGTCTTCTTAGACTTTTTCTCCCTTGATTTAAAAAGCTGGTTCTGTATGAAATGAGAAAAAAACATGGGGTTGCTTATACATGGATGTCTAGAGCATATGATGTTGTCCCTCAAGCTGCCTCTTTAGAATTCTCTTCTTGGCATTTGATCTTAAAGATTCACCAACCGGTGTCGAGATCTTTTGAGAGAGAGGGTCTTATCATGGACACCCCCTCCGCTGGGTATAATTGAGCTGAATGTTGATGGAAGTGCCCTTGGAAACCCAGGTTACATTGCTTCTAGTGGAGTTCTTCGCAACCATTATGGACAGTGGCTATTCGGTTTTGTGGGTAACATGGGCTTTAGATCTATCACCACCACAGAGCTTTGGGCAGTTTATCATCGCCTCTCTCTTCTTCCCCATCTTAGGTATGATAAAGTTTGTGTTGCTTTAGACTCAAAGGTCGTGGTCTCCCTTCTTTTTGGACAGTGCCATCAATATCAACATCAAGGGCCTTTGATTGAGGCTTGTCGAAAGCTTATGGACTCTTTCTCTTTGTGCTCGATCTCTCACTCCTTTAGGGAGGTCAATAGCATTGCTTATAGACTTGCCTATATGGGTCATTATTCCCCTTTTGGTATTTCTTTCCTTCCCTCCCCTCCTTTAGAGGTGAATGACTTATTACTTTTTTGATCTTGTTAGTTCCTCAATGCATTTTTTTCGAGAATACTTTTATCTTTTTCCTAGGCTGACACCCTCCATTGAATAAAAAAAAGAAAAAGAAAAAGAAGAATACAATTATTCCAGCAGTCATCTAATAAATTCAGCATTAACTTCAAACTCAGGTTTAACCATTCTAAAGTCATATTTAGTAGAAATCTCTAAAACTAAAAGTTATATATTTTATTTTTATTCTTTTGTAGTAATTTAAATCATCTTAATCCAATTTCATACGAAAAATATTATAATCAAAATATAATATACTTTTAATATTCATACGAATTTATTATTTTGCTCAAATATTATTAAAAAGTTGAGATTATCATCATTTAAAGAACATAATTATAAATAATGTAAATAATCACAAGTATTAATTAAATAAATAACTAAAAATTAAATTAATGGAGAAAAAGATATATAAAAAATATATATATTTATTAGTTTTCCGTACTCTATCCTCTCTCCTCTTTTTCGTTAAGTTTTGTCTAAGTGTTGAAGAACACCTCTCATCTTTGTTCTTTTTGCAAGGAAAACCATATTCCTCTTTTCTATTTATTTTCTTGGTAGGTTATTCTTCTTCACACCCCTTACTAAACTTGTTATCTTTTCTTAATGCTATTAAGTGTTAGATTTAGGAGTAAATTGAAGAGAGTTCTGATTCTTCTTTCTCCTTGCATCACCCATTTTTTTAGGTATAGTGTAACAGTCGAGTGTTTTACTACTAAAAAATTTCATTTTACAACAAAAGTATATAAGTTAAATATTGAGGGTTACCATCGTAATTGACATAAGTCTGGCTTATTCAACCATCCTTACATCAATAATAAGGCTAAAACATTTATAATAACACAAGTAAATTAGAAATGAAAGAAACATTTATAATACAATAATGAGTTTGGAGATTAAATCTAAGTTACAATAAACAAAATACAAAAGAAGGGATACCATATATTAAGAGTATAAAAAGGTATTCGAATAAAATACATTATCAGATAATATTACTCTTCACCCAAACACCTAGTAAAAATAAGGGCACTCATCCCCACATGCTGTACCATATGCATCTAGGGAATCTTATGAGACTTGCATATAAGAATTAGGATCTCCTACTCGTGGGAACGAGCATCACTCATAAAACGGATGGTCGGTACGCTCCTACTGAGTAAGGGAATAGTACTATCAAAACAGAGATACAATTAGCACATACTTTCATAATAGATGATAAGTAAAAAGGAAAATAAATTAAGTATATCATAAGAAAGATAATGATCCAGGTCTTTTATTTAGATATAATTCATTTTCATTTTTTTATATACATTGAGTGTTGCCACCCCACTATTCTTAAACTAGTAAAATTCTCTGAAGCACATTCTTAGGGACAATACACCTAAGCCACTATTATTATCTGATGGAATGGATCTAAAAGCATCATCTTCTCGGAGCAGAATGCTCTCGAGCCACTATTCTCATTGTTGGAACAGAATATATATATAAAAACTACACCTTGGTCCTGACCCACGTATTCTTCCACTTTAAATTATTAAAGTCTTTTTCATAGGTTATACTATTATATTTTCATTTCACGATAAGTAGGGACCCTACTATTCTTAATCTGGTGGAATGGACTAAAACACTTTCTTGGGGCAAAATTCTCCAAAGCCATTATTCTTTTTAGTGGAACAAAGATTAAAAACATCACTTTCTTGGGGTAGAGAGCTCCCGAGCCACTATTCTCTCTAGTGGAATAGAATATAAAAACATCACCTTCATCATAGTCATGTGCGCTTTCACTTTAAGTGATTAGTATCTTATTCATGATTAATTCTCAGGCATCGAACACAATGAAGCAGATAAACACACCATGCATGCCAAAATCTTTACACACTCCTTAACATTCATTCTCCCATGTTTATTATTCAAATACAAATTATAATATATCATTCTCAAGTATCATCATCATCATCATTATACCTATAATTCATGGTCTAAATCAAATGTCATACATGTACAATAATAATCTTATCCCAAGGTATTACTCTCAGAATCACCGAAAAACCCTAATTTCACATATTAGCCATAATTCCTCCCATAAGAGTCATATGATTATCAAATTCACTATACATCCTCATAAATCCCAAATTAGTAAAATATATCCAAAATTATGGATAAACTCTAGGGTTTACGTACAAAATGCTAAGATTATCATTTTAAGATATTATGCCCTAATTAGACCATTATTTCATTGAAGGACCCTAAAATAAATTATAATACCTCCAAACATTTCTCAAGATATCATTATCATAATTTAATCCGCCTAACACATAAAATACCAAAATTTCCTTATTATTCCATAATAATCAAAATACAATTAAGGACAAACAATAGCATTTATTTTATAAATTCTTGTACCTTCCAAACATGTTATTTTTTAAATCCAACAATCATCATCATACCTCATAAATATGCTTATGTCCATTATCATAGCTTATTTAGCTCATATTTCATGTTGTAAAATATATTCCCATAATTATATCATTATCATAAAAAAATCATAATTATACCTCCTACTCATTCTTACTTTCTTTCAAACATAATATCCATATCATCACAACATACCATGATAAAAATATATATTAAATCATATAGCAATGATATTATGAAAAACACACATAACCATACAACAAAATAACATAAAAATTGTAAACATTGATTAGTATCCTTATCAACCAGGACATCAAGCTCTAAGACATAAATCCTATACTTCCTCCTTTGAGATTAGCAGAATATTAACTACAAAAAACCTAAAAAAAAACCACGGGTAGGCATGGAGAGTAAAATGAGGGAGAAATTAAGGTAAAGAGGGTGAAAATGGAACTAATTGTATTCAAATGAATCTTGAGATGTGTGGATGTATAATGGAATGTGTGGTGGAGCTATAGTAAAAATTAGGTGGTGTTTGGATAATGTTTGGGGGTAAAAATAGGGGTGCATGACCTGGGGCCTGAACGGGCGTGTTGTAGGTAGTGCACACCCTGATTAAGAGCTAGGATTGTGTAAGGCTAGAATATGCAAAGTGGTATCACTATGATTGATCACTAGCAAATAGATCATAGGTCGAATAGATACGCACGAGAATAAAATACCCCAAAACCCTAATTTAGGAAATTATGGCCAAATAAGAATTTATTAGAGAAATTAATTAAATAAATTATTTTATTTAAAATAAGAGGAAGTAATTAAGGCAAAATCAAGAGGAAAATAACCAAAAAATTTAATTAGAAAAAATTAGGATATTTTGCTAATTATAATGAAATTAAGAAAAAACCTTTTAAATATCCTAAATTAATCTAAAGAGGGAATTTAATTATTATTTTATTAAAATATTCAAAAATATTAAAATTTTCTAAAAACCCCAACCCACCTGCTTTCCATTTTCCCTTTCCTTCCTCTCATTTCTCCTTTTCTTTTGTTCCTTTCTCCCCGATTTGGGCCAGCCCCCCTCTGAAATGCCCCGAAAATTCCTAATTCTAGATATTATATTTAAATGATGTTTTATTATAAAATTTAATTATGTATATTATTTTGATTAAAATAAAAGAAAATTAATTAGGGAAAATCAAGGATAAATTTATAAGTATTTTAATTAGGAGGAATTTAAGGTATTTTAACTAATTAAAGATTTTAATTCGGGAATTAATTAAATAAATGATTTTATTTAAAATAAGAATGAGAAAATAGTTTTAAATTAATATTATTTTTATAAATAATTTAATGGAAGAAAATTAGGGTGTTTTGCTAATTAAAATGGAATTTATGGAAAGTCTTTTAAAAATCCTAATTTAGCCTAAAAAGGGATTTAAATATTATTTTATTTAAATATTCTGAATATTCAGATTAATTTAATTGGCCCTAATCTAAATTTTTCTCCTTTCCTTTTTCCCTTTTTCTTTTTCTTTCTTCCTTTTTCCTTACCTTTTTCTTTCTTTTTCTTCTTTTTCTTTTTCCTCTTCTTTTCCCCGACTGGGCCTGGCGCGGCCCAGTTCTTCTTTTCTTTTTTTTTCTTCCTTCTTCGGCCCAGCCCGCGCAGCTGTTTCTTCTGCCAACTCAACGCCGCGTTTTGTTCCGTTTTTCGCCGAAACTCGTCGTTCTATTTAATCTGTTACCCCTCGCGCAGTAGCCCTTCTTCCGCCCCTCTCTGCGCGGCGTTCCATTTGTTGTTTCGTTGGAACGCAGCGTTTCATTTAAACGCCTCCTCGACCGCACCCGAACCGCCCGGTTCTTCTTCTTTTCTTTTCTTTTCCCGACCGACCCGACCGCCTCCTCTTCTTCTTCCTTCTTCCTCCTTTCTCCTCCGTCGACATCGCTGCAGTTCCCTCCCCCGTCAATGGCATCTCCGGTTACGGTCAATAATACCGGCCGTTTCTTGTCTCATTGCCTTCCTCTTAACTCCAGAAATAAATTGGCATAATTATTTGACGTTATCCCTCGCTCGTTTCCTCTCCCCAACGTCGCGAAAACTTCGAACCCAACCAAACGGTGCCCGACCATTTTCTGCCACCGGCCACCCAAATTCTTGCATTTAACACTTCCATGTCAACCTCCAGCCCCTCATTATCCCATCCACCATCTATAAATAGCCTTGTTATAGGAGTTTTTAGAGTTTTTCTTCCCCGAAACCCTCGGCCCGAGCTGCCGCCACCCCAACTTCAGACGTCTGTTCCGCCGCCTTCAGCCAACCTCAGCGCCACCGAAACATTCCATTCTCTTCACCGAAATTTCCTCTAGTTAACCAAACCATTCTAACCTCTCGATTACTCTTGTACGAGCCTCCATAGCCGTGTCAAGTTGGATGCTCGTTCTCGCCGGAATTTTGACCCCGAAGCCTTAAACCGCCTTCCGCCGCCGTGCGCCGCCACTTTTGGCTGCACCACCACCATAATTTTGTCCCTCTACTCTTGGGCAACAATAAACACCTTTTATCTCACCTCAATTCTCCCTATCTTTTTCCCAACATCCATCTTTCTCTTTGTTCTTCTATTTTTTCCGGCCACCGTCGCTGCCGCCGTGAACCACCGCCGGTGACGCCCATCCCCACTAGCTTAAGGTTGAACCCTAGACCCTCTCAACCATTTTCCATATTATTATAAGCCTTGATTTAATTTATTTCAATTATTTGCATATAATTACCATTATTATTATTCTTTATATTTATATTCTTAATATGTTTTATTATTGATGAGAAATTTTATTCTGAATTGTACTTGCAGGGTGGAGAGTGGTAATAAAATAATTTTTTATTGATAGTTTCAAATTTTAAGTTATTAATTGAATTATTATGGGATTATTATCATTCTTCTTCTTATTATTATTAATATTATAATTATTAGAATAAATATTTATTATTATCATTTTATTAATTATTCTGGAAAATATTAGGCCCTAATCTTGTATTAACATTTGCACTTATTTATTTTAGTATTATTTTTTCTATTATTCTTATAACTATTGATGATAATATTATCAGTATCTTTATTATTTTAATATTATTATATATGTTATTAATTTTATTATTTATATTAAATAAGTGGTAAGTCATTAGTTATAAGTAGGGTCGAAACCCCACTTTAAATTTTAAAGCTTATTATTATTATTATTATTATTATTATTATTATTATTATTATTATTATTATTACTATATTCTCATTGATATTAGTTTTATGATTTTTGATATTATTATATTAGTATCATTATTATTATTAGGGTAAAGTCTTTAACCCTATATTAAAAAGGTTTATAGTATCTCTAGTATTTTTATGTCTTTAGCAAAGTTAGAATTTTGTTAAAGTTATTTTGTTAATATGTTATTAATTGGTCAAAGCCCTAAGGAGGCGTAGGAACGTGTTCCAAGATCGGTGTCGTTTCAGGTAAGGGGTGCTAAGGCCTTTTGTGTGCTAATGTGCATTGTGTGCCTCGTATGCTATGCATTCTATGTTTATGATTATTAATTATGCCGTATATGCTATGACATGGAGTTGAAGTATGTTTTCGTATGGCGTGTGTATTATTTGTGTATGACCCTGTAAGACATGCATGTGAGGATGTTGATATGATTTTTATGTGGGAGAAAGGATGAAAAAGGAGGATGGAGAAAGAAGTTGATTAAGGGATGTGAGTTGACCTAAGTATTCCATTGATTCATGAGTAAAGGAATAAAATGGAGAATTTTAGGGTTTCATGTGTGAGAATCTAATTTATGATTTTTGAGGTTTTGGTATGGAGAATATAATTTATGGTTTTATATGGGGAAGTTTAACTTATGGTTTTGTATGGTTTTGTGGGAGACAATATAATTTATGATGTTATATGGGGGAATTGAATTTATGGTTTGTTAGGGAGAATCTAATGTAAGACGTTATTGGGGGAGAATGTAATTTATGACATTATATGGGAGAACCTAATTTATGATTTGATTGGGAGAATCTAATTTATGATTTGTTTTGGGGAATCCAATTAATCCAAATTATGGTTTTGCTTGGGAGATTACAATTTATGATCTTATGTGGGAAAATCTAACTTATAGTCTTGTATGGGAGAATATAATTTGTGGTTATGAAAGGGGAGAATCTAATCAATGGTATTATGTGGAAAAATATTTGGGTTTTATATGATTTGAATCCTTATGTTGGTATGGATTGAATTTAGGGTTTTGGGTGAATGAATCTTTGGGATGTATATGGTTTGAATCTAGGGTTTGGTATGAATGAATCTTTGGGTTATGTGGATTGAATTTAGGATTTTGTGTGATGAGGTTTTGGGTTTTACATAATGGTTAATGTTTGCATGGTTGAAATTAGGGTTTCACATGGAATTTTAGGGTTTGCATGAAAAAGGTTCGAAGGTTTGTATGGGGAGATTAATGTCTGCATGGGTATGAAATTTACGTGTGGAAAGTTAATTTGGGATGTAAGGAAGGTAATGTAAGTGTTGTTTGGGTGTTTGAGCACTTGTGATGAAAAATAGCACGTGGAGCAAATTAAGGGTACGGAGGAGATTGAATTAGGGTTTGGAATTATTAATTGTGGTTTGTTGTGGTTAATTAAGGTTTGGAATGGCTAATTATGGTTGTTATGGTTAAATAAGGTTTGGAGTGGTTAATTATGGTTTGTGGTGGCTGATTAGGGTTTGATGTGGCTGCTTAAGGTTTTTGTTGTAGCATGTGTTTTTTTGTGATTAAGGTGCAATTATGAGAATGTAATCGATGATTTGTGATGTGTGGAGTGTTAAAATGATTTGGGTGATGTGAGGTGGAGTAAGAGGGGATGTTAAGGCCTAAATTAGGGTTTCGGGATAAAACCCTAGAGTGAGATGTGAAGTAGAATTGGAGGATAAGTGTAAAGGGAGCGATCCATGCATGACTAGGGTTTGGTGGTAGCATATGTGTATGTGGTGATTAAAGATGATGATGAATATGGAAATTATGATTTATGATTCGTGCATGTGCATGGTGAAAGCCTTTGAATAAGATACTTAAGACATTAATCACGTAAAGTGGAAGATGTTGAGACGGGCCCAGACCGATCCACCGGCTAAAATAGTGGCAGGGAATATTTCCCTCGCGACCGATCCACCGGCTAAAATAGTGGCAGGGCATGTACCCTCGCGACCGATCCACCGGCTATAATAGTGGGGGATCCCGAGCTCAACAAAATAAAACGTTATATGTTGAACGATATGGGAAGACACTAATCACTTAAAGTGGAACACCATACGAGAAGGGGCCAGACCGATCCACCGGCTATAATAGTGGCAGGGTATGTTACCCTCGCGACCGATCCACCGGCTAAAATAGTGGCAGGGAACGTTTCCCTCGCGACCGATCCACCGGCAAAAATAGTGGGGTTCCCGTAATCGTATGGACTTGAATAAAAGTATGGTGTGACATGATTCTGATAAGAGATTAATTAAACAATTAATCACCCTTTTTATGGGTGCTGCTCATTCCCACGAGTAGTATGGCCTTCTGATTTGTGCAGGTGGGCGAAATATCAGTTGGGGCTGAGTGTTGAGCATGTTTGGCTCGAGATTCAAGAGAGTTGTGGCCATATCTTAGTCTTTATATGACTCTAATTCTTTTTGTTAATCTTTTATCGGTTGTAAGTTTAATTCTCTTTTGGAAATGAATTACATTTCTTGATGCGTACTCTGATTTTGTTTTACAACCGTTTAATGCTTATTTGAAAAAAATTAGTGAATTTTGGGGTGTTACACCCTCGCAGCCCTAACTTCTTCCTCCCCAATACGGCCTAAGGCCTGCCTCCATTTCATCTCCTTTACGACCCGCCTGCCTTCCTCTTTTTCTTTCTTTATTTTTCCCCTTGGCTAGCCGGTCCAATCTCTTTCCCTCCTTCTTCCTCAACCCCTCATCTTCCCTCCCCAAACCTACAGTGCCCTACATGCTAGCTTGCCATCGCCAACCAGCCAATGCTACACCGCTTTCCTATCTTCCCTCTCTCCTCTAATGCTTGCTCTCCCTTCTCCATCCAATCAGCTCCCCTCTCTCTCCTTACGCGTGCCCCTCTCCCACCTCCTTTCTTCTTTCCTGACCACACATGACCTACAATTTTACAGGCCTACAGTTGTTGTGCGTTGTCGGCCCGCGATCTATCACACATGCCACTCTCTTTCCCTCTTTCTCCTCTATTTTTTTCCCTTCAATGGCCTATAAATACCCCTTAACCTCCCCCATTCGACCTTTTTCCCCTACCTAAAATTTTCCTTCCTTTATGTGCCGCTACCTATTTAGTCGACCGCCCTATCACCACCGCCCAATACCATCACTTGAACCACCTCTTGAAACACTCCCTACACCATCCTCAGTCAAACAATACCACTCACCACCCTCGATTCTCCTTGCACGAGCTACCTTGGTCATGCAAAGTTAACTCCTCGATCAACCCCTTGTCACCCATCATTGCCCTTTGTATAGTAACCACCACTCCCCTACCCCCCAAAACCACCAGTAGAACCTCCTCTACCTCCCCTACCTTCCTCTCCTTCTCCCTTCCTCATTCTCCACCACCTTCGGCTACCACACCCACTGCAACCTACGTCGCCCCTTTGGCTTCACCACTACCACCACTCTAGCCCTCTCAACCTAGGGCGTCCTCCATTAACTTAATCACCCTCTCATTTCCCCTATTCTATCCTAAACTACCACCTTTCCACCCTCTCTTCTCCCACCATCACCGTCGCTACTGCCGTAGGTTTTGCCAGGTCACCACTATCCGTTGGTGGTACCCTAACCCCCACAACCCTTAAACCCTATTTATGCAAATGTTATCTTTTATTATTATTATTATTATTATTATTATTATTATAATTATTATTATTATTATTATAGCATTATTATTACTCCTATCATTATTTTTTTTATTAAATATAACTTTGGAATATTAATAATACTATTATTATTAATGGTGGAAACCTTCTTTTTATTATTATTATTATGATTATCATTATTTTTATTATCATTATCATCATCATCATCATCATCATCATCATCATTATTATTATTATTATTATTATTATTATTATTATTATTATTATTATTATTAATGCTAACTTTGGCATGTTATCATCATCATCATCATCATCATCATCATCATCATCATCATCATCATCATCATCATCATCATCATCATTATTATTATTATTATTATTATTATTATTATTATTATTATTATTATTATTATTATTATTACTATTATTATTATTATTATTATTATTATTATTACTATTATTATTATTATGATTGTCATTATTTTTATTATCATTATCATCATCATCATCATTATTATTATCCTTATTATTATTATTATTATTGCTACAATTATTATTATTACTATTATTAGTAATATTAAATCTATTATCTTTAATAATATAAATATGGCTATAAATACCTTAACATTAACCTATGTACCTCCTAAGTTATTATTAGCTACCTTGAGAATAAAAACCCTACTTTTACTTATAAAACTATTATTAATATTAGTAACCCTAATATTAAGATAGGATAAGGGTAACGTAGGAAATAATGGTGATTTTGGTAAGAGGAAAATTAACCTTTAGTTTTTTTCCTCTTATAGGTGAATCCAATCAAAACCTTAAGGAGACATAGGAGCGTGCTCTAAGACCAGTGTCGTGTTAGGTAAGGATGTATCTAAGATCCTCTATGTGTGTATGTGTATGTTATGTGCCTTGTATGCCATATGTTATGTTATGTTGTGTACTTTGTGATTATTATGATTGTTTATTTGTTGCACAGCTTGGACATGAGGTATGAATATGTAACTCCCTTATGGCATGTATATGTTGATATATATGTTGTGCTTATGTTGTTATATGATGCGGCCCTTTAGGAAATTCATGCTAGGGTGTTTAATAATATGATATGGGGTGAAAGGATGAAAAAGGAAAAGGGGGGAAGTGAGTTGGAAAAAGGGATATGGGATTAACCTAATTATCTCATGATCCATGAAGGGGAAAATGAAAAGGGAATTATGAATAAAATAAAAGAGTGGGGTAAACCTTGCATGGGAGTTTCTAGGGTTTGCATGGGATGGATGGAGTCTGAATGGGGATGATCTTTACCTGAGAAAAGTTATCTTCGGGTGTAAGTAAGGTAAGGAAAGATTTTTTGGGGTGATTGGAGTCCTTGGGGAAAAATAGTATGTGGGTTGGTATAAGGGTGCATAGGAAACTTGGCTAGGGTTTGGGAGGAAAACCCTAATTAGAGGTGGTTATGAATGTAAAAATAATTGAGGGTGAGTGGAATATAGGATGAGAGTGGAGAATATCCTATATAAGGTGAGTATGTGTGCCATCATAAAGAAAGGATGGCAGGTGAGAAATGGAGGAGTGTTATATGGGAAAGAAACATGCTAGTGTTTGGAGTGGCTAACTAGGGTTTCATGGTCACATGTTTATTTAGGGAGTAAAGTGAAATGAGGGGGTTGAATCTAAGTGAGGTGATGTGTGGGGTGGTAAATGAGCTTTAGTTGCATGAGTTAAAGAAGGATGGGCCACATAAGCCCAATTAGGATTTTTGGGGGAAAACCCTAAGGGAAGATAGTGAGTGAACTTCGATGGCATAAGATAGTGGGCCTTGACTGAAACACTTAGGAGTTGGGCTTCTAGTGTGAGTAAGTGGAAGAAGGAAAGGATGGCGGGGTGTGTTAGGAGGTATATAAGTCTCAAGGTATAGGACAAGCCCTCTTGGGATAATAGGAGTATACAGATTCTTACATGCATGTCTAGGGTGAAAACTTGCTGAATAAGACACAATAAGACACTAATCATTTAAAGTAGAAGATTATTGAGCCAGGCCTAACCCAATCCACAGGCATAATAGTGGCTAGGTGCCAGAGTGCCCTAGAGACAGATCTACTGGCATATAATAGTGGTTAGGTGTGTTCTACCCTATTCGTTTCCAATCCACTGGCTATAATAGTGGGGGATCCCGAGCTCAATAAACAAAACTCTAAGTTATGATAATACATGGATATAACACTAAGTACTTATAGTAAAACTCCATGAGAGTTGGGGCCAAACCGATCTATTGGCATAATATGGGCCAGGAGTGTCTTACCATCAAGATAGATCCACCGGCATATAATAGTGGTTAGGTACATTATGCCCTATTCGTTTCCAATCCACTTGCTATAATATTAGTGGGGTTGCTACACTTGCATGGATTGACAATAAGCATGGTGTAAAATGAGTAATGATTAGAGATTTAAAGAATCACTTAATCCTGACGATAGCTCGATCTTTATTATCTGTATTGTTTGTATGTTGTTTATATGATCATGCCTATGTTATATGCCTTTGTGTGTTAGCCTTAAATGCATGGTTACCTTGTTTAGTACGTAGCATATTGACCACATGTTTCATGGGTACTACTCATTTCCATGAATAGAGGGCCCTGCTAAGTTTGTGCAAGTAGAAGATGCTATTTTTTATGCCTTCAATGCTTACGAGCCATCAAGCAGAGCTAAGAGTAGAGCTTAGACTTGGCTTAGGGACCGAGAGCGACTTGGCTGGATTTTCTTTTTACTATTCATTTATCTTGTATCAGTTTAATTTAGACTTATTTTATCGTATTGTAACTTTTATCCCTTTTGGGAACTTTAATTATGCACTCTTGGATTGTAAACTCTTTTACGCGTACTCTGATTTCCATATCATGAACGTTTCAGTGCTTTTATGAATTCTTATTTTAAGTTTGACTAATAGTTAACGGTAATTTTTCTTCAGCCTTATGGTTAGTACGAGACTGGTCAGGGGTTGGACTTGTGCTGATCATGGTGGTAATTTTTCCAAAATTCATAGTCTTATTTTCCTTGCTTCTGATGTATCTTTTAAAATAAATGAAAATTTTTAATAATGAATTTTTGGGGTGTTACTGGGCATGCGTTTAGGCCATCCGCAGACGTGCAAGGGTGCACAAGTGGCTTTATTGTGTTACAGCGGCATACTATAGAAAATTTTAGTGTTCCACGGTTGTGCTTGAGGTCATGCATTTTGTAAAAATGTGACAAACACAATGAAGAAGCGAGAAAAAGAGGTGATGGTCAGTAGTGATGGCTAACGATAGTGTAGAGGAAGGTTGGGCTAACCTTGGGTGGTTGGTCCACCAACTTTGGTCAGTGTGTGGTAGCACACAGTGGTGTTAGTGGTGATTAAGGTGGCTTAGTCATGTAAAACAAGGCAAGATCACCTTGGGAAAAATAAAAGTAGAAGGGAAGAAGAAGAAGAAGAAGGAAGGGAAGGGAAGCTCATGTGGTGGCTTTTGGACACAAAATGGCAGAGTGAAGGCAAAATAAAGAGGAAGGAAGGAGAGTGTGGTATGTGTATTGGTGCGAGTGGGGAAAAAGAAGACAGAGGAGAGGTATAGGAATCAATGGTGTAGGGTGTTGGTGCAGGTCACGAGGGGTGGTAGTGGAGATGATGGTTATATGTTGTGTTGAAAATGTAGGTGATGCTGATGTTGATGGTGTATGTTATGTAAGGATGAGAAAGAAAAAGAAGAAGGTAGGGGGTGTGCGTGTGTGTGCAGATTGGGCAGTAGGGATAAGAGAAGAAGAAGAAAAAATTTGAATGATTTTTGATGAATGATAGATGTGGGTGGGTGCAAAGGAGATGATGAGAGATGGTGCAAGTAGGATGGGAAATGCAAGTTGCAAGTGCAATTTGCAATAAAATTAAATATTTCACCTAGTTTAACTAAAGAAAGGAGAAGAAAGAAAATGGAAAAGAGAAAAAGTTAGGGATTAGTTTAGGTGATTTTTGATTAGCCAAAATAGTTAAGATTAGTGGAAATTTTATCGGGTTTGATATTGGGTAACAAAATATGATTTATTCGGGTCAAAGAATCATATTCGATTAAGGTTTGGGATTAAAAAAATTTGGTTAAAGCTAAAATAATTTTTTTTTAGGATTAGAATCAAATTAGGGTGTTAATGATGCGGGATTAGGCTAAGTAAAATTTTGGGGTATTATATATAGCTATTTCACCTTTTAGCTTTTGATGATTATTATTGTTGTCTTATTATTTATGTTATGGTAAATTCTAATTATCTTGTTAGGTTTTTGTATTTTTAAGGAGAATAAAGTATAGTTGGAAGCTAGGGTTTGTGGTGCTCTTTTCTTTTTTTTTTTTGCATTTTTGCTTGGAAAGAGGTAACTCATATGCTCTTATTAATTGTGTAAAAATCATGTGATAGTATGTTTTAAGACTTCTATGATATGCTTAATTAAAATCTATGCTCCCTTGTAGTTCCATGAAGATATGTGTGCACATGATATTGTTATCATTCTTCTCTAAGTATGTAAACATGTATTTTTTTTTCTTGTGTGAGCATAATTCATTTTATGCATTTTAAGGTATATATGATATTATGCTATAATCGAGTTGATTCTAGTGAAATATTTATTTATGTCTTCTAGGGGGTAGCTCGACCAAGAGCTATTTTTTCTTAGATGAGATCTCCTTTTTTATTTTTGGTTTCACCATTATATTCCTAATACATATTTTTTACTTAAAGTTTGATATATAATATGTTGAAATTTGAGCATTTTAGGTAAATTTATATGTGATTAATGTTTCGCCTACATTAGGGATATTTTAGCCTTTGTATATGAAATCTATAATGTCTAGCATATATGGTTGGTAAGTGTTGTATTATATTGAGCATGAGTATTATGTAAAATATGATATGGAATACCCCCAAAAATCACCATTGATTTTTTTTGTTTTAAACATAAAAACATATGCCATAAAAGGGGTGTTACTACCGTAATTGGAATGAGTGTAGCCCTAGGCTATACTTGTACCAACTATAAGGCAAAGTAGAAAAATATGTGACCATGTTAGACATAGCAAGGAAAGAAATTCATAACATAATAGAGGTTAAATGTTTTTTTTTTATCAACAACATACTGAAATATATAAACATTGTTCAATTCAAATAAAATATTAAACTAAAAAGATGAAATGGGTAATAGCTAGATGTCACTCTCTTTGGGCCCCAACCTTGGACTACAACAACATCACTCTGCCCCAATCATGCCATCATAAGTACCAAAGTCACTAGGGAATCCTCAGTCACCTACACAGACTCAAGAGAGAACACTGCTTGTTGGGAACGAATAGCACCTATAAAACTGATGATAAGGACGCTACATACTGAGTAAGGTAACAATACAGTCATGCAAGAATAAGGCAGTTAATGGTACTACAACAAGATATATGGCACACAAGTAAGCTATAACAATTTGTTTATTACTATCTAGACTCAAGACATTAGTGTAATAATTAGTCATCTCTCGAATTATATCTATTTGGGTTCAAAGGCCCCATTATTCTCACTAGTGGACCGGTAAATATAATGCAACCTAGATTAGCACACTTTTAGCCACTATTCTCATCAGTGGACAAGTAAATACAATACAACCTAGGGTAGTATACTCCTAGCCACTATTCTCACTAGAGGACCAGTAAATACAACACAACCCAACCTAGGGAAGCATACTCCTTACTACTATTTTTACCGGTGGACTAGTATATGTATATATAAGGTACAATCTGTCTCGACCCATGTGGTTTTTCTCTGTAAGTAATTAGTATCTTTCCATAGGTTATTATTATCTAAGGGCTTCATTACTTGAGTTTGAGACCCCCACTATTCTCACCAGTGTACTGGTAAATATAACACAAACTCAGGGCAACATGCTCTTGGCCATTATTCTTACCGGTGGACCAATATATATAATCAAAACCTAAGGCAACATACTCTTGACCACTATTTTCATTTGTGGACCGATATAAATATAGTACAACCGATACTAACTCAAGTGATATTGCACTTTAAGTGATTAGTGCCTTATTTGTGTCTTTTTTGCTTAGATGTCACACACAACCATGCACAACTCATGTATGACTCTTCGCCTACTACCACCTTGGGCCAAACCTGACCCCTTAGAAACCTAATTTCCTAAGTCTGAGATATCCTCAACCCCTAATGATCCTTTGAGTCCCCAAATTATCAAACAAACTAAACCTTGTCATTTGGAACCCCTTTTTTATTAATGAATCATAACCCATTTCCTCTGTTTCTCACCTATGACAACAATTGGCCCTTAGGGTTACTACTCAAACCCTATTTTAGCCCCAATAGGCCTAACCCTTTCTTTACTACTTCTTTATCCCTAAACTCCCACAACCAAGCACATGTTACCATGATCACCAATCCCCTAGAATTTTATAGCCTACATCCTTCCTTTTGTACATTTGATAACAACCTCCCCAAAAGACTCCTCTCAAAACCCTAATTTATCTTTAGTAATTGTATCCACTACTACTTATCCCACCTAACCACCAAAATTAACACACAACCCCTACAAAGCATATTCAACTTCACAGTTCAGAGGCACAGCCCAAATCCCCCATTTCCTACATGTGATAATGACCTTCAACTAAGGGTTTATACCACCAAAACCCTAGTTCCCCCCTATTTAGTACTCTCCCCATCCCTTAGAATCTAAGGAATCCCCCATTTGTTGCCAAGATACCCAAAATACCATCATCTCTCCCATAACTTTCTTAACAACCATCCCTTATGTAGTCACTATAATACCACCATTTTTTACTACTAAAAATTTATATTAAAAATATGTTGCGGAATTAGAAAACACTTTGAAAAATGGGTGTTACCATTGTACGTGACACATGTGTCTACCGCCTATCCTATATTAGATACAAGGCTAAACCAACAAAAGACTAAAATAGCAAAGTGCATAAATAATAATTTAATTGAAATGATTCCCAAAATGTTTACAACAAATGACCCTAATGGGTTCTATTTAAATCATTACAAAATACATATTAAAGTATGAAATTACAAAACATGGGTCAGGACACGAGGCCCAAAACAATATTGTGGTCCTCCATAAACCCCATCAAGAATTTTTAATTGTCCTCACTCTGAATCTTGACCCAACTAAGGTAGGCCCTTCATTGGCTATCCCTAAAAACCTACACAAGGCGACCGAGCAAATAGGCACATCAGTATGCTACTCCTTTAATATACATAAGTATACCAGTTTATTACATATAAATACATATTATAGTATACTGCATGATAAGGACACATATTGTAACACACCCAAATTTACTACTGAAAAATTTCGTCTAAATCAAAGGTTTAGCGGAAGCGAAAGAGTTTTAAAACTGTAAACTTGGGGGTATTACCGCCACACTTAGTACCAGACCGGTTCATTCTACCGTTCCGGTACTAAGTGCTAAGGCTAAATCCGATCGTCAATAAGCACAAAGTATCATAAAACGCAAAACGACATTATCATAAATCATTAATAAGATATAAGTCCAATAGAAGATTGAATACGCTTTAGGATTACAACCCCATAATATTTTTTTTCTTTTAAAACATGAAACGTAATACAAAATATAGCTAACAAAGCAATTTCCAGAAAGGGTTAGTATCCGGATCACCTACTCACTCAAGTCAAGCCTTCCACCCAAATTAGTAATCGATGAAACCTGCATAGGAGGTCTGCTCCCCACCATTGGTGGATCATCACAGGACCCAGTCAATCAAGGTAGTATCAGTACGGGTCCAATACTAAGTAAGGGCGCAGGTGCGCTAAGGCCAAGCACACAATCATACCGCATAGCTTACATAGCACATTCACATAGGCAACATGCGATAACACACAAGATAAGGCCCGAGTATGTTTCCGATGATTTATTCTTTATCCTCATTAATGATATGTCCATTTCACGCATATTCTTTAGTAGTCCATGTGAGTGCGAGAACCCCACTATTATAGCCGGTGGACCGGAAAGTATACACTCAGGGCAGAACGCTCCTGACCACTATTATTTGCCGGTGGACCGGTCTCCAGGGCAGAACGCTCCTGGCCACTATTATTTGCCGGTGGACCGGTCTCCAGGGCAGAACGCTCCTGGCCACTATTATTTGCCAGTGGACCGGTCTGGCCCCGACTCACACGGTGTTTCACTATAAGTACTTAGTGTATTTTCCTTATTTTCATTAACAGCATGTTCAATCCACACACATTCATTAATAGTTCATGTGATTGCGGGAACCCCACTATTATAGCTGGTGGACCGGAAGGAATATACTCAGGGCAGAACGCTCCTGACCACTATTATTTGCCGGTGGACCGGTCTCCAGGGCAAATTGCTCCTGGCCACTATTATTTGCCGGTGGACCGGTCTGGCCCCGAATCACATGATGTTTCGCTGTAAGTGCTTAGTGTATTTCCCATGGTTTAACTTACTTACTTCGGTTTGTCGAGCACGAAATCCCCCACTATTATAGCCGGTGGACCGGAAAGTATACACTCAGGGCAGAACGCTCCTGGCCACTATTATTTGCCGGTGGACCGGTCTCCAGGGCACCCCGGCTCTTGGCCACTATTATTTGCCGGTGGACCGGTCTGGGCTCGGCTCAACAATCTTTCGCTTTACATAATTAATGTCTTATCCGTGTCTTATTGATTCACATCACACCCTTGACATGCATGCGGTTGATACTCTACCTCTTTCCCCTCCAGAGGGACCATCCCATATTTTGAGACTCGCACCTCTTCTCACACCCGACATCCATCCTCCGTAGACTTAGGTAAAGTAGCATATAGTAAGACACAAACCCCAAGGATATAGGCCATCCCAACACATGATATCGCCTTTGCATGTTCTCATCCCTCTAGGGTTCCTCCTCGGATACCCTAATCGGACCTATGTGGCCCAACTCTTTCTTACTTACCCAAACGCTACGTTATTCTCTATCTCGCACCTCATTCTTTATTAGGAAATTCCCCAAGTGTATTTCTTTATCTCCCAAGTTCACATGTGACCAACAAAACCCTAGTTGGCCACTCAAACCCTAATCGACCACGCCAACCCTAGTTGGCTGCACCAAACCCTAGCATTTTACTTCTTCAACAAGTAACCTCCCTCCTT
Source organism: Tamarix chinensis (assembly GCA_030549775.1). Lineage (NCBI taxonomy): Eukaryota > Viridiplantae > Streptophyta > Magnoliopsida > Caryophyllales > Tamaricaceae > Tamarix > Tamarix chinensis. The sequence continues at coordinate 65,847,006 of CM060180.1, read as the reverse complement.
TAGAAAACCCATACTCATCCTTTATATAAGTGAATTCTCACTCTCAACCCCCTACTCCTTAGGCCATTAATACCACCATGTAATCATTAATACCACCATACAACCCTAATACCACCATGCGAATCATAATACCACCATACCTACCATAATACCACTATACAAACCCTAATACCACCGTGCAATCATGATTACCACCATGCAACCATTAATACCACCATACAACATTAATACCACCACAAAATCATAAATACCATCATACAAACCCTAATACCACCATGCGAACCCTAATACCACCGTTACAACCATAATACCACCATACAACATTAATACCACCACAAAATCACAACCACCATCATACAAACCCTAATACCACCATGCGAACCCTAATACCACCGTTACAACCATAATACCACCATACAACATTAATACCACCATAAAATCACAAACACCATCATACAAACCCTAATACCACCGTTACAACCATAATACCACCATACAACATTAATACCGCCATAAAATCACAAACACCATCATACAAACCCTAACACCACCATGCGAACCCTAATGCCACCATACAACCCTAGTACCTCTATAAAATCACAAATAACATCGTACCCCATTAATACCCCATAAAATCACAAATACCCCCATCCAACATTAATACCTCCATAAAGTCACAATACCACCATACGAACCCAAATACCGCCATAAACCATTAATACCACTATGAAATCATTAGTACCAACATGCGAGCATTGATGCCACCATTCAAACCCTAATCCCACCATACAAACTTCAAGACCCCCATGATGGTTCCCAACTCATACTACCATTTATCCTAACATGCATGTCCTAGAGGGCCATAGCATAATACATCGTAAACATCATACATATAAACGTCATGCTCATGTCATGGAAGCACAAACAACATACCTCAATCTCCAAGCTGCGCTACACATAAAACAAGTTATCCACAAATCATACAATACATGACATAGCATGGCATACACAACATTCAACACATCAATGTCACACATAGCACAGGCCATTAGCATCGTCCTTACCTAGGTAGGCACCGGGCTTGGAGCATGCTCCTCTAGCTCCTTAGGGCTCGGATCGGGGTCACCTATGAAAAGGGGAAAAAGCTAAGTATTAATTTCCCTTATAATTACTATCAAACCTCATTTTAGTTTAAGGTTAGGGTTTTTATTACTAAAAAGGGTTTTATACAAAAACTAGGGTTTTTACTTTAGAATTAGTATACTAAATATTAGTAGTTAAAAATATGTTTATTTATGATACTTATTGTTACACTTATTTTATTAAGCCCATTAGTTCCATTCTTATAATACTAGTGTTCACTGGTCATAGTAAAATAGTGATAATAATAATAATTATAATAAGACCAATAATAGTGACACTTAGGTTTCAAGTAATAGAACTCTAGGATTTTTAAGATTAAGTCTAACAATGGTGTTGGGTTTGAAATAATAATATTATAAGGTCACAATATTTCAAGTAAATTATTCCTAAGGGTGATAATGATAATAGTAATAATGCTAATAATAATGATAATAATAATAATAATAATAGCCCTAATAACCCTAGCAATAATAATAACAATAACCATAACCTAGGATGGTTAAGTATTAATAATAATAACCTTAGTAAGGTAATAGAGATAATAATAATAATAGTAGGGTTGTTAATATTAACACTTATAAAATAAACCAAAGTTGAGCATAATAGGAGTTAGGGTTCCAAGAGATGTTTGTATGGTAAAAATGATAACTTTAATATCAGAAGTCACAATATTAGAAATGATAATAATAATAATAAAAGTAGTAATAATAATAATAATTATAATAATAATAATAAAAGAATAATAATAAGGATAATAGTAATAATAAGTATATTAGTATTAATATTAGTAGAAAATAGTAGCAGCTATATAAAAAGGGGGTTAGGGTTTGGATGGGTGGAGAACCACCTAGGGTCGGTGGTGGTCCGGCGGCGGCACGTGGAGGTGACGGCGGCGGCGGTGGAGGAGGAGAAGAGGGGGAAAGATGGAGGTGGCGGTTAGATGGGAGGGAAAGAGGAGGAGTTTGAGGTGGGGAAAGAAGGGGCAGGTGAAGGGGAGTGGAGTGAGGGTGGTGGCGTGGCAAGGGGCGGCGGCGCGCGGCGGCGACGGCGGCGGCTGAGGGTGGTCGAGAGAGGTGGAAGATGGGGGAGGAAGAAGGAGAGGGAGGCAGGGAAAGATGGAGGTAGGGGAAGGTAGAGGGAGGTCTGCTGGGCATTTTGGAGGGTGGAAGGGTGGCTGGTAGCGGCGGAGGAGGCGGCAGAAGGCGGCGCAAGGCTGCGACGGGCTGGAAGTGGTGGTTTTCGGGATAGGAACTTTGCACGACGAAGGCGGCACGTGTAGGGCAAGGCGGAGGGTGGTGGTGGCTCGGTTTTGTCGAGGGAGGTGCAGGGATGGTAACGGTGGCCAGAGGTGGCGGCGGCTGTCTCCGGTGACGGCGAAAATCCCGTCTGTTCGAGGCGGCGGAGAGGCAGGGTTTCGGGGCAAAAACAACGAAAAGGGCTGATCGGGGCTGCCAATGGGGGGTATTTATAGGCAATTGGAAGGGGAAGACGACAAGGGGAGAAGAAGGCGTGCGAGGCAGGTGTGCAAGTGGCCGGCCGGTGGCAGGTGGCAGGTTCTGCCATGGCAGGCTGGGTCGGGGAAGGGGGAGAAGAAAGGGAAAGAGAAGGGCATGCGGAAAGGGAGAGAGGGACTTGGTCGGGTCGAAAAAAAAAGAAAGAAAGCGACGGGAGAGAGGCAGGGAAGGACGACCGAGCTGGTGGCTGCCCGCGGAATCGACTTGCAGGTCGATTCGCAGGTCGGGGGCAGGTCGAAGAAGAAGAAGACAGGTAGGGTGGACCGGTGGTCCAGGGAAAAAAAGGAGGAGGGGAACCGGCCGGTTCGGCGTGGTTTATTTCGCCCCATAAATTAAATGCGGCGTTTTGTGGAAATTCTTGTGCAAAACGCAACGTCCTAGATGGTCTGGCAACGGTCACCTTTTTTTTTCCTTATTCTGACGCGGCGTTTCGACGAATATAGAGACGAAACACAGCGTCTGGTTTCACGGGCGGCTGGGCTTGCTGGGCCGCGGGCGAGAAGAAGGAAGAAGAGGCAGGGCTTCGGGCCGCGCGCGAAGGGAGAGGGGAGGCGAGGGGTCTGGGCTACGCAGGCCGGCCCAGTCGGGGGGGGAGAGAAAGAAAAGAAAAAAAAAGAAAGAGGAGGGAGAAAAAGGAAGAAAAGGGAAAATAAGAAAATAAATAGGATGGGAAAATAATTAAAATAACTTATGGGGAAATTGGGGTATTATTATTATTTTTTTTGGGTTATTTAGAATATTAATATTTATAAAATATTAAATAAATTCCTTTTTGCTTACTTTAGACTATTTTAGATAAATTCCCTTAATCTCCATGCTAATTAGGAAAAATACCAAAATTTTCTTCCAATTAAATTCGTTATTATTTTCCTCTTAATCTACCTTAATTAACTCTATACATTTTAATAAATGAATTTATATAATTAATTTTTCTAATAATTCCTTATTTGGCCATAATTTCAGAAATTAGGATTTTGGGATATTACACATATATGCATAAAGATAAAAGTACATGAAGTCATATTATCATGCATAATTCCAACACATAGAATACTTCATGCATATACTCACCACCTTTCCACATAAACATATACACACTTAATAGTAAGGAGAAACAAATAACCTCTAAGTTTAATCCCAATTAATCAAATCCTCAAGTTATACCATTATTTTTATCCATGTAAGAGATAATTGAGTCAGCCCATTAAGATTCTATTTCATAATCAAGTAGATAGGTCCAACATTAGCCAAGTGTAATAACCAGCTTTACTCATTTTCGACCAATCATACCATTGCATCCATTCTTACCAAATATTAGCCATTCTATTAGTCATCATTTATATTTGATCAATTACTTACTTAATAAAAATATTTTATTATCATCGAGTGATGGACTGTACATAACCCTATGGTTTCACATACCATGGAATCCTATCTAAAAAGGGACATAAATTCAAGGCAAAATCTAATCACTAAGTGGACATAAGTCTAGGCCAAAGCCAATTAATATGGACATAAGTCTTGGCCAAATCCAACCACCTAGGTAGCCCGATCCTTTAGTATCAATACCCCCCTGTATATCATCAGTGTCTAGAGTACGTAATTTTAACATGCCTATTTCAAACTAGTCCACCTTATAAATTTAGAGAGATTAAATCATAAACAAAGTAGAAAAGGAACAAAATAAAACTTTGTTTCTGTAGAAAAAAATATGGTCAAAATTTCCATAAGCCAAAAAAAAGTATCCATAAATAGAGAAAATAAAGTAACACACTATTACCAAAAGTAAACATCATCAACTAAAATAATATGCATACAAGCAACATACTCAAGAAACTATTTAGGTGGTAAAGCCTTAGTGAGTGGATTTTCTATCATAGATTCTACATTAATATGCTCTATATAAAACTCTCCTTTCTGTACTTTCTCTTTAACAACCTAGTATTTAATATCTATACTTTTTTATTTTGTAAAACTTAGATTGTTATTGGAATATTGAACTGCACCCTTAATGTCACATAATATCTTAAGCAATCTTTTAATATTGTTAACTATATATAACCCTGTGACAAAATTTTGTAGCCATATGCCACAAGTGGAAGCCATAGCTACAAATTCTATTACCATAGTGGAAGATGCCATAAATATTTACTTATCATTCTTCCAAGAAAGAACACCTCCATCCATTAAGAAAACAAAAGCTGATGTAGACTTCATGTTACCTTGGCATCTAGCAAAATGAGAGTCAGAATATCCTATGATTTCAAGCTTATCTAACCTTTAATATATGGGCATATAATCTTTTATTTTCTACAAGGACCACATTACTCAATTAGCCATTATCTAATGGTCGAGTCTTATATTACTCTGATATCCGCCAAGCATTCTAGTGATGTATGCAATATCAAAATGCGTAAACACTTGAACATGCATTAGACTTTCCACTACTAAAGCATAGAGAATACTTTACATTTGTCTTCTGTCAATGTCATTCTTAGGGCACTAACTAAGACTAAATTTTTCTCCTTTAGCAACAAGGCTATTTCTTCATTTGCATCTATGCATATCATCCTACTTGAGAACTCTTTTGACATAATCCTTTTATGAAAACCCTAGTATACCTTGAGAATGATCCTAATGTATCTCTATGATCAATATAAAAGAGGCATTACCAAGATCTTTCATCTCAAAATTCTTAACTAGAAGTTTCTTAGTCTCATATAACAATCTTATGTCATTACATGCTAGTAGTATACCATTGATATACAAAACAAGAAAAATGTATTTGCTACCATATAACTTAGGGTTTACACATTCATCCACCAAATTCATCTTAAAAAGCAAAAGAGGCAATAACTTAATGAAATTTGAAATACCACTATCAAGACACTTGCTTGAGCTCATTAATGGATTTAAGTTTGTAAACCATATTATTTGGGTCTCCCAACAAAGAGTTTTTTGGCTACACCATAACGATTATTTCCACAATGCCACCATTAAGAAAGGTAGTCTTAACATCTATCTAATGTTGCTCAAGATTAAAATGTGCCACTAATTCCATAATCACCCTTGAGGAATATTTAGAAGGTATTAGAGAGAAAGTTATTTTAAAATCTTCTCTTTCCTTTTGTGTAAAGCCGTTGGCAACAATGCATGCCTTATACCTCTCCACATTTCCCTTTAAATACCTTTTGTTCTTAAATATCAATTTGTAACAAAAAAATTCCTTTAAGCAATGGGACACGATCCTATAAGTCATTATATATCCTAGACTTTATTTCTTCATTCATGGCATCAATCCACCTTTTATAATTCAAACTCTCCATGGAGTAACAAAATTTGATTGGATCATATTCTATCACCCCAATGCCTACCTCATATTCTAGGAAAAATATAATGTAATCATTTGGAATAGAACTTCTCCTTATCTTTTGAGGATGTTGAGCTTGTTCTTGTGGAACAATTACCTCATTCTTAATAGGTAGTTATTCAACATTGTCTTACAGAGGCTTTTAATTTGCATCCTAATTAATGATAATAATAGGAATTATCATTGAATCCTCCTCAAAGAAAATGTTCCTCTCCTCATTTCTCCCTAGAAGCTCAACACCCTCAAAGAATGTGTTATTTCCTATCTTAAAAATTTACTCGAGTATAGGATTATAGAACTTATATCCCCTTAATCACTAAAAGAAACCAATAAAATAGCTACTAATCATTTTAGAGTCTAATGTATTTTCATGTGACCTATATGAACTTACGTTAGCTAGACATCCCTAAATACGAAAAAGCTTGATACTAGGTTTTTTTCCAGTCTAAACATCATAAGTGTTTTAGTATTTGCTTTAGTTGGTACAATGTTCAGAATTTAAGTTACTATCTCTAGTGCTTCTCCCTTGAGTCACTCAACTAAAGTGGAATGACTAATCATACTTCTTCCCATGTCCTTATGAGTTAGGTTTTGTCATTCATCTACGCCATCTATGTTAGGAGATCTTGGCATGGTATACTATGTGACAATTCCACACTCCTCTCAGAATCTAGCAAATGCTCTTGGACATTGTTTACCTAAACTGTCATATCTGCTATAGTATTCACCACCACTATCAAATCTAACACACTTAATCCTTTTGTTGAGATGATTCTTAACTTCAAGCTTAAAATATTTGAACACATCCAATGACAGTAAATTTTCATGATGAGATACCACTAGCAATAGTGTGACTAATTATCTATGAATGATATGAAATACTATTGACTAATTAGTCATCATCTCCAACCTACACCAATTTCTTTGCTCATGAGATTGAGTAGGTGAATGATTAAATAGGTATGTCGGTACTCTATGTAATGAGTAAATCAAGTTACCCTCTTATAGAGGTTAATGATACAAAGAAATTAATAATAGGTAGGCATGGATCATACTCGACTAATATACATATGCATTAAAACATACCAAATACACATATCATTATGTTATGATATTTATACTATAACATACATGCATATGCACATGAAGATAACATGCTCAATGATTGGCATGGAATCATGGATAACTATACATATCATAAAACTTAGGAACCATGGATCATTTTAACCATCCCTTTAGTAAACCATAAAATAAGGAGCATATCAAACATCTTACAAACAAGGCTCATGATTTATGAAGTTAGGGATTTCATATAATGTATATCATATGATAGATCTTTAGAATATGCAAGAATAAGAGAAGCATATGGTCATAAACACTTGAGACTAAGCACATGATAGATGTATGACATTGTGAATTTCATGGAAGAACTTAGAATGGGAAAAATCTATAGCAATCAAGGAAAATGTTAAGTAATATATTTAAAATCAACCTAAAATTTTATTCTAATAAGGAGATCGCATAAATTATCATGTAATTTTATTCTAAAATAAAGAGATAACGTGAAGATAATAATTTCTTGAGTAATGGACATGAATAGTCCACCTTGGTCTCTTTATACCCATGTAAGTCGAACAGACTAATCGAATAGACATAATAAAATACCCTAAAATCCTAATTTTAAGAATTATAGCTAATTAAGGATTTATTATGAAAATTAATTAAATAAATTATTTTGTTCAGAATAAGAGGGAGTAAATGGGGCCAAATCAATAGGAAATTTATAAATAATTTAATTAGATAAAATTAGAGTGATTTGCTAATTAAAATGGAGTTTAGGAAAAATCTTTTAAAAATCCTAAAATTATCCTAAAAGGGAATTAAATATTATTTTATTTAAATATTATTATTTTTAAATATTCTAAAATACTAAAATATTTTAAATATCCTAAACCACCTATTTTTCTTTTTCTCTTTTCCTTTTCTTTCTTTCTTTTCTTTCCTTTTTCTTTATTTTTCCTTCTTCTTCTTTTTTTTCCTCCTCCTACCCCCAACCTTGGCCAGCACAGCAGCCCATTTCCTTCCTCCTCTCTTCTCCTTCAACGGGGCCCAAGGCCTAGTGCACCGCGTTTCATTCCCATCTTTTTTCTCCAGTCGCCCGATCGACTCTTCTTTCTTTCTCTTTTCTTTCTCCCTGGACTGCCGATCCAGGCCCCCTCCTCCTTCCTCCTTCTTCTCCTTTGTCGTCAACCTGCAACTCCCTCCCCAACTCCTCAAGAATTTTAACACCGACCACACCTTATTGACTGGCCATTTTCCCCTATCTTCCTCATTGATTTGCCGGCCACTTTGACCCAACCACTCCTCCCCTCTTCTTGCACAATTTCCTTTCTTCAATAGTTCATTGTAGGCCACAAAACATACTTGCACCAACCTACTGTCATAGGCTCGTGTGCCTCACCTATCTGCCCTATTCTCCCATCTCCCCTCTGACCATATCCCCTACTTTAGCCCTATAAATACCCCCATAACCATCCTTGATCGAGTTTTTGTTTCAAACCTTTTGCACCACCACCCAATCAGACACTAGTTCTGTTCCTGTCAACCAACATGACTGCCCAAGCTGCCCCACTAAGCACTTCCTGCATCACCCTCTACCTAACTAACCACCCTCCACCCTCAATTTTCCTTGCAAGAGCCACACCGGTTGTGCAAAGTCACCTTCTCAATCAGCCATTCCTTTCACCTCTTACTTGGCCGGAAGCACTATCTTACTCCACATTCTTAGTGACGCCATCATAGGACTTAGTCTTTTGGAGGAGCTCAGACTTATTGAAGGTAAAATCCAAATTGGTTAAATAATTGGATGCAGCTGGGTCCTATAATCTGTACTCCTTCATTTCGGATGTAAAGCCAAGAAAGATACACTTCTTGGATCTAGGCTCAAGTTTACCATCATTCACATAAGCAAAATAAGGGAATCTGAAGACATGCAAATCAGAGTAATCAACTAGCTTACTGGACCACAAATCCTCAAGTGTCTTCAAATTAATGGACCAATTTGGTGACTGATTCATCAAGTATGCTACTATGTGAACCGTCCCGGCCTAAAACTCTCTGCCTAGCCCTCCTTCTGATAACATACATCAAACCTTATCCAATAGGGTTATGTTCATCTTTTCAGAAATCCCATTCTATTATGGTCACCTAACACAGGTGTGATGTCTTACTTTCCCATGGTCTTGGTAGAAATCAATGAAACTCTACTAAAAAAAATTCAAGGCTATTATCTGTTCTGAGATACTTAACCTAATGTCCAGTCTACTTCTCTAGCAAGGTATTCTAGCATTTAAAAGCACTAAATACATCATTCTTATGCTTTAAGAAATAAATCCGTAGCTTTCTAGAGAAGTCATCAATGAATGTGAGCAAGTACCGCAAACTACCTTTAGAAACCACTCTCGCTCGACCTTATAAATATAAATGGATATACTTAAGAGGCCATCTCGTACTATGCTTAGCAATTAAAAATTTAACCTTATTCTACTTTCCAAACACATAGGTTCATAAAATTCCATAGTACCTATACTTTGTCCCTCTAATAGCCCCCCTTTAGAGTTCTTAGTCAAACCCTTGACACTCATGTATCCTAGTCTCATGTGTCAAAGTCTCGTAACATTTGAGTTTGACAACCTCAACAATTTCATAATAGCTATCCCCATAATAGTGGAACCTACTAACTCATACACTATCCCTAACAACTTCCCCTTCATCACCACTAGAGATTATTTTGTAACTCTCAGAGTACTATTGAAATGCCCCGATATTTTTCTAATTTTAAATATTATATTTAAATAAGGTTGTATTTAAAATTTTAATTTAATAAATTATTTTATTAAAATAAAAGGAAATTTATTAGGGCAATTTAATAAGAAATTTTTATAAATAGGTTAAGTAAAGGAAATTTGGGCATATTATCTAATTAAAGATTTAAATTTGGAAATTATTTAAATAAATTATTTTATTCAAATTAAGAAAGATAAAATAGTTTCAAATGAATTGTAATTTTATAAATAATTAAATTAAATAAAATTTGAGTGATTATTACATTAAAATGAAATTTTGGAAAAATCCTTTAAAAAGCCTTTTTTTTAGCCTAAAAGGGATTTAAAAATTATTTTATTTAAATATTATTATTTTTAAATATCCTAAATATTTGGATTAAATTAAATGGACCCAAATTAATTATTTAATTTTCCTTTTTCCTTCCCTTTTTATTTTTTTCTTTCTTTCTTTCTTTTTCTTTCTTTTTCCTTCTTTTCCTTTTCTTTTCCTCGCCGAAATTGGGCCGCGCAACGGCCCAATCCACTCGTTTCCTTCGGCGCGGCCCAGCCCGCATCGCCGCCTGCCTCGTCCCTCCTCACGCTGCGTTTCAAATCGTTTTTCCAACTAAACGCCGCGTTTTACTTAAATTTTATAACCGTTACCAGCTAACTCAAGACGCCGCGATTCAGCCTTCTATTTCTTCAAAGCTCGTCGTTTCATTAAACGACGTTTTACGTCGCGCGAACCGCCCGGTCTGCTCTCCCTTTTTCCTTCTTTTCTTCCCCACGAACCGGCCGGCCAGCCTCCCCCATCTTCTTCTTCCTCCTCTCGCCCGACGCCATAACCACCCACCTCCTTCCTTCCCCGGAAATGGCGTTGCCGGCCACACGTGGCGTGACCGGCTCTTCTTCCGCTCGTTTTCTCCCTCTCGGTCTACACGTTCATTTGAAACCCTCAACTGTCTCTCTCTCCCGCTCGTTTGCCCTCATTTCCCTCTCAAAGGTCGGGCAAAATTTTGAATTTGTGCCGCCCGACCAACGGCAAAACCAACCTATTTTCCCACCGAAATTGATCTTCTGGTAACCTCCACAACCCGAGCCTACCTTCCACTACTATAAATACCCCACATTTGGCCTGAAATCGAGCTTCCTTTTTGCCCGAAACCCTAAGTACAGTCTGTGCTCCACCTTGATTTTAGACGCCTCGTTCTCCTCCGATACCCAACATCGTCGCCTCTTCTCACTTCCAATCTCTTCCCTGAAATACCCTCTAATTAACTAAATCATCTACGACGTTCGATTAACCTTGTACAAGCCCCCATAATCGTGTAAAGTTGACTAGTTATCTCGCCAGAAAATTCCACCCCGAGACCTTGAAACGCCAGCCACCACCACATCCGCCGCTTTTACCACCTTCCAAACCAACCATTAACTCCTTATAAATCTCCTCCACATCCCCATATATTTATTTTATTTTTCTCCTTCCTCCTCACCTCTTTTTCTTCATTTTTACCCTCTTAGATCCATTTTCCGGCCACCTCCGGGAGCCACCGCCGGTTCCACCCACATCCTCCGACTCAAGGTGAAACCCTAGACATTTTAAACACTTAGTTTTGAATTATTGATAATTATTCTATTTTTAGTCTAAATTTTAGTGTTATTTCAATCTTAATTATTATTATTATAATTATTATTATTAGTAATATTGACTGTATCTAATTTCTAAAATTTTGTTACAGGTATGGGAGTATTATTGAGTAAGAAATACTATTCATCTCGGCCGTTACTTATTTAATTAAATTTTTACATGTTTAATGTTATTAATAATAATAATATTAAGATTTTTATTAGTAGTGTAATTATTGGATTGATATTGTAATTATTTCAGGAGGTTCTTAAACTTAAGATTTTAATTAATCCTCGCACTTTTACTTTTTATTAATATTATTAACATTTTTAACATTACTTCTAATCATATTATTATTATTATTATCTTTATTAACTTTATATTATAAGTATATATATATAATATTAATATCATTATTACATTTTGAATAGTGTTATTATTAAATGGAGTGATTCTGAAAGCCACCTTGTAATTTAAAGAATTATGGTATTATTAATATTAATATCCTACTAATAAGAGTGTTATTAATAATTTTATTATTATTATTATTATTAGTATTAGTATTATTGTTATTACTATTATTGTTAATATTTTGGTGAAGGGTAGAAACCCTTGTATCACCACCCTCTTTGAATGAAAATAATAAATTAATTGTAATAGTTTCTATAGTTAATTTTTAAGTAGTAGTATTTTAATTAAAAAAAATAAAAAAAATAAATCTTGGAATAAGTTAGAGGATAATAAAATTTTATAAGAGGGTCTAATTCTATTATGCTTTGATATAATAGGCGAACCCAATCAAATCCCTCAACTGGAATAGGAGCGTGCACCAAGACCGGTGACGTTTTAGGTAAGGGTCTACTAAGGTCATTTATGTGTTTGCATGTATTATGAATATGACATGTTATGTAATCTATGTTCGTTATTCTTATTGATTATGCATGCGACATGGTTATGAAGTTGAAGTATGTTATTATGAATGTCATGTGCCATGAAAAATATGTGTATGCTTATGTCATTAATGTATGACCTGAAGTGATATATGAATTAGGATTTGCATGTAAGAGGATGGTACTAGGGTTTGCATGAGATGGCATGGTGCTAGGATTTGCACGGAAGGGAATGATACTAGGGTTTGCATGGAATAGCAAGAAGTTGAAGGTGTGCATGAAATAACATAATATTAGGGTTTGCATGAATTAATGTGGAGTTAGGGTTTTGCATGTGGATTAGGGTTTCATAAGAACATGCCTACATGGAATTAATGTTGCATGGGGATCTGGGTCGCATGGAAGCATGTCTACGTGGAGCTAGGGTTTGCATATGAATTAGGGTTTTCATAGAAGGGTGGTATATGTGAAGCTAGGGTTTGCACATGTGAGGTACGTGGAGTTAGGGTTTGCATGGGAGTGTGGTACGTGGAGATTGGGTTTGCATGGGAGCTAGGGTTGCATGGAAGCGTGGGTCATGTGTAGTTAGGGTTTGCATGGGAACTAAGATTTGCATGGAATTGTGGAGATAGGGTTTGCATGGAGTAGGGTTGCATGAGAGTTAGGGCTTTCATGGATTAGTCATGCATGTTTGGGCAAATGTTTTTGAATAAAATACTTAAGACACTAATATCTTAAAGTGGAAGAGTATTGAGCCGGGTCCAGACCGATCCACCGGTCAGGAATAGTGGTTAGGGTTTTACCCTATATGTGACCGATCCACCGGTAATAATAGTGGTTAGGACATGAGGTCCTATGTGTGACCGGCCCACCGGCAATAATAGTGGGGTGACTCGAGCTCAATAAATACAAACCAGAATTGTTAAAGCTCTTAAAAGACATAATTACTTACAGTGAAACACCATGCGAAGAGGAACCAGACCGATCCACCGGTCAGGAATAGTGGTTAGGGTTTTACCCTATGTGTGTCCGGCCCACCGGTTATAATAGTGGGGTGTTCCTGTTTTTGCATGGATATGAGGCGAGCAGGAACCAGACCGATCCACCGGTCAGGAATAGTGGTTAGGGTTTTACCCTATGTGTGTCCGGCCCACTGGTTATAATAGTGGGGTGTTCCTATTTTTGCATGGATTGATAAAAAGCATGACGTGAATTGACTTTTGATAAAAGAAAGATTAAATGGTTAATCCGGACCTTTTGGGCCTTATGTGTGGACTGTTGATTATAAGTTATGTATGTCACTTTATGCTTCTATGTATTGTATGTATGAGTTGTAATTGTATGTGATCATTATCCTACATGAATTAATGTGTTATATGCCGGCCTTAGTATTCGGTTACCTTACTCGGTACGTAGCGTACTGATCACCCGTTTCATGGGTGCTGCTTATTCCCACGAGCAGAAGGCCCGTCTAATTTGTTGCAGGTAGGAGATACTTACTTTGATGCTATCGATGTCTACGGGACATCAGGAGGGGCAGAGTGATAGCTGGGCTGGATCAATCTTAGAGTGACGTGGCCATTGTCCTTTTTAAATTTATGATTCATGTTATCTTTTATTATGTTTGAATTGTCGAAACAATTTTACTAAGGTTGTTTAGTTATTATCTGGAAAAACAATAGCGGGTATTTCGAATTATGTAAGACTTACGCATACTCTGATTTCTGTTTTCATAAATTTGAATTTGTATGGTATTACTGATAATGTTTTCTTAGCCTTAGCACTTGGTACCAGAACGGTAGAAGTAAACTGGTCTGGTACTAAGTGTGGCGGTAACATCCCCAGAATTTACAGTTTTAATTTGTGAGTATTGCTTTTTTTTTAAAAAAAAAAATTGTGTAAATTTTGGGGTGTTACAACTATCCTCAATTACACACTCGTAGCTATTATAATCTAAGGGACTCAAAGAGATGAGATTCTTGATCATCTATAGGACTTGTATCAAATTGGACGGTGTCTTAAACACATTATTATGCATCCTCACCTTTAATGTCCCAATCTTAGCAAATTTACAAGTAGCATCATTGCCCATCAAGAAAAATCTACCCTGAGTCACTTCGAACATCTAAAATCAAATTCGATTAGGACATATATGGTAAGAGCACCTAGAATACAAGATCCATCTATCACTAATCTTGTTCTTTTTATCAATGGCTGAAAACACACCTTTATCACTATCATCATGGGTAATTGCAAAATCATCCTTTGTATTGGTTGACTCACCAAATGCAACACTGAGCTTTCTATTAGGATAAAACTTTCTAACATGCCCCTTCTTGTGACATCCATAACATATCATATTCTTCTGCCAACTCTTTGACTTAGATGTGGACTTATTTCAGTCAACAGACCTCTGCTTCAGTATCCTCCCCCAAGTACCAATTTCTCACTAAGTGAGTCCTTGGAAGTACCACTGTAATACCCAACAAATTTTAAATATTCATTTTGATTTATCAACATTTTAATCTAACCTAATTTTGAATTTTTTTTAATTACCAACATTTTTTAAATTTTGATTTTCTTCCTTATTCTTCATCTATTTTTCTTCTCATGCTGTGTCACTCCTAGCCCAACTCTCTCCCTCTTACTTTTCTTTATTCCTCTTCCCCCAGGCAAGCTTAAGCATCTCTCTCTCTATCTCTCTTTCTCTCTCTCTCTCTCTCTCTCTCTCTCTCTCTCTCTCTCTCTCTTTCTTCTTTTCTCTTTTCTTTCCTTTGTTTTTTTCCTTCTATTCCTTTGTTTTCCTTCCCCACTCATCTTCTTCCTTGTCTTGCCCTCCTTTTCCATTTCTACACCAAACAACCCGCTGCACACCACCAATCTCCCTCTCCTTTTTCCTCTCGACCATGGAGTGCCATACACACTGGTCGTGCCCTTGGCCTTATCCCTACACCTTGTACCTACACCCTACCCCTGTAACCTACCCTTATGCCCTATATTAGATTGCAACCGTCCTCCCCCTAAATCCATGCACACCGAGTTGTAGCTCCCCCTCCCTTATCATTTTCCCCTCTCCCTCAACCTCCTTTGCCTTTATATACCCCCAAACCTTTCCTCTCTCCTTTCATCCACCCTTAAGTCTGCACACCAAGCTCCCCTATTTTTCCTCACTCCACCATCCCTACTATCCCTCAAGCCTTGCAACTACCCCTCACTACCCGATCAACCTTCCTACTACCTCCCCTCCCTACCTAAACCACACTAATGCCTTATCGTCGCCCCCTTTTTTCCCTTTCCACCTCCCTTTCCCTTCTCCAGTGCATGCAACCACAACTGGCTGCACTACAACTGCCACCACCTTCGACCCTCTTCTCTCCCTCCTTGCCACCACCATACCGAAGCCCCCTTATGTAGGCACCCCAGCTAGCATAACCATCACAACAAGCACTCTTCCCCCTTCTTCCTGCTCCCTCTCAGCCGATACCCTCACTAAACTAGCGTTGGTCGCTAACTCCACCACCAAGAACTACCACCAACTCTAGTTATCCCTAGTGCCACCACCACCTTAACCCTAACTGCCAACCCTCCCCCACTTCTATATAATAGCCATTGTCGCCACCATAACTATTGTTATGCACCACCCTGCATAATTTTTTTCACTTTGGTTACTCCATTTCCTTTATCTTCTTTTATCTTTATTTTAGGTTAAAGTCTTCCTTTAAAGAAAAAGAATAAGAAAGAGAAATAAAGTCTAAATTGTGTATACACTTATTTCTAGGTAATATTCCAATGATAGTAGAAGAGGAGCCGTAAGTCGTGCATACTTAGATACTGAAGCTACTTTGATAAGGATACAGTCATAGATAAGGTTTTGTTATATTATAATATATGCTCTTGATATGTTGGTGTGTGATGACATGTATAAAATGTTAAATGATTGTGGTGTTGTATATGCAACTTTGGCTTGATGATAATAGAAGGTATGAAAGAAGTATAGTCATGACCATGTTGATTTAAAGTATTTATATATAATCATGTCCATGCATTTTTAATGATATTGGATGTGTGGAAAGTTGAATAGTCCTTCGTGTTAGATGTCTTGTGACTTGTGGATGGTAGAAATAGGGTTTCCAGTGACAAAGGCACATTTTGGTTAATACTATGGAAAAGTGGTGTGTTGGGTACTTTAGGTTGTTAAGTGGTACAAAATAGCTTGGGGTACTACATGAGATAATTGGGGGGAAATTTATGGTAAATATAGGAAGGGGGAGAAACACCATATATGTGATTAGTAAAACCTAGGGGGAAACTATGATCATATGTAAGTGCAATAAGATATTGATACCAGGGAGTGGATACGAGGTTAACAATGGCATATTGGGTAGTTATAGAAATTTGAGATGTCATTTGGGCACTAGGGAAGGAGTTATGACCAAAAAGTAAAATTAGGGTTTTGGGAGGCCCAAAGGGTAACCCTAATGGTTCGTTTGGATAGGGGTGAATTAGGGTAAAGGCAAACATTAAAAATTAATCTAGGTGAAGGGAATGAAGGTGAATCAGGGTTAATGTTTTTGAATGTTTTTTGGATAATATTAACCTATGATGGTTGAATTGGGATAAATGTTTTAAAAATCCTATTTTGACTAAGGTGAATTAAGGTTAAAAATAAAAATGAGATTTATACCCTTATATTATGTTGACAAGCCCCTTTCAAAATAACTTAACTAGCACCTCCACTATCACCACTACCACAACCAACTCCTCCTCCACCACAGCCACAACCAATTCCTCCTCCTCCACCACAACTACCACACTAACTCATCCTCCACCAGTGGTGCCACCACCATTAAACCAACAACAACCTCCCTCACCACAACAACAACCACCACCACCACAACCAACTCCTCCTTTTCCTCCACCACAATAGCCACCACCATCACAACAGCCACAACCTCCCCCAGAATAACAACTTCATCACCACCATCACAAAAACCAAATCCATCATATCTCCACGACCTTATTATTCATAACAACCTCCTTCCCCATCTCATCATCCTCTATCATAACCACTACTAAAAAACTTACAACTCAAGCAATTGTTTTGCTACAACATCCATTTATATAACTAGTTCAAAGATAATATATATATATATATATATATATATATATATATATATAAACATAATAAATCATATATAATACATTGAAGAAAGACACCCATCATCCTTCATTAAAAATTAACTTAAATTAAAATTCATCCATCCTCCTACATTTAAAACAAAAGATTCCATCATCATCTACAACATAAACTCAAAAATTTAACAAGTGTTTCACGATCAACAAAACATGAAACTGCATATAAGGAGAAGGTTTTTATTAACCAATGATATGTGCTTGCACTAGTATATGCCATAACGCATACCGATGTTGTTCCAATGGAGATACATTTAGCATATCATAGCCTACATAATTCTTTGAAAGATAGAAGGTAGGCTACATCTTATACCTTGAATCAAAGTCAAGATCCTCAACACACTTTATAGCTTCCATGTAATCAACACGTGAACGTTTTTCTATAATTATGATAAACTTCTCTACTTGTTCACTTAACATATCAAGACATGATGTAACAATGTATCCAGTTTCCTATTACCCTTGTTGTCTTTTCCATGACCCATGCTTGCTTGTGGCACAATTGTATCAATAGAATCTGAAACATAGCTTTGCTAAGAAGGAGGTGGAGTCCTAAGATCAATACCTAATGAACTAAACCACTCATTATGAACTTCGTCTTGTGAGACCATATTATCAATATTATGAATCATGTTACCAAATTCTCTAAGTTGTCTTTCAACAGATCTTCTTCTTTCTCTTAGTTCAATAGTAGTTATAACATTATCCTCGGTTGCCCTCTCTTTAGAAAAGAACTCTTCCAACTTTTCATAGAAGGGGATTTTTTACCCTTCCATTCTATAACCTTTGTATTATTTGATGACAAGCAAAAAAATAAATTAAATAAAACCAAAGAAACAAAACAAATTATAATTTCATCAAAATGACACTACACACACCTCAGTTAGTTGATTCCATACATCATCTTCGAGACCCTACATTTAAGTAGTAGGATTCATACTACAATTACTTTGTGAAACATTCCTAAATATATCATAACAATCAAAAAACTTTCCTTATAGATATTTGATCCTATTACAAAATCAATCCTTATTCCATAAGGAGTTAGGAAACTTCTCTTCAAGTTCTTTTACCACAAAATTGTAAGCTACCATGGTAAATGTACCACTAGGATAATTACCTATGCACATCTAATGTAGCAAATAATCTAGAAGAATTCCATCCATCTCACATGTCCAAATATTTCTATCAACTTGACAAGGAGGTATGGTTGAATCTATAAATAAAAAGGATGACATATAGAATATATGAGAAAAAAAAAAGAAAAAGACTTGTTTCAAGGTGTGTTCAGTGCACACATGCTTAAAATACACGTTCTCACAATTTAGTACACACATTTTTCAAAATATATGGTCTCACAATTTAGTACACACATTTTTAAAATACATGCTCTCATAATTTAGTAAACATGTTCAATGTAAAATACAAAATATTATAACTAATCAACCAACATTTACACAGACCAATACATGAGTTCAAATTACATGGCCTACAAGAAATGCTTATGCATTATAATCTCTCTACATTGCCACCACTGTTGAATGCCTTATAAACTCTCCTCTATCGGCATTTCCTTTGTCTGTAAGATATCAAACCTATGTTCCCACCCTCCATCATCTTCATTGGCAATTTCTTGATCTACCTCTCTAACTATAGCTTCATTTGGATCGACGCTCATTAGAAAGTTGTGCACAATACGCCATGCTAATATAATCCTTGTATACACACACACACACACATCATAGTGAGGTTTATTTACACTTCCTATAATTAGAGAATATTTTTTTACAACACCAAAAAATCTTTCAATTGCATTTATTAACAAAGAATGGTGCAAGTTACATAGCTCCCGAGGAGACCATGGTGGATTATGCGAGTCTTCTTTTCAGATGATACTACTCTTCCCTGTAAGGTGGAATCAAGGAACTCATCATAAGAAACACAACATCACCAAGATAATATTTACTTATAAAAAAGCTAAAATTTTTGATAACTTTTAATAAATTAAGTAAAAGGTATTTTTCAAGTATGGTAATGTAGTTACCATGTGGGATTTTAAGGCCATATTATCGTTTTATTGCATATTTTGATATTCAAGCATCAAATGTCGTACCTTCCCAACAAGCTAGAATGTAGGTAAATTTTAGGTTAAATGTACAAATTGATAGTACATTTTGTGTGGTGTAATCCTTTCTTCCTTGGTATTTAGGAGCATCCGATGAAAAAACTTTTACTCGAAGATGGGTTCCATTAGATACTCTTACACAATCCCGAAATTAACTACTATATTATTAAGAATCTAACTAAATTATTTATTAACTAAAAAGAAAGAAAATTTCATATTAGGCACCTTAAAATAAGGAAAGAACTTGGGATTGTCCTAAATCTATGCTCCTATTGATGATCCATCGGGTTGTCTAATAAACATCTCCTCTAATTCTATAACACTTCTTAAGATATTGTGGAAATGATGACCAATAACTTCCCTAAACCTACAAAACACTCTTTGCACCCCCTTATTTATCATGCCATGGCTCAAAACATACAAAAATCAAGCTACTTGCTCTTCGACATTACCCCTTTTCGTTGATTTCAAGCCACCATGATCCACTAATAATCCACAAAATTTATAAAATGTCTCAGTACCCATACAAATCATATCTTGACATATGCCTCTATTTGTCATAAACTCTCTCATCAAAAATATCACTTCTCCAGAGTCTTTACGAATATCATCATCATCATCATCATCATCTAACATGTTACTCTCATCCAAATACCAATAAGTGCCACCACCATGATAAACCAATTAAGGATCATAAAGTAAAACATAGTAAGAATATCCTAATTGGTATCCATCTATAAAAACATAAATATGATTACCATTACTATGATATCAAAACAAGAATATCATTATTATTTATGTGTATCAACAACTCATTTGTTTGTTGGTATCTAGACCTCAGCCAGAAAGTTACTAAATACAACATCTAAAACCTATGAGAACTAAAGTTTAGGCATTACCAATAAAATCAAACATGTAAGTCTATATCAAAATGATATACCCAAAAATTATAAGTAGGCAAAATAAGGGGAAACTTAAAACTAAGGATGAGAAATATTATCAACTACCAACCAAAGATCAAAGCACAAAGCAAATAGAAAATGTAACACGCCTAAAGTTTACTACTGAAAAACTATCTTTTTGAAATTTAAGTAGAAGCAAATATAGTAAATTTTGGAGATGCTACCATGACACTTACTACCAAACTAGTGTGCCTCCACCATTCCAGTACTAAGCGCTAAGGCTAAAAATATACTTTACACAAATCAAAGATTACAAACTTAAAATAGAGTAGCGCGATAATTAAATTACAAGAATATAATTCATTATTAGTGGTTACATAATAAAATCATTAAAATAGAAGGTATAGGGGTTTTAAGGAAAAACACTTAAACTTTTCCAGATAATCCTATGCTCTTAACCCAAGAATCAAGCCTGGGTAACTCCTATGGGCTAACCTGTAAAGGACACTACCCATTAAATAGGTAGGGGCCACAAAAGGAACTCTTCAGTACTATGATATTCAATAACCCTTTATACATAACTAAAAGGTAGGGCCCGCATGCAAAACTTCAATCAAAAAACAAGAGTAGTAAATTACATATATATACAAAGCAAAATGTAATAATCATTAGAATGGACTCATGCATTGAGATTAACTACCAAAAAGTCTTGTTCACTTAGAATTAATAGCACTTACTAAAAGGGCATCTAAGTAAAACTCTTTGTACTATAATTAAATAGCTAGCATCATATTCAACCATTGCACACCAACACTCTACTCAAAGGCAAGCACTAAGGCTACTACTATACCATATCAATAGATCATAATGATATAATCAATATTATGTGGACTTAAGCAATTAGTTATATATTAATCATCTCTCAAATTATATTCACGTAGGTTCGGGGAATCCACTATTATAACTGGTAGACCAGGCATAAGATATACTCCAAGGCAAAATGCACCTGACCACTATTATAACTAGTGGGTTGGTACATATGATATTACTCACATGGTCTTGACCTACATGATCTTCCACTATAAGTGATTAGTGTATTTCCATTTAATTAGCACACCAATTCC
Organism: Tamarix chinensis; assembly: GCA_030549775.1. NCBI lineage: Eukaryota > Viridiplantae > Streptophyta > Magnoliopsida > Caryophyllales > Tamaricaceae > Tamarix > Tamarix chinensis. The sequence continues at coordinate 65,825,294 of CM060180.1, read as the reverse complement.
ATATATTAACTCAAGGAGCAGATCATGAACCCAGAGACACAAAGGTACCTGATTATACTAATGCATATAAGCAGCATTGTATCCTACTGACTGTCAACTAAGGGATGTAAAGGTACCTTAGTTGCACTGGTGCACGAAGACACATAATATCCTACTAATAAGGACACCTAATCCATAATACCCACTAAGTAGGTCCGTAGAGCTAAATAAAGTAAGATGCAGGACCTAGCTAAGGCACTTAGGCACACCAGCAAAATCTATAATAATCATGGGCTAAACCATGTCTTTACCCGTAAAGAATCACCATTCCTAATCTTAAGATCTTTCACTTTAAGTATTAGTGTCTTTGTTAAGGTGACCACAAGAAACACATTAATTAGATGCTTAACCATTTTTATTTGTTTACATTATTATGAAGTAATTAATATCAGTATTATTGTCAATGTTAACTTAAATAATCCACTAAGGTCATCCTAAGTTCCAATACTCCCTCTTAGGCACCTTAGGTTAAAATAACCAAAATGCCCTTATGGCTATGGCTACCTCTTTACTATCCGCTTCCCACACATAATTCATGTTTATTTATCAATATGCCATTATAGATTAACATATCATGATTATACTACTAATTATGTAGTTACGTTACCCTACACACCAAGGGATCATTTAATGCATAAACCCTAATATGCACTTCTAGAACAACTAGCACACATTCTCATGCATAATAAACAATTAAGGCACCTCTTGCATGTTCATGGAAATAACATCATAACATACCCTAACTTACCAATTTACCCCTAGACCATGCATACGCATTATGATATACTCCAATTTATTAAAATACCCCTAGCTTTATAATATTCATGATTATAGTTAAATAGGTGATATTATGGCCATAAACATCTATTTTCTTATTTAACATCACATATTACATATTATGAAGGTTCATTATACCAATTGTCATACTACATGCAAAATTACCAAATTACCCCTTTTTATTTATAAACTTACTAAAATTTCCCTCTTACTTACAATTTAGTAAAATGCCCTTCTTACTTGAAAAATTACCAAAATGCCATTCTTACTTGTAAAATTACTAAAATACGCTTCTACTTATAAAATTATAAAAATACCCCTAGGTCATTTATTATTATTGATCTTGCGCCGCATACTGTATTAACACTACAAAACCCTTATTATTATTATTAGTACCTACTATTACCTATCATGCATGTTTATTTAAGTAACCTCCACTTTGTATACAAATTATGAAAATACCCCTAGAATATAAAATATTAATATCCATGACCCACATGCATCTTTTAACACCACAAAACTCTTATTGTTATCTTTAGCACCCATTATCACCTACCATGCATATTTATTTAGGTAATTCCCATTGAACATGTAAAATTACTAAAATACATCTACAACATAAATTAATATTTTTCATCATGGAGCAAGTATTTTTAACACTACAAACTCCTATCTTCATTTTCCACATCCCACAACACTTAGCATGCGTTTTCATTAAGATAATCAACATCATATATGAAAATTACCAAATTACCCCTAGGTGATGAAATATAGATATTTCTTATATTTATACGCCACCAAACTTCCATATCCATTTTAAGCTTCAAATATAACACATTAAGCATCTCTTTTAGGTTTAAACATTATGTTATGTTCAAATGACCAAATTACCCCTAGGACTTATATTAGCATTATTTATAGTACTAATGTCCATATTTACTTAGCATGACATGTAAATGCACATGATACTTATCAACAATATCTCCCCTTTTCTTAGTCCACCCTTTCACACATTTTACACCATATACAAGATATCATAATAATCATGGGCTTGATACTAACACATCATTTTCACACAAAACACATACCAAAATAGTAATGTGCTAACTTAGGTAAATTTATACATTTTAGTAAGGTATAACAATTACCTTATTTACTATAACAACCAAACTTTACTAATATTTTAGTTTAAAAGCTTAAGCTTTAATTAGTAAAAATTATACCTAAAAATAATGTCACAAGTAAAATATTATTAGCAAATAATTAAAAGAATAATTTTTATCAAAAATTATTATTAAATATATATATATTTAATAAACTATATTCTACCTAAAATTAGATAAACCTTTAAAATTTATGCAATATGATTCACGCTACATGAGCATGCATGCACAAGAAGATGGTGTAGAAAAGAAAAAAGGTGGATGAAGGGGTGAAGGGTGCTTGGGTAAGGTGGTTGAGGAGGTAGTGGAGAGGAGCTGGGTAAGTTGTTGGGTATAGGTGGGATGGTAGGTTGTAGGTGGTGGCTGGTGGTCATAGTGTGGTGTCTTAGGGAAGTAGAGATAGTGGTAGTGGCTACGATAAGGAGGGTACAAAGAAGGGAGGGAAAGAAAGGAAAAGAAAGAGGAGAAAATGAGGGGCTATAGGGGGAGTTCAAGCAAGATGAGGTAGGTGGGTATTGGGGTGGTATCAGGTGGTTGAGGGGAGGTTTCAGTGGTGGCGGAAGAGTGGAGATAGGTGACACAAGGTGGCGATATAGGGAGGTGGTCGAGAGGAGAAGAAATAAAAAAGAAGGGGGAGTTAGCTATATATGGTTGCTTGGGGTGGTGTAGGGAGGAAGCAGAGGGTAGGAGAGCTAGTGTGGTGGGTGGTTGGATGGTAAAGACGATGGAGAGGGGTGGTACAATAAAAATAGGGTAGAAATGGGAGAGAAAAAAAGGGAGAATCTAGCAAAAGGGAAGGGGGCTCGAGAGAGAGAAAGGATATAGATGAGAAGAAGAGAAGGAGAAGGAGAAGAAAAAGAAGAAGGGAAGAGAGGGTTGCTCAGCGTGTCAGGTTAGGTGGGTGTAAGAGGAACATTACAGGTGGCATGGTAGGGTTGGTAGGGAGATGAAGAAGAGGGAAAGAAAAGGGGCACACGAAAAGGATGTAGGGGTGCGGATGGCTAAAAATGGAAGGAAAGAGATGGGAGAGAGAGCAAGAGAGAGAGAGAGGGTTGTAAGCTGGTTGTAGGGATAGTAGAGACTAAGGTGGCAAAGGGCATGTGAGGTGTAGGCAGGGGTTGTTTGGCTGGTCATAGGCATAGAAGAAGAAGGAAGGGAGAAGAGAAAGAAGGAGGAGGCTAAGTAGGGGAGAGGGAAAGAATGGGCAGGTCGACCCTTGGGAGGAAGAAAGGAAAAGGAAAAGGAGGGAGTTATGCTAGCCCAATGGAGAAGAAAAAGAAGGAAAGAAATAAAAGAAGGGGAAGGGAGCATCGTGGGCTAGATTGGCCCTATAGGAAAGAAGGGAAAGAAGGAGGAAGGGGGTTGGGCTGGCCCAAAGGAAAAGAAGAAAGGAAAGAAAGGAAAGAAAAAAGGAAGAAGAAAAAGGGAAAAAAGAAAAATAAAAATAAAATAATTTTAGAGTTAAGATTAGAAATTAGGATAATTTATCCAAAATTCAAAGTATTAATTTAATAAAATAATTTTGGAAAAATTATGTGTTTGGGAATATACTTAAATAAAAAGAGTATAATAATATAATAATATATTTATTTTAATTTGTTAAATAATCCTTTATATTTCTATAAATCAAAGGTCTACAAAACAATTAAATTAATAATTTAAGATTAAATTATTTTGAATAAGGGGTTAAATATTAAATTTTAAGATTTTAAAATTTTAGAGTGTTACACCGAAGAGGCAATATTAAATAATTTCCAAATTATTTGAGTATCCCATGATTTAACCTTATCAACCCAATTTCTAGAGAATATTTGAAGCATTCTTACTTGACAAATGTATTGGTCAAGTCATGCCAAGAATCAACCAACTAAATTATCCAAAATAATTTAGGTAACATGAAAATGAGCAAAAAAATTGTACAAATAATACCCCACGTCAAGCATCAAGCATGACCAAATTGATTAATATATGTCATCTAAGGGGTTAGTTGTAGAATACAAGGCTACTTCAACCCTTAAGATGTATACTTTAACCAAAAGGGAGCAATCGATGCCTCAAGAGATGTAAATCTTGATCCTATAGTGTTCTTATTCATCATAAGGACCACCCACATACAAGTAGGCACAACACAAAGCAAAACAAATGCTTACACACATTATGCAAACAATCAAATGCAACAAACAATAAAATAACAATTAAACACATGCATACAATATACATATATAAGCAATGCTATTGCTTTCCTCAAAATTATTGAACAAGTCTGGTCCAAGAATCAAGAAGGTAAGGTTAGTATAGGTCTGAAGCAAAAAATTTTTATACTTAAGGCTCAATTCAAATAGTTGAAAAAGGAACAATATAGTAATATAACTAATAGGGTTGCATCTCAGAAATAGATCCTCAGCATAATTTAGATTGCTCTCAGGTCTAATCCTTCAAACATGGAGTTGCAGTAAAAGGAAAGAGAAGCATTATAACTCCATGATCACCTTGCTCAATCTAAGGAAATTTTCCTCAAGTAGAAAGTTTCCATTCACTTGATTAATAAAGGAGATACCAATACTAGGTTCTTTTTTGCTACTGTTAAAGCAAAGCAAAGCGAAAATTTGATTACCATGATCAAAGGGGAAAATGGAACTTGGATTTCTGATCATCATAATATCCTAAAAGCTTTTAGGGATTACTATATTCAGTTTTTTGATCAACTAGTGACTTATCCTATGGAATTATCTCTACAAGTTCTACAGCCAGGGCCCCTTCTCTCTTTAAATTAGCAACATCTTTTACTTAATGCTTTCACAAAGATAGAGGTAAAAGATGTTATATTCTCCATTGGTGACTCAAAAGCCCCAGGTCTTGATGGTTTCACACCTTGTTTTTATAAATAAATAAAAAGCTTGGGACATTGTTGGAGATTATATTTGGAAGGTCCTGAATGAATCCTTCCTCACATCAAGCCTTCCCAATTTCATCACCTCCACACTACTGGTTCTTATACATAGAATCCTCAATGCTAAAAATCTTAGAGACTACAAGCATATAGCATGTTACACTGTGTTATACAAAGCCTTCACAAAGATCCTAACTACCAGACTTTAGCTCATCCTCCCAGGTTTTATTGATCATTCACAATATTCTTTTATTAAAGGCAGATCAATTAGTGAAAACATTTTACTTACTCATGAGCTTCTAAGATTCTATGGAAGGAAGCATATATCCCTAAGATGCAAGTTTAAAATTGACCTGTGTAAAGCCTATGATTCTATAAGATAGGACTTCCTCGAGAAATTTTTGCTAGCTTTTAAGTTTCCTCCCCATCTTGTTAAGGTCATTATAGTTTGTGTCTCTAGTGTCAAATATTCCATTGCCATAAATGGCACTCTACTAGATCCCTTTGAAGGGAATAGAGGTCTAAGGCAAGAAGACCCCCTCCCCCTTATTTTTTTGTTATCATTATGGAATATTTCAGTCGCATGATGAAAACTTTATGGTAAGAACCAAGTTTTAAGGGACACCCCCAGTCCAAGAAATTGAAAATTATCAACCTATCTTTTTCAAACGATATGCTAATTTTCTTCCATGGGGATATACAATCTATCCAAGCCCTTATATAGCAGTTCCATGTCTTTACAAACCTTTCTGGGTTGACCATTAGCCCACATAAGAGATCTATTTTATTTGGAGGTGTATCACAAAAGATCAAAGAGCACATCTTGTAATTTTTGACATTTTCACAAGGCTCTTTACCTTTTAAATATTTAGGGGTACCTGTTGGGGATACACGGCTTAATGCTCATCATATGGCCTCTCTTATGGATACAGTTATGCATAGGATGAACCATTGGGCAACCAAACTGCTATCATATGGTGGAAGAATCCAATTGATAAAATCAATTATTTTTGGTATCCAAATGTATTGGATTTAGGTATTCCTTTTACCCAAGAAGGTCCTTAATTGTCTTATTTATGCTTGTCGGTCTTTCCTATAGACTAGTAACACCTTCATGTCCCATAAAGCCCCTATTGCCTAGAATTCTTATTGTCTCCCTAAGAATGAAGGTGTTCTTGGTTTAATCAATATTAGTACCTAGAACATTGCTACTCTTGGCAACCACCTATGGCATTTCACTCAAAAGAATGACACACTATGGATCAAATGGATACATAGTAGATTTATCAAACAAAGCTCTTCCTTGAACACTAACATACCAGTTGTTGCATCTTGGCCATTGAGTAGTATACTGAACTTAAGGGATACTCTTCGTCCTATTTTTGCTAACATCCCACAGCATACACCTTATAGCATTCAAAAGGTTTATTCAGAGCTAAGGCAAAAGGGCTCAAGCTGTGCTTGGTGGAAAACAATTTGGCAAAACCCTGCAAGGCCCCATTCACCAATTTATCTCTTGGTTAGCAGCAACAGGGCATTTGACCACAAAGGATCACCTTAGTAATTTCATCCATATGGCAGATCAACAATGTGCTTTATGTGATGATTAGGAATCCATTCCCCATCTTTTTGTACATTACTCAGCAATGGAGGGCGTTGTTCACACAATCTTTCGTCTCAAAAGGCTCAGACATACTTCCATTAGGTGGAGTAGATTGCTTAAAGATTTCAGTTTCAATCATGGTCGATCGAGGATAGAAATGATCCTTTTACAAAGTTTACTTGTCACAGCTATCTATGAGATATGGAGGGCTATAAACAACAAATTGTTTAACAATGTCTCTTGTAATTGGAATACTCTTATCAAGTCCATAGCCATAGGTGTGTCCCATTGACCTTTATATAGCCATAGGAACTCTAAGTATAGTCGTAGAATTCATGTAGTTGGTGCTTTTTGTATCTAGCCTGTAACACCTAACTTTCTTCCTAGCAATAAAATTCATAATTTAAAAATAAAAATAAAAATAAACAAAATAAGGTGATTTAAACTAGAAGAACGTTAGTTGAAGCCAAAACCATGGTAGCTTCTACTAGATGTCATGACCAACACAAATCGAACAGGAAATCAGACAAAGCCAATACCAGATCAATACATGGAAATTTTAACCATAAGAAGAATGAGAAAAAATACTTACCTTGCTATTGAATATAGAAAAGGAAAAAAATTAAACAAGGGAGTCATCATCGACTCTACAACTCACCTAGAGGAGAGGAGAGTCATCATCATTGAGACTACAACTCTGACTGCTACCACTAGGATGTCAATGAAGCAAGACGAGATGAAGGGAACTTGTAGATAATGGAAGAATGGGAGAAGAGGAGAAGATGCAACTATAGAGATTGCTTATAAGAATATAGGGATATAAATTGTTATGGGTATTTTCATTTGATTATGTAAAAATTTTACTTAAATTATAACCTTCACCTCCATTACCCCCCCCCCAAATTGGGGGTTAATAAAAATTAGGCTAAATGGGGTGAATGGAGATAAAAAAAAATGAACCCCAATTCACCCCATCAAAGTTAATAATTTTTTTCCAAACGAGGTGAATTAATTGATTCACACTACTACGGAAACAGGAATTAATAACGGCACATTAGTAACGGTGGTTCGAAAACCGTCGTCAAATCCGTGAAAATTAATGCGCGGGAATTTTTAATAACGGTTTTACGTAATAACCGTTATTAAAAGTGCAACGTAAAATTTTGCACGGGAATTTTAATAACGGTTGACGTAAAACCGTTATTAAAAATTGATTTAATAACGGTTCAAACAAGAACCGTTGTTAAAATTTCCAAAGTTTTAATAACGGTTTCTTTTAAAACCGTTATTAAATCTTGTTTTGATAACGGTTCTTGTAAGAACCGTTATTAAATCAATTTTTAATAACGGTTCTTACAGGAACCGTTATTAATATCTCCTTTTATTTTGTTCTCTTTTGTTTCGTGCCAAAAATTTCACACTCTGCCGCTTCCCTCTCGTACTCTCTTTCTATTGCGAACCCTTGCACCACCGCTCCGGCTCCTCTGAATTAAGGTAAACCGTCGCACCGCCATCTCTCCACCACCCCTCTGCCATTCTTGCGAACGTAGCCAGCATTTGTACCTTCGTCGTTGCCGTTCTCAACTTGTACGCCGTCGCTCCCTTTATGTATGTGTTGTTCTTCCTTCAATAATATTGCTTAATTTGTCTCTCTACTGATATGTATATATATATATAAATGGATTCATGTTGTACCGAAGATGTTGTGTTTGATGTGTTGTTCGAAAATCTATCGTTCGATGTGTTGGTAAAAAAATTTGCTGTGGCCTTTTTGATTGTGGCCGACCGAGACCTTAATATATATGTGTGTGTGTATATATATATATATATATATATATATATATATATATATATATATATATATATATATATATATATAAAAATGTGTTTATAATCTATTTTATAAAAATATGTATTATTATTTTAAGAGAATCCACAAGCCTAAAATATATATTATTATCATAAGATATGTACGTTCTAAGTATAAAATTAAGGTGTATATATTTTTTTAGCACTCACATTATTATATATGCAGATGATCATGTGTATTTATATGCTTTTTTTAATATATATTTTGTAAGACGTGTATGTTTGTTTTTCCGTAAAATGTGTGTTTATATGTGTTCTATTATATGTATATATATTTATAATATATTCATATATAAGATGTGTATATATAATCTTAAATAATTGTGGTTAGGGTTAGGGTTAGCTATAGGTTTAGGATCATTATCTTATGAGGTTTAGTGTTATTTTTTATTATAATTTATTAGGGTTAATTATTGTTAGGGTTAGTGGGAGGGGGGAGGGTTAGGGTTTATCGTTTATTATATTAAATATAAACTAGGGCTATAAGGAAAAATCCTAAGGATAAGAGTATTGTGCCTGGGGAAAAGTTGAGGAGGTTGGTTGGGCATCGGTGTTGTGATCGATAAAAATTAAATAGAGATGAATAATTGTGTATAATAATAATAATAATAATAATAATAATCATCATCATATAAGATTTATTAGATTGTACTATATATATATATATATATATTATCTTATTAATATCTACTTGATTTTACTATGCGTAGCTTGAATGATTTGATGATAGTTTGATGTTTAGCCAGTTTGTTAAATATATAACTAAAGATTATGTCCTTATTTTAAATAGTTTGATGTTGTTAGGTTTACATAGTTGGTTATGATCTGGTAGAATATATTTATGATTTGTCTAGCTAGTTGAAGATCACTTTATATATTCTGTAATTTAGATCCTTTTAATTTCGAGAACAACCTTGATGATAAGATTTAGTGGTTCTCATTTGTAGGTAGTGATCAGATGACATACCCTCCACTGTATTTTCATATGGCGCCACATAGAGATGTACGGACTCATGTGATATGGTTATATAATGAGCTATGTCATTTGTACGTGAGTGGCTCATCCTATCACCCCTTCCATTTCAGATCTTATCACCTTCTGTTGACCCTGCCTCAGATAGAGCCATGGGCATCGGCTACGTCTACTTTTTTGCAGTGGTTTGTCTACCACAGTGATGCACCACACCCGAGATTTATTGAGGGTGAGATGTTTGCTAGAGAGTATGATAGGATATCGAGAGAACTGATGGTCATCGATGACGAGTGGAGGTATCGTCATAGCTTGCCTCGGAGTATCCACCTCAGTTACCCTAGAGTATCCGTGAGTAGACTCTCATTTGATGATGTCAGGGATCAAATGATATATCGTGATGAGTGGACTTTTAGAGTTATAGTTTTTAGTCGGGCTCGACGAGGCTATCGGGGGATTTAGTTTTAGATATGAGTTTTCGTTTTTTAGGCATTTGAGTTGTAGCAACATTTTGATGTATATAGTGCTGCTATTGCTTAAATCTTGTAGTATGCATATCTTTTGTAAATTGAACTATTAATTGTATAATATTTTGCTACGTTTGTATGTATGCATATATATATAATGAACTCTTTGTAAGTATGAGGAGTTTCATTGATCAGCATTAATATAATTTTGGAAACTTGTTAGCATGATTCGTATAATTTTGAAAATTATTATACTTATAATTCAATTGATTTTTAATATATAATTAATTACTTTCATGTGGGATATATCTAGATTCAAATAATATGGATCGGAAATGGTTGTCTGCAAATCGTCTGTCTAGAGAATATAACGAAGGAGTGGAGTTTTTCATCAAGTTTGCAGTTGAACATGCTCGGGACAATAGTAGAATAGTCTGTCCTTGTTTGAAGTGTGCTTATATTCAGCGTGTCAACGCTAATGATTTGAGAGATCATTTATTTGTGTATGGAATTGATACAAGCTACACTTGTTGGATATGGCATGGGGAAACAGAGTCTAAATATGAAAATGACGATGCTGGGAGGGATAGTAGTGGATCATCATTTGATAACTATGAGGGACATTCGTTAGAGGAGATGACTCAAAAGGTTGAGGAAAGTGTTCGGGATTGTCCAAAAATGTTTGAGAAGTTATTGAATGACTCGGAGAAACCTTTGTACGGTGATTGTAAGACGTTTACGCGATTATCCGCTACTTTAAGGTTGTACAACTTAAAGGCATGTAACGGATGGAGTGATAAGAGTTTTACAGAATTATTGTCGCTTGTGAAGGATATGCTTCCTGATGATAACGTTCTACCCGATCGTACGTATGAAGCGAAGAAGATTCTATCCTCTATGGGCATGAGTTATGAGAAGATACATGCATGCCCTAATGATTGTATTTTATATCGCAATGACAATGCATCTTTGGATAGTTGTCCTAATCCTGAATGCAAAGCACCACGATACAAGAAGAACAAGGTGCCCGCTAAGGTGTTATGGTATTTTCCTATAATACCAAGATTAAGGCGGATGTTTAATGATATTGAAGATGCCAAGAACCTAAGATGGCATGCTGATGACAAGATAGATGACGGGCTTCTTAGACATCCATCCGACTCTCCACAATGGATGACGATTGATGGGTTGTTTCCTGAATTTGGTAAAGAAGTAAGAAATGTGCGCCTTGCACTTTCAGCAGATGGAATGAATCCGCACAATCAAGGCAGCTACAGTTTATGGCCAGTGATTTTGGTTATATACAATTTACCTCCGTGGCTCTATATGAAACGCAAGTATATGATGTTGTCTTTACTCATTTCCGGGCCAAACCAACCTGGGAATGATATTGATGTTTATTTGGCACCTTTGATTGATGATTTGAAGTTCTTATGGGACATGGGCGTTGAAGTATTTGATGCATATGGTCAAGAAAATTTTACTTTGAGAGCATTATTATTCTGTACTATAAATGATTTTCCGGCATATGGCAACTTATCAGGTTATAGTGTGAAAGGCCATTATGCATGTCCGATATGTGAGGAGAATACTTCATTTGTTCAGCTAAGACATGGCCGAAAGACTGTGTTCCTTGGGCATCGTAGGTTTTTACCGAAGAATCATCATTATCGTAGGCAAAGAAAAGCGTTCAATGGATTCCGAGAAGAAGGGCAGGCACCAATCCGATTGACGGGTCGACAAGTGTGGCTGAAGATGAAACATTTGAGTGTCAAGTTTGGGAAGAAGAATAAAGATAAGCCTCCATCAGTTGGGTGGAAGAAGATGTCAATATTCTTCAACCTTCCTTATTGGGAATCTTTCTACGTGAGACATACCCTTGATGTGATGCATATTGAGAAAAATATATGTGACAGTCTTGTTGGCACATTACTTAATGTTCCACGCAAGACTAAAGATGGGATAAATGCTCGAATGGATATGGAAGAAATGGGTATTAGACAAGAACTGAAACCGCGAGACAACGGAAGAAGAACATATTTACCGCCGGCGTGTCATACTCTTTCCAGAAAAGAGAAAATTTCATTTTGTGAATTCTTGCATGGTGTCAAGGTTCCGGAAGGGTATTCTTCAAATGTCAGAAGGCTCGTGTCGATGAAAGAGTTGAAATTAATTAACATGAAGTCTCATGATTGTCATATCTTGATGCAGCACTTGTTGCCGATAGCTATACGTGGAATTTTGCCAAAACGTGTTCGAATTACTATCACGAGGCTTTGTTGGTTTTTTAAAGCCGTCTGCTCTAAAGTTATACATCCTGATAGTTTGGATGCCTTGCAAAAAGGGATTGTGATTATTTTGTGCCAACTTGAAATGTATTTTCCACCGTCATTCTTTGACATTATGGTACATCTAACTGTTCATTTAGTTTATGAGATAAAGATGCTAGGACCTGTTCATGGGCATTGGATGTACCCCTTTGAACGGTTTATGAAGTTGATAAAAGGTTATGTGAAGAATCGATATCGGCCAGAAGGATGTATTGTTGAGAGTTACCTGGTGGAAGAGGAAATTGAGTTTTGCACGAAGTACTTGTCAAATGCTGAAGCTCTTGGTATTCCTAAGTCTCGACATGCGGGCAAATTTGAAGGACAGGGTATTAGAGGCAGACAGCTTGGGCGTGTAGACCCTAACATGTTCCGTGCAGCACATCTATATGTATTACACAATAGTGATGATGTTCAGCCGTACGTTGAAGAGCATATGACTTCTTTACGGATTAAAAATCCATCCAAGACTGAGAAATGGATTATCGATAAACATAATCTTTCCTTTATTGATTGGATAAGAGATCGCATCATTCCACTCATCGGTCATTCCCCAACTTTAATTTCCGAAACGCTGCACTGGTTGTCTCAGAAACCTCGTTATGAAGTTTTTCAATATACCAGTTATGTGATCAACGGTTGCACTTTTTATACAAAAGAACAAGATGGGAAGAGTACAATGCAGAACAGTGGGGTGACTTTAGTAGCTGAGGCAATGCATGTTGCTAGTGCGAAAGACAAGAATCCAACTTATGCAGATATGAATTATTATGGTGTGATTGAACATATATGGGAGTTAGATTACACTGTATTTAAAATCCCTGTATTCGGCTGCAGATGGGTTGATAACAGCAGTGGGGTTAGATATGAAGATGGATTCACATTAGTAGATCTTAATAGGGCAGGGCATAAACAAGACCCATTCATCTTAGCATCACAAGCGACACAAGTATTCTATGTCACTGACCCTACTGATAATGGATGGTCTGTAGTACTATCTACGAAAAGAAGAAATGCCAATGAATGTGATGATGAAAATGATGCCAATTGGAATAACGAGTGTGTCTCAGCTGTGCAAGCAACTCAATTATTGAACGATGATAACAATACAATTAATGAGGAGAAAATATATGTCAGGGATGATCATCGTGAAGTAATATATGTATCAGATCCTAAATCTAATCCAAAAACAAGGGGGAAAAAAAGAAGGAAAAGAAGGCAATGAGGGTAATAATATTGTAACATATAATATCTATGTTGGTTTTTTTCAACTCAATTATGCTCAATACATAACATTCTAACATAATTTATTTATTGATTTCTTTTAGAGATATGGCCAATAAGAATATTGATAGGGACAGCAGTGATGAAGAAGGGAAAAGAGGGCCGACAATTATGAGAATCATCACAGATATGAGGAATAAAGGAGAACTAGTCGAGTTGGGATGGAATACTTACAATCTTCCCATTGGCCCTTATGCAGACATGTTTTTGACTTACATTTCACTTGTGACACGTAACCGTGTTCCTATCTCCTATAATAATTGGAAGCAGGTTCCAACGGGTCATAAGGAGCATATTTGGCAGGAAATCACGGTAAATATACAATTTTATGTAATCATTTATGTATGTAAAATTTTATTAATTTTAATACATTAATATCGGTATACATTTGTATGTCTTACAATGCAGAGAGTATTTAATGTGCCAGAGAGTAGGAAGAAATGGCTTCTTAGACATTGTGGGGAGCGTCTAAGAACATTTAGGTCATTTTTAGCTCGTAGGAAAATGTAAAGAAAGAGTGATGGTTCTCTACGGCAGAATCCACCCAAACGATACGGTTTCATCGATCAAGAAAGTTGGAACCAATTTATTGCATATCGTCTTACGGGTGATTTTAAGGTATTTGTTAGATAACAATTAAATTTTTATTATCGATCCTAGTATTGTGCATAATATTGAAATAACTATGTCACTATGTTTTGGCTGGTGACATAGGAAAAAAGTGCCAAAAATAAAGAGATTGCGAAGCAGAATAAATACCGGCATAATATGGCTCGCAAAGGTTATGCAGGCCTTGAAGAGGAGTTGGTATGTATTTTGTGATTTATCTATTTACAGCGTACTGACGAATTTTATAATATTGGTACATTATAAGAATATTTTTTGATTTATAGCTCATAGCCCAAGACTTAGACCCATGTACCTCGTCCATTAATATTGGTACATTATGGAAGAAGGCTAGAGCAACAAAAGATGGATATATTAATAAAGATGTAGATGTTGCAGCGAAAAAAATTGTAAGTTTCTAGATATTTGGAACCCTGCTTACTTTTCTTTTAGAAAACTATTATATTATGCTTATTCATGCAAGCTAATTTTACATATATTATATACATTACAGGACAAATTTCAAGCGTCAGATGGTGAGGAGGGGGTAGACCAATATAACATTGTATCACAGGCTATAGGAATTGTAGAACACCCTGGAAGACACAGGGGTCTTGGATTAGGTGTTACGAAAACGAGCGTACGTGGTCGATCTCGTGGTTCTCGTAACACTGATGAGCAAGTCGCCATCCTTACACAGAAATTGAACGTGGCATTTGAACGGATGGCAATAATGGAGCAAGAGTTGTCATTTATTAAATCTCAAGGGTATAAGCCATCCGATTTAGTCGACCATGATCAGCTTCACATACCTAATGTAAATAGTGTCAGAGACAGTTGTGAAGCTGATACACGTCTTTCTTCTCTTTCCGAGGTAAGCATTACATAACTTTGAATTGTTATTAAATGTATTCGGTGTCATAAATAGTTAATAATGTGTAATATTTTCGTTTAGGGTTTGCATAAATGTGATTTGTTAGCGAATGATCTTTCAACTCTTTTGGCGAAAGGAAGGGTCCGCATCAGTCACAGGACCCAAACGCAAACTGTCTACGGGTATAACTTAGCCCTACTTACAAGGCCGGTGAGTATTGACACTCCAATCATTGGTAGTGCGCCCTTGCCTTGTTATAAAGAGGGCGATGAGGCAGCCACAGTGCTAGAAGCTCATGGAATCTTCGTGCCTTGGCCTGTGGATCAGATAC
Source organism: Tamarix chinensis (assembly GCA_030549775.1). NCBI lineage: Eukaryota > Viridiplantae > Streptophyta > Magnoliopsida > Caryophyllales > Tamaricaceae > Tamarix > Tamarix chinensis. The sequence continues at coordinate 65,810,094 of CM060180.1, read as the reverse complement.
GTCTCACTACTGAAGAGGTATATATTGACATTCAATATCTTCATTAGACCTAGTTTAGTAGTTACATTGTTTATACCTTTTTCATATATATATGCTCAATACATATTTTGTTTATTATTATTATTTAAGGAATCAAAGAAGAAGACTGCTCCTGCTAGTAAAACTAAGAGAGGTACTAGTAGAACGAGCAACACAAAAGACGGCGCTGCCAAAAAAAAGAGAGCTAAATCTGAAAAATCAATTGCCCCACAAAAGATTCGTTCTTCGGAAATACGCCAACCTCCACCAGCATTAGCTTTATTGTATTTCTATGCCCAAAACTACCTCGGGAATAATTATATTTCCATTGATTGTCGTCCTGAGTATATTGGCAGGGACGATGCTACTTACATGGTATCGACAGTTGACATAAGCGACATTTATAATCAGGAATGGATGTCAACCACAAGTGTCGCCGTTTATGTCACGTAAGCATTATTTCATATTTTAGATTTTAGTACTCTTGGAGACATAGAATTTTTACGACCTCTTAAGCTTATATGAGTTATTAGTTATTAACAAATATCCATTATTATTGTCGTCCATATATAGGTTGGTAGCTAGTCGCGCTGCGTTGGAGGGAATGCTTTCCTCTATTGTTTTTGTGTGCCCATACTACATAGCTGACAGTAGTACAATAACAGAGGGTAGGCACATAAACTATTTAGCGGATCGCATTTTGATTGAGGGACACAACAAGCTCTATCTCATTCCTCACCTCGCAACTGAACATTGGGTTTTGTACGCCGTCCGACCTGATCTTAATAAAGTTTATGTGTTTGATTCCCTTAGAACCTATGACGTGCCTTTTGAGGTCGCTCGTCGTAGTGGGAAGGAATTTATAGACATGTTAGTATATTTTTCACTTCTTACTTCATTAGCTTATTTATACATATATATATATATATATATATTCTATTTTCATTATTTGAGGTATTTATACTTACAATATTATGTATCCAACTCTATTTATTAGGGCACTACGGACGGCATATCAAAGGAGAGGTGGGAATGGTGTCCCAGACCCAAAGAATCTTCAATATGAGCCTATCATGGTAAGTAGGAAGACAACTATTTTGTATTTTGTTTTAATTCAAATGAATATATAATAGTTAGAGAGCTAATTGAATTCATTTGACAGTGTCCACAACAGCAAAATGGCAATGATTGTGGATACTATGTATGTAGAACAATGGATCTTATAGTCCAGAATAGATCGGTCAACATAGATCCAAGCCATGTATGTTTGCTTTTCTATATTTTTCTATTAATGAATCATGAAATATATATTTTTGACCTAATGTCTAACTGTATATTAATTGAAACATGTGTGTTGTAGTTTTTCACTGATGACTATGCACGAGGCCAGCAATATAATATTGATGAAATTGATGAAGTTAGAGACCAATGGGCCAAGCACGTGCACTCATTCATTCGGTATTAGGTAGCGATCTATATATTCTACATGCATTTTCAGGTTTGTATTTTGTCTACATCTTTCGGTCTTCCGGCCTAGATTTGTGAACTCTTTACTTTGGGGTGTAGAGCTACCAAGTTGTGGTATGCCCACTAATTTTTATTCCTAAGTATAGTTGGTGTATTGAGACATGCATACTAATTATAGATTGATTGAAATTATGGTGTGATACCCTGCTGGTATGAATTGATGTTGTTTTACATTGCAGATTTGGTAATTGTTTGAACATACAACTGTGTATGTGGGCAGGAACAAAACAGAAAAATGCTAAAAAAAAATATACACTTTTAATAATGGTTCTATGGGAAACCGTTATTAAAACCATGTTTTAATAACGGTTCGTAAACAAAACCGTTATTAAAAGTTATGTTTTCATAACGGTTCTATGGGAAACCGTTATTAAAACCTAATTTTTAATAACGGTTTCCCATAGAACCGTTATTAAAGAATCCGTTTTTAATCACGGTTTTGTTTACGAACCGTTATTAAAACATGGTTTTCAACAACGGTTTTTTCTGATGAACCGTTATGAAAACCTTATTTTTAACAACGGTTTCCCATAGAACCGTTATTAAAAGCTCATTTTTAACAACGGTTTTTAAGTAAAAACCGTTATTAAATATGAAGTTTACGCACATATTCGCGGGTTTTTGTATATTTTTAATGACGGTTATGAACCGTTATTAAAGATATAATAACGGGCGATTCAATAACGGTTGAAAACCGTTATTAAAACTCGAAAATAACCGTTATTAAAAGCTGTTTCCGTGGTAGTGTCACCCTATTAACCCTCTTTCACCCTAAAACAAACAGGCTATAGGGGTAGACTATTATTGCATGCACAATATGGAGGGGTTAGGATAAAACCTTATGAAATGATTTTAACCATAACATTTTTGGAATTTACACTAAATTTTGTAGCTATGCGGGGTCAAAGAAGTAGTTATGACTAAAATGAGAAATAAGGGTTTTAGAGGGGGACCGAATAGGTAGGTTATTATCACATGTGAAAAATATGGGATTTAGGCCACAATGTTTGATTTAATGTTCAAAAATAACATTCTATACATGGGTATGGAATTTGAGGACTAGATAAGCACCGGATAAGGGACTATGCTAAATAAGAGAAATTAGGGTTTTGTAGGAGAATAGTAATCCTAGAGGCTAGTTATTTTTGCATGTGTAAAATGTGGGTAATGAGACATGGTTGTTTAATATGTGTTTCTTGATAACATGTTGAGATTTTTTGGGTAAATTAGAGACTAAAAGGTAAATAGAGGAGAGGATATGCTAAGGTTGTGAGATTAGGGCTTCTAATGGAAAATAGGTTGTTTTGGGCTATGAATTGGGATAGTGCCTTGCATGAAAATAAGTACATGTGTGAAGAAATTAAAATAAATAAAGAATGAATAATAAAATGATTTTTTTAAGATGAAGATCACTTGAGTTGGGGTTAGTTGTACCTACCCATCTCCTAGCAAGATAGTGGCCTAGAGCATTTTGCCCTAGAGTTATACCCAGTTACCCTTCCACTAGTTGAGAATACTGGGGTCCCAAACTCAGGTAAATTACACCATTAGATGATAACTAGTAAGACACTAATTACTTACAATGGAATACAACATGGGTTAGGACTAGTTGTACTTGATTACCTATATACTAGTGAGAATAGTGGCCAAAAGCATTATGCTTTGGGGCTTTACTCTAATTATCAATCCATTGGTGATAATAGTATCTAAGAGCATCTTTCCTTGGAATTTGTACTTGAATACTGTTCCACTGGTTCACAATAATAGGGTCCCTAAACCCAATATGAATAAAATCATGAAATAGTTATCATTGCATTATTATCATATGTTTAGAGAATATTAAATGAGTCGGTAAGATTAACTTATGTGCATGTCATATGTTATTGTTGTATAATGAAATTATGTAACTTTATTTATTGTATTATCACCTTATGTAATACATAGTGTACTTGTAGTAATATAATTCTTCTCTAATTTTTTGTTTCCCTTACCTCCCAAACCGAACTAACCCCAACCCCCAAGTAGAAATCCACTAAGGCTACCAAAAGGGCCCCTCTATGCAACTTCTTCTCTAATTTTAGTGTTTCCTATGCACTAACCTCATTGACTTGATCAATAATCCTTGCATCCCTATCCAATTCTACCTCACTTGATTTCCTTCCTTGTGCACCAAAAACCCTTTGTACTACTCTACTTCATCTCATTACCAACCTAGTCTCCCTTGATTAATTTTTTCTCTATTTTCTCCTTGTGGATCATACATGACTATACTTGGCTTTAAAGCCTATCTTCACCGAACCAAACGTCCCTTTGACCCCTACATTGCACCATTCTGTCACGAATTAGACCATCTACCTTGTTCATTTTCTTTATTCTTTCCTCACTACACACAATCATATGTAACCTACCTCCCTCCTTAATTTCTTGGTTCACCCTCGACCTTAGTACCCCATGCATGGATTTTTTTCTCACATGCTACCAACCCCATTAAACCTCCTAACTTCTTTTTATTGTATTCAACCCCTGCTTCCCTCCATCTCTATTTTTATATTTTTCCTTTCTGGCATTATATCGCCTATAAGTAGGCTTACCCCTATTTATCCTCTCTATCATTTCCCATCAATTTTTAATGTCCCTCCATCATTAGCACCCCTCTCTAGCTTCTCTACATCCTTTGCTAGCTAGTAACTCCACCACCTTGACTGAAACTCTTCATCGAAGCATAATTCCTTGTTAAGATTTCTCACTCAAGTTCTAGTAAGTAGCAACATCCATCACCACCTCAATCGAGCTCTATCACAACTCGACCAAGCTCAACACCTACCTCTAGCTTACATTGTCCCTTATACATAGAAGAAATCTAGTGCAACAACCATTTCATCCACCTTATACATGACTTCCACTATGTAGTGTCACACTCTAGCAAGCCAGCTTCCATAATGTGTGCACATTGAATGTGTCATCTTCTATACACATAGGATTGATGAGCTACCCTAATTAAATTTGCATGTATAGCTTTACCCATGCGTGAGCTCCCTATGCTGAGTAGTTTGGGAACCGTGAATGATTCACATTACCACCCCTTAGTTTAGTTATTTTTTGTCTTATTTACTTCTAAATGGTTAGTTAATTATTTGTGTGGTGTGTGGGTGTAGGTAAGTGTGTGGGGGTGTTTGTGTGCGTATTGGGTGTTGTTTAATTTCACGAATCTTGAGGTGGCCTTGGAATAGGCATTTTTGTGGTACATTTTGTGTGACTAGAAGATAAATCTAACAACTACATAGATGAAAGAAATTAGTTGCAAGCATTATATATTATTTTATAATAAATGATGCTAGATGGGTATATTATGGAAAATACGTTTTTTCATGATAGAAAATGACAGCATGTGTTATTATGTATTCACGTGAAATTTTTTATTCTAAATAATTTATGGTATCATATTAGAAAATTTATTTTTATTTTGAATGTATTATAGAAATGAAAATATAAGAATGTATGTATGTTCTAATACATAAATTGTTGTTAGGAATATTATGTATGTCTTAGGTTAAGGTTCAAAAGAAAAATGCCTTACACTTTTAGATAAATTTTGATATATATCATGTTGGTTTTTGAGCATAACTAAGAATAATTTATACGGTTCTTTTTTTAATTATCTAGGCATAGAAAGATAATTCATGTATATATCATGATCTACATCTTATATTATTATGTGAGATTAGTGTGAAAATTATAATGCATGTCAATATTTTACATGTGTAATATGTTAGATTCATGCTTAGGGGTAATATTATCTTTTATCATACTGCGAAATTTACTTGTTTGATAAATTATTTTTAATTATTATTGAAAGAAATATATAGGGATGAATAGGGTTTAAAAGAATGGAAATGAAAAATTAAAAAATCTACATACGACTTATAATGGCTCAAGAACAAATTACTCTCTACTTCCACTACCAAAAGGTTATCTCTTTTAGATTTTAAGCAAGTGGTATGTGCTTATTAATAATCACTCTTCTCCTAGTTTATAAGACTAACAATCTTAATGACTCAATAAGAGATAATTTACAACTTGACATTTTTATTTTCTCTAAAATTTCAAAATGAATTTCTCAAGAATGATAGACAGATAATCATTATCCCCTTGTAATGAATTTTATAAAGGTGGTTGTGATTACAATTGATTCTCACCAAAAATAAAGATATGAAAGGGTATAAACTTGGATGATATGAAATTTAGCCAGATGTAATAAGAGATATTATATTTATATAGTAAGTCTAGCTAAGAGAAGTGTGCAATGGACACCTTTCAGTAAAAACTCAATATTTGAAGTTATGAGAGTTTGAATAAGCAATTGAATGATTGAGAGAATAAGTGATCGGTTGCATAGTAATTGTAGTTAAAAATTTATCTCAATAAATGCTTATAGATCATCTTTGTAAGGCTTACCCTCATTGGGTCGTTGTTAGGAACAATTCATCTAAACACCTTTATCTCTCAATAGACAAAAACAAAATTGCATTTAATGTTGACTAGACAATTGTGTGGGTAAACCAGATGATTGGTTGTACAAACTAGTTGATTAGTATCTCAAACCAATTAACCAAATATGTTTAAATCAAGATGAAAATGTTACTATTACATGAACCAGTCGATCAGTTAATAAAAGTAGTAATTTAATTTTGTGTTGTACATAGTTGGACATTTGAACATATCTGAATAGTAGTATGGTTTAGTAAACCAGTCACTGTGTCCCTCAAACCAATCAATCGATTTAGTCAAACCAATCTATTGGTTTGATGAAACTAGTTGATATGTTTAATTAGAAGCAACTAGGTTTCTATAGGAGCAAAATCCATATATTGATTAGTTAAATGATAGGTTCATATTTTATAGAAATATTTGATGTATCTTGATCTAGCTTTTTCTATTTGTTTATGACAATTTTACCATTTTCCTCAAGTGTTTTATATTGGCCTAAATTTATAGAAAAATATGAAATCAAGGTAATTTGGGCTTAAAACTAAGGGGAAAAAAGCATAATATGAAAAAAAAAACTTAGATTCGTGGAAATTTGGATGCAACATCATGCAAGACACTAAAATAAAAGTCATATGAAGAAAAAAAGAGCATATAAAGAAGAGAGAGGAAATATGGGGCCCATATTTATGGAAATATGATCCATATGTCCTTGTTTCTCCACCCGCATGCTCCATTACTTCATCTCAAAAGCATAGTGTTAGAGAAAAAATGTGGGTGCCTTGTATTTGCCAAAAGTTGGATATGATTTGTACAACTTTCTTTCTATATATATAACATATATTAAGTTAATTAGGGGAAGGAAGGAGACCACCATTAGAACTTTGACATTGTTTGCATTATTTCTAAACCATTAAGGTTTTATTGTTATATTTAGTTAGTTTATTACTGTAATTAAAGTATTGAAGATCATATAGTATTTGTTATATAATTGATTAATTAATGCAACTCTCATTATTAGTTTAATTAATTAATTAGTTTGTGATTTTGCATGGTTTAATTTAATATGTGTTATTTATTGTATCTATGTTATATAAACTTATGATTTTTATGCATTTAGGTTATGCATTTTCTCATTTTATCAATATACTAGGCTAGATTAGTATGGGGTAGGAAAATAATTGAAGGTTATTGTGATATGTGAATTTGATTAAATTTTTATTTGCATTTTAATTAGATTAATAAACCATGAATATTAATCTCCGATCAAAGTTTTGTACTTTTTTATCTAGCTTGATCACTTGGTTAATTTGAGTACTAAATGAATTCTAGGATAGTATATTTAATTTGTACTTATTAGCATATACATTCGCAAGTAGGAAACAGGTTGGTTAATTTAGAAGGAATGACATTAAATTTAAACTATTGTATTGATCCTTAGAACTACATTATATGAGCTGGTTGTAATTACGATTCTAGTCAGCTACTCCATAACCATTAATGTCACCATTAATTAAATCTAGAGATACTATCCTAGGTTATTAATTAGTTAAACAATAAGTTATGAATAAACCTTGGTTTATTTGCATAAGGGGATGTTAGGAAGTGGATGAGTGTGACCTTTTATAAGTTAACATTAAAAATATAGCATAGCCATATTATTTGCTAATCAATTGATATCTCTAGCTGAATATGTCCTCTAATCCCTATTAACCCATTATTGTTATTTGGTTATTTTATTAAGTGGTATTTTATTCTTTTTCACTGTTATAATTTATTTTTAATCAATTAACAAATGGGGGGGATTTATTTGATAATAGAAATGTATGAATTAAATTAGAGTCTTTGTAAGATTATCCACTAATCGCTGCATACTATTTTTTTATATGCTTATGGTTTAAGTTGGAGTGTCTATGATAACACTTCATAAAACTAGTTGATCAGTTTTCCAAACCACTCAATTGGTTTATTGGAATCAATCACTGTGCTTAAATAAATATGAAAAGGTTTTTAGAGGAGCAAAACCTATGGATTGGTTAGTCAAACTAATCAATTAGTTTGGTGAAACCAATCAATGTATTTAAATAGAGATGAATTGGTTTTTGTAGGAGCAATACCCATAGATTGGTTACTCAAACTAGCCAATAGGTTTTTCAAACTAATCAATGTGTTTAAATAAAGATGAAAGGGTTTTTATAGGTTAAAACCCATAGATTGATAAGTTAATCCAATCGATTAGTTTGGTAAAGCTGTTTGACGTGTTTACATAAAGAAGAATGGATTTTTGTAGGAGTAAAACCCATGGACTGGTTAGTCAAAATAGTCAATCAATTTTCCAAACCAATCAATAATTTTAGTGAAACCATTTGATAGGCAATCAATTTGTCTAAGCTTTTACATGTTTTATTCCCTAAGTTTGAACCAAACCAGTTGATTGGTCTTTATACCATTTGATTGGTTTCGACTTGAACCACTATGCTTAAAAACACTTTGAAAAGAGTTTGGGATTAAAATCTGCATGAATTTTTTTATCATAATAGTTTTAAGGAGGATTTTAAAACATCTTAATAGATTAAAATCAAAAAGTGCTTTCCTCATCTCTCTTTACAAGATATTCTAAGACATGAATTATACACCATGAAGTTTTGAGTCTTGGTTATCTTGGTATAGTATTCTCTTGTGGTATGAAACTTGATTCCTCTTCTAAAGTTGCACTTGAGAAATGATTTAAGTTAGTGTGTTTCGGCTTCTATGTAATCAATCATAATTCATACACACTTAAGCAATCAAATTACTTCTATAAACCTACTTGTTATCATAAAAACATAGAAAAATAAATTGTTTCACCTATGATGCCAATAATTATATTTTAGCATTTTCATTAAAAATATCCTTTAAAATAAATTTGGTGATAAATTGGACAAAAGGTGGTAACTAGGGTTTTGGAGGGAATTTTGGTCATTTTAACAAAAAGTTAAATAATTGAACTAGGTTGATCTTAGATGGTTGTTAGAATGATATTAGCATTGATTTTTACTTTAATTTAAAAGTTCAAATTAGGTTTGAATTAAATAATTAGAAATAAAGGAAAGATGGTTAATTATGGAACCATAATTTTTGTGTTTTATGTGATAATTGTGATCATTAAAAAAAATAATAATACCTAAAATAGAAGACTTTGAGTTTGGGAATGGTGACTCCTTAGGGGTAGCTACTGTAAAGACAATCTTTAACCCTCACTTTGGTTTGATTTTTTTCATTTGTTTACCACAATGCATTAATAAAGCTCTACATCTATTATAATTAGTTAACTGAACTTTTTAAAGGGTATCAATAGTTAAAAATTAGGTGGTCTAAGAGGAATAAGGGGATTATGTCATCTATATGCGCTAGTATGACCATGTGTACATTAGTCTCCATGGGTCCTAAGATATAAGGGAACAATATTGTGTTCATGTGCAGTATGACCAGGTGTATGTTAGTGTTTCCAAGTTCACATTCTTTCTTTCAATTAAAATAATTAATAATAAAGTCACTTTGGTTCATGGGTTTTGGGAATGATATAGTATGGTTGGTTGATAGAGCCTTAGTGCCCTACCTTATGGAAAATGAATTTATGATATAGTTGTGAAATGGCTGAGTGTGTTGACAAACTAAGAATGATGCATTGGTGACATATATGTAGTAACATATTTATTGTATGTTGTTCTAGAATGTGTTCTTGCATTTTAGGCTTGTTTTTAGTTATTATATCTTTATGTGTAATGTGGGTATATTGCGTGTTAGCAGGCGTTGTGACTTACTCTATGCAAGGAAGACATATTAATATTATCACTTTTCAAATAAGTACATGTGTTGCATGTAATGATTAAAAGATTTTTAGGAGCCTCATCTAGAGGGAAAGGAAGACAAGAACAGTGAGAGTCCCTAATTTGGTAATCCTATTTATTATAATATGGTTGTAGAAGGGGTGGATGTAAAGGCAAATCAATGTTGTACTGTTGTGTTTTATTTTATGGTTAGCTTTCTCTTACACTCATATGTCCCTAATGTATTTTGGTTATCGATGTTGTATGAAGGATGTTTATCCATAACCTTTATTTATATTACTGTTCATTCTTTCTTTTACTTTATTTTTTATTTAATTTATTTTTAGCCTTAGCACTTAGCATAATAAAGGTAGGAAAACCAAAATTATACTAAGTGTGGTGGTAATACCTATTATTTTTTAATTTACTCTTCCACAAAATAAATGTTGTAAATATTAAGTTTAGGGGTGTTATAGTGCATACATGACTTGTAACACTTAATAATGTTGGATAAACAACTAAGTACTTAAATCATGCTTAAGATTTCATCAATTTGCCACTACTTAAGCATGTCAACTTATAATATGTCACAAATAGAAAATATTTAAAGCATGCTTCCATACTTATCCCAAATGATTCATGCTCCATACTATACATTCTTACATGCTAAAATCTTGTCATATTCAAGGATCATAACAATCATTCACAATTTCCATAAAAAAATCAACCTTACAAATAATTGTCAACCCAATTTCTTATTTTCTACTCATGCTTCCACATCCTTCATCAGAACATGCTTTTATTAACCAAATTACTAAAATATATGCTTGTATACATCTCAAAAAATCTAGAACCTATACAAACCACGTGCTCATTCTCATCACACTAAAAATGTCTTACCTTAATCTAAGCTAGCAAATTAGAAGATAACAGAGAAGCCTCATAGCTTGACACCCAAAAACCTTCATCACCTTAAAAAGAGAATATCAAAAATTAGTAAATCCTTCTCAAAACCACATAAATAAATCTTAAAGCTCAATAAAAATAGAGAAAATAACCACCTTTTTATTAAAAAATTAGAAAAACAAGAAAAGAGGGTTAAATATTTAACTTCTCCTTAATCTAATCCTATTTTTTTAGGAAAACCAAAAATGAAATATAGACAAGATTGGAAGAAGTGAGAAGATTACAAAAAAAATGCAAAATTATAGGAAGAATGATAGTGGAAAAAATGGTGAAAAAGGAAACTCAATGGTTTAGAGGAAGTAAGGAAAAATGGAGCATTTGCTTAAATACTCGAGAAGATTTTGAGTGATAAAGGGTTTGAGGGTTCCTACCTCACACTTAGAAATGTGTGAAGTACTAAAAATTTTAAGTTAGATAGCAACTAAATAACAATGGTTTTGTTACATCGGTGTTACACCATTTAAAAATTGTTGAAATGACTTCCACTGTCAAAATTGTTGACTATAGATATATTTAAACACACTATGTAAAATATAATGGTTTAAGAAAATATTTACAATGATTGTGGTTCTCATTGTTAATAACTTTAAAAGAAAAAAAATAACAATGAATATTATGACAGTCTTTCACAGCTATAGCTAAATACATTTCCAACAGTTATTTAACTATTTCTAAAGAGTGTTTACAACAGTGATTGGAAACATTGTATTTTAGGTATTACAAAGACAACAAAAACAACAATAATGACACATTATCGTTGTTGATAATGTCATAGAACCATTTTCTCTTTCTAAATGTTATAATGGTGGAGTTATAGAGGAAATCAAAGTTAATTCTACCCCAAATGCTAAAATGGTGACGGGTGAAGATTTTTAAAGTGTTATAACAAACATACATACTAGGAACAAGAGAATATAAAGAGACAAAAAATTCAAGAGAGACAAAATATTCAACTATGAGAGATCCTCTAGGATGGAAATCGGTTGTTATGGCATGCCTAATAGAGAGAGAAAAGGACAAGGAAATAGAAAAGGAGGATGAAGTCATCCAAAATCCTTTTTCTAAGCTTTTCTCCACATATCAAGTTAGGTTAGATAATGTTCTAGTTAATGGTCACAAAACTCTTAAAAATGATTTTAAAAAGTATATAAAAAAATAATTCCAAAGTTTCAAGATCATTGGAGAGTATTTGAATAAAAATCAAGCACAAAACTTTCAAGTCAAATGAATGATTTAGATGGCATATCAGAATTAGTTGGTTAGTTCTTCTAAACATAAAAACCCTAAGAATAGGCAAACCAATCAACTTTTATAGCACTAAACCAATTGACTGGTTTATTTAGAAACCAATTCTTCTTCAAAAGCAAACCTCTGCCAAATCCTTTTAAAATCAAATCCAAAACATAACTCTAAATCACAATTATACACACCTACATTATGATCACACACATGACTAAACCTTGATTCATTGACCATAATGAAACACATAAACTAGCATACATCATTTACCTACAATCGGAATTTCCAAGGATCAAATTTGAGAATACCCGTATTCCTACAAAGAGCAATAAGCAACTCTCTCATCACTAGATCTTTCACCACTTCTCAAATCGAATGATGCAACAATGGGCATCTATTATGCTCAAAATTCCTAGAAACTTATAATCATCTCTTTTTTCTATCTAAGTATACTCAAATTGGTGTGGTTCACATTTACTTTAGGGCTACACATTAACTAGGAAGTGTAATACCCCATTTCTAGAAAACCCTAATCATAATCAGTAATAATTTGTATTAGTTATAGTATTTACTTTAGGATACTTGATAATACATATATTTGTTAATATTTGTTATATTATTATGCCTATTTAGTTATAAAATTTAATAACGTTAAAATATACTAGAGAGTTTAATTTTTAAACTTAGGTTGGGTTGTAATCGGTATCTGTTTTATCAAATAAACCTATTCTAGTAACTAGATCATTGTACACGGATATTTTACCTTAGTTCTATACCTAAATAACTTACCCCTATCCTATGCTAGATTTTCTTACCTCACCCTACTCCCTATACCCCTGCACAACCATCTTTCACACTACACATGAACGACACATCTCCCTCCACCATGCTTGATTTCCTCCCTATGTTTTACTCCACCTTCTCCCCCATGCCACTTCCCATTTAATTTCCTCCTCTATATTATTTTTTGTCATATGTAAACCCCCCAAGAAGACCACACACACAACATACTCTCTTTCCCTAAGCTCCTTCAAACAATAAGAAGCTCCATCATTTGCTATATCATCTCTGTATTTTTTTCACCATTTTTACCTATTATCCGCAACTTCCTCCAAACACCACCTTGATGCATATGCTAAAAAAGTTGGCACATGATTAATGGAAGATGGTGGCTTATGGGATAATTGACCACCGAAAGTTAAAATGGAGAAAAGAGATGAGGAATATAATAATATTTTATCTAAGGTAGCCAAAGACCAAACACTCACAACTACCACTCAAGGTTTCGACACTTGAGATAAAAGTTATGAGATTTCTCACTCAAAACAAAGTTTTCACTCAACTTTATAGAGGGGGGACATAGGGAGCTCAAAAATCTAATTTGTAATTCAAGGGGTAGTGTGTTCCTTTGTGTTGAGGCTGCCCATATTTATAGTGGCAGCCAAGGTTACAAAAATTCCATTATACCCATCCTCTTTACCTACTTAGTTACATTCCAACCATTCTTTACTATCTAGTTATCTAATACAAGCTAACAACTAGTTGGATGAGAATTAAAATGAGGTCAGCCTATGTGTCATATTTTGACAGCCATACCATAGCATGGAGACCCTTACATGCTAAAAAGGTAGGTAATAAATAAAAGTACAAATCACTCAATCATCTCCAATACCTAATCAATCATCTCCCATGCTTAGCCAATTAAAATAATCAGATTTGTTGACTTGGCTGACTTTCGTCACCTACTCCACCATCCACTTGTCCTCCTTTTTCTTTTCTCCTTTATTTCAATTTTCAAAATCAGCCTTGGTCTTGGGCTGATTTGGCTTCTCAAGTGAAAAAATACTTAGAAATAGTACTAAAATAGTTGTTTGGGCTTGGACTTGATGTGCCATCATAGTTGGTTGGGCTTGGGTAGGATAAGCTACCATAATTGGTTGTGTTTGGGCTGAATGTGCCATCATGGAAGCATGGGCTGGTACTTCCTCATATTTCTCATATTCAGCTAATTAATTTCATCCAAGTTAAGAGTATTTTGTGATCCCCTAACTTAGAAAAATTAATTAATGAAATATTATTATGAGATGCTCCTACATCACACCTCCTTACTACAACCTCCACTGCTGAAACCCCTACCAGATGCAATAAAAGCTGCCAAAGCTTCCCTCCAACTTACACCAAAAGCCACTAAAACCACCCCTAAGTTGCACACAAAAACACTAAAACCACCCCCTTTCAAAAAAAACCACCATAAAACCCCTTACTTTAGCAAAAACTAATGAAAGCACCACCTTGTTGCACCCTTCTTCTCCATAGCTCCGTCCTTGGCTTCAAAACTAAATAAAACTAATGAAAGTACCAAAACTGTACCCCCTACACCAGCCATTTTTGTCATTTCTCTCTCCCGCTTAAAACTAAATAGGGACAAAGGTTATTAAGCTATTATAAATGAAGTGATTTGGCAACAACCGTAGAGTTTATCTAAAACTCCTAAATCACCCTCTCAAAAAAAATGGAGCTCAAATAGATGAATGTAGGAGCATCCTTCACGAATATATTTGTTCCAGCATTTGCCACACTTATGTATAAGCTAATAAAACTATACATATTGTTAATCATATCTAATCTACATTCCTCTCTTTTAAATGATTATTTAACAGACACCATTATACAAGAATCTTTGTGTAATATACAAAAATTTTCTAAATCAATAATTTAATAAATAGCATTTATTTGGAATAAATTAACATTTAAATTTATTTAAATTAATTATTTTGGGAATTTTTGAGCATATAAAAATGGAAATGAATATTTAATAAATTAAAATGAATATTTTATGATTTTGTCATATTCATTTTATTAAAATATTTTTCCAAAATAATATTTTACTAAAATTATCCTTTTTAAACTAATATATTAAATTATAATAAATTATATTATTAAGTTAATTTATCTATCAAAAATATTAAATTCTATTATTACAAAAATTATTTTATCTTATTTCTTCCCATTTTCCCTTTTCTTTTTTCCTTTTTCTTTCTCCTTTTCTTCCTTTTCTCCTTTTCCTTCTTTTCGGGCCACTAGGCTGTGACCCCTTCTCCCCCATGCTTTGGGCCGCCGACCCACTTCCCTTCTTCTTCCACTTCTCTTATGTGTCACCAGCACACTCCCTTCCTCCTTTCTTTTCATTCCCTTCCTTTCCCCCCATATGGGCCAACCCACTCTTCTTTTTCTTTCTCCCCTTCCCCTCGCACATGGACCCACCTTTTCCTTTTCCTTCTCCCTCACCCGGTTGACCTGCTCTTTTCTTCTTCTTCTTCTTCTTCTTAACTCCTTCTTCGACACCGACCAAACATACCACCCCCCATCACGCCATGGCTGCCTCCTACAGCTCCTCCTTACCACCACCTAACTCCCTACAGCCAGCTCTCAGTCTCTCTCCCCCCATCCTTTTCTTCCCATTTTCAGACCAAACCCTCCCCATATGCCTTTTTTTTCTTCTTCTCCTCCTCTCCCTACCACCCTATGCCCGTTGATCTACACAGCTCCCCTTGCCACCACCTAACCATCCATGCCTGCATCATCCCCCTCTCATTTTCTCCTTCTTTCTACTTCAAATCCTTTCCACTTGAGCCACACTTCCTCCTACCGATCCCCTTCTTCTCCCTTTCTTGTCCTGTCCTTCCCTTACCCTATTTTTGCTCTGTCAACCTCAACCGTTGCTTCCACCATCTACACCACCTCCTGCCAACCCCTTCTACCACCAAGACACCCCCTTGAGCCCTTGTAACCCCCTTCTTCCTCTTCTTTTCTTTTTCCCCTTTCTCAGCCTCCACCCTACACCTTCATCATCCATTGCCGTCCCACCACTTCTGCCACTTCCCAAGCCACCAACCCACTCCCTACAACTTTCCCTACCGCCCCCTTACATCCTTTAGCTAAAACCCAGCCCTGCAACCTCTCCTTTTCCTCCTCCCTTTCCCTTCCTTTTTCTCCTCTGCCACTCCTATAACCCATTTCGTAGCCTTACAGTCGTCACCTCTGTTGCCCTTAGCCACCGATAACCCATCCCTGACTGCCACTTACACCTCCATTCCACCCCTACACCCAACCCCTACCCTAACTCTCCTCCACCTGCCATCCTCTTAACCCCCAAATTCCTTAACCGAATCACCCTCTCCTTTTCCCATTCCTCCTCTTCGACCCCCTCCTTCCTTGCTGCTTTGCATGCAGCTCACGTTGCATGAGCAATGTGAGTTTGCTCTCTTCCCTTGATTTCTTTGGCTAATAGCTTGAGGTATAATGGTACTTAATAGTAGTATATATTTACTTAAGTTTTGATAAAGGTTTATTCTTTTGATTTTTCTACTTCTAATATAATAATTATGGATATTATTTTTAGGTATTGATTTTGCTAATCAAAGCTTGAATCTTTAACCGAGGTACCGGTAAGGTTTGATTTTGTAGGAAATAAGGTAACCCTTAAACCTTACTTAAACGTATGGATATACATATTCTTACATATTAGGATTTTTAATATGTTTATATGCATAATATGTGTTGTTAAGTATAATGTTTTAGTTGCATGTGTCGATTGATAAAAAAGAAAGCATGTTAATTTATGTATCATGTGTAGAGATAATGCTTAAGGAATGATTTTTGTTGTTAAAAATGAGGTTAAAAGTACATGTATGATATTGCATGTTAATATGGCCATTTGGTGCATAAGTAATGTTAATATGAGCCCTAGGAGCATTTTGGTAATTTTTGCATGTGCAAAATTATGGCCTAAAAACGCGTGTGGTAGGTGTTAATATGTGTGAATGTTAATTAATAAGAATTGGTGGAGTTTGAATGATGAGCATGGAGCATGAATATTAATATTTTATGAATTGAGGGCATTTTGATAAAAAATGGTATAATAAGGGCAATTGGTAAATTAAAAGAGTAAATAGGGTAAAATAGTAAAGAGATAGGTAAGTAGGGCACGTTAGTAATTTTACATGAAAAGGGGTATTTTGGCAAACTTTGTCGAGTAAGGAGGTAAGGTGGTAATTTAATAAAGGAGAAGAGCATTTTTGGTAAATAAATATAAAAGAAAGGACATGTTGGTAATTTGGTGAAGTAAAGGGATAAATTAGTAATTTTATAAAGGAGAAGGATATTTAGTAATTTGGTCTAAAGAGAGGGGTAATATGGTAATTTTGTAAAGTAAAGGGGTAAAAGGTGTAACTTAATGAAGGAAAAGGGTAAAATGGTAATTTAGTATTAAGGAAGGGTGAAAGGGGGTAATTTAATAAAGTAGAAGGGTAAAATAATAATTTGGTACTAAGGAAGGGTAAAATGGTAAATTGAATGAAGTAGAAGGGTAAATTAGTAATTTAGTACACAGGAAAGGTGAAATGGAAATTTAATAAAGTAGAAGAGCAAAATGGTAAATTGGTGTAAACGAAAGGTATTTTGGTGATTTGTAGAAAGAGGGGTAAAAAGGTAAATATAATAATGAAGAGGGGCAAAATGGTAATTATAATAGTAGAGAAGGGCAATTTGGTAATTTAACCAATTAAAAGGGCAAAATGGTAATTATAATAATGAAGAAAGGTAATTTGGTAATCTAACTAATCAAATAAAAAATCTGACGAGTGTAACAAATATAAAGAGTGAGTGGTGACTTAATGAGCCTAAGAGCAAATGGTAATTTAGATTAGTATAAAGGTTAATACAATAATTTAGCCTACTAAAAGGGAAAATTGGTAACTTAACAAGTATAAGGGGTAAAATTAGTGATTTAATAAGTATGGAGGATAATTTGATAACCTAACATGAGTAAGCAACAATTTGGTAATTATACAACATGGAGGGTAATACGGTAATTTGGCAAGCAAAGAGAGATGACTTAATAATTATACAAGTAAGGGGTATTTTGGTAATTTTGTAGAGATAATAGGGGTAAATCAGTATCTCGTATCTAGCATATTAATGGGTTAACAGAGTTTCGTAACAAGACTCAAGTAATAGTGAATAGCAAGATAAGGGTATTTAACAATTAGTAAGTATCACAAGAACATGGCCTAATCTGGGATTAAATAGATAATTAAGGTCGTGGTATGGTGTTATTCTTATATTCATGAAGGAATTGTCTTAACCATTAATCTCGCATGGTGTTGTGTGTTGGGTGTGAATTAAGGGTGTAACACCCCTAAAATTCACTACTAAAAAATTTTGTTTTATTTAAAAGGAACGGTGGAAGCAAAGAAAATAAAATTGTAAATTTCGGGGATATTACCGCCACACTTTGCACCAGACCGGTTCACTCCTACCATTCCAATACGAAGTACTAAGGCTAAAAGAATAAAATACAATTTGGTAGAAACTCAAACTGTATTTAAATCAAAGTAGCACAATAAAAATTTTACAAGAATAGAATCCACCATTGATGGTTACAAGAATACAGATTACATTTAAACCAGGAATTAAAAGGAGAAAGAGTGAACCCCTAGAAATTTTTTGGACAATACTTATGCTCTTTCCTGTTGCCCACTTCAGTAGCACCTGAAACGGACTTGTAAGGGACACTACCCATTGAATAAGGATGGGCCCACGAATAGAACCATTCACTACTATGGTACTAAGTAACCCTTTAAACCATACTGAAAGGCAGGCCCGCATGCAACACATCATGTATAACAATATATGCATATAGTAGGATATGCATACACAATATCCACATACTTAGCAAGTCAATCACATGTTAATAGATCATAACATGAAATCAAAACCTTTCGGCCTTAAGCCATTAATCAATCATTGTTCAATCATCTCTCGAATTATATCCATATGAGTGCGGAAACCCCACTATTACAGCCGATGGATCGAAAACATACAGGACATAACACTTCTAACCACTATTATTCACTGGTGGATTGGTCTCTAGGGTAGAAGACTCATGGTCACTATTATTATCGGTGGATCGGTCTGGTTCCGACTCACATGGTGTTCCACTATAAGTGATTAGTATTTTTTTATGATTTATTCACATCCAAATTTTATTTTATTAAACTTGAGACCCTTACTATTATAACCGGTGGATTGGAATACATATATACATCTTTAGGGGAAAATGTTTTTGTGCCACTATTATATCTGGTATATCAGTACTCATAACATCTTCTAGGACAAAACGCTCCTAGGCCATAATTATATTTGGTGGACATGTGCTCATAATATAATCAATCTAGGCCTGGCTCATTCGTCTTTTACTTTCATGATTAGTGTTTTATCTTTTTGATTAGCACAACAGTTTCATTTATTTTCCTTGAGGGGGAGATCAAGATCCTAGAGACACAAAGGTACACTGGTCATACGGGTACGTATAAACTACTAAGTACCCTTCAACCATCAACCTAGGGAGGCAAAGGTATCCTGGTCGTACTGGTGCATACAAGCTACATAGTACCATACCAACGAGGACACCTAATCCATAAGTATGCATACCCTCTAAATACATCCATAGAGCTAGATAGAGTAAGATGAAGGGCCTGACTGGGGTACTAAGGTACACCAGCAAATACTAGAATAATCGTGGGCTAAACCACGTCTTTAGGGTAGTGGCCCCTAAAGAGCCACCATTCCCGATCTCGAGGTCTTTCACATTAATTATTAGTGTCTTAATTAAGGTGATCACGAAAAGCGCAACAACCACATACTTATTCACTTTCAATTATTTCTGATATCGTTAGGTACTCCTTATTCATACAATTATTCAAGATAACTTAAAGGAATCACTAAGGCCATCATTATCTCATCTAATTCCAATTTAGAATTCATTTCTATTTTTTCACATGCCATAAAGGTTATCATATCATAATTACGTTACAGCCTTAGAGTCTAGTTAGTTCACATCAAAGGATCATGGGACACATAACCTTAACATGCCCTTAATACACACCTAACACACAACACCATGCATGATTAATGATTAAGACACTTCCTTTATAAATACAAGAATAACACCATATGACAACCTTAATTATCTATCTAATCCCAGGTTACATCATATTCTTATGATACTTACTAATTGTCAAACACCCTTACCTTGCTATTCAATATTACTTGAATCTTCTTATGAAACTCCATTAACCCATTGGCATATTAGATACGAGTTACTGATTTATCCCTTTCATCTCTATAAAATTACCAAACTACCCCTTTCTTGTATAATTATTAAGTCATCCCTCTTTACTTTCCAAATTACCATACTACCCTCCCATTTGGTTGGTTAGATTACCAAATTACCCTTCTTCATTATCATAATTACCAAATTACCCTTCTCAATTATTATAATTACCAAATTATCCTTCTCCATTCTTATAATCACCAAATTATCCTTTTAGTTGATTAAATTATCACCATTATTATAATTACTAAATTGTCCTTCTTCGTTATTATAATTATTAAATTACCCTTTTAGTTGATTAAATTACTAAATTGCCCTTATCTATTATTATAATTACCAAATTACCCTTTTAGTTGGTCAAATTACCATACTGCCATTCTTCATTACTAAATTACCAAAATGCCCCTCTTTCACACAAAATTACCATTTTGCCCTTTTACTTTATTAAATTACCATTTCATCCTTCATTTATACCAATTTACCATTTTACCCTTCTAATTTATTAAATTACCCTTTTACCCTTCCTTTATACCAAATTACCATTTTACCCTTCTACTTCATTAAATTACCATTTTACACCTTTACTTCCAAAATTGCCATTTTACCCTTCTATTTTATTAAATTACCATTTTACCCTTCTACTTTATTAATTTACCATTGTACACCTTTACTTCCAAAATTGTAATTTTACCCTTCTACTTTATTAAATTACCATTTTACCCTTCTAATTCATTAAATTACCATTTTACCCTTCTACTTCATTAAATAACCATTTTACCCCTTTACTTCCAAAATTACCATTTTACCCTTCTACTTCATTAAATTACCATTTTACCATTCTACTTCATTAAATTGTCATTTTACCCCTTTACTTCTAAAATTACCATTTTACCCTTCTACTTCATTAAATTAGCACTTTACTCTTCCTTTGTACCAAGTTACCATTTTATCCCTCTACTTTACACCAATTTACCATTTTACCCATTTACTTCCAAAATAACCATTTTGCCCCTTTACTTACAAAATTACCATTTTTCTCCTTCACTTACAAAATTACCATTTTTACTAAAATACCCTCACTACATAAAATATCAATATTAATG
The DNA here is from genome assembly GCA_030549775.1 of Tamarix chinensis. NCBI lineage: Eukaryota > Viridiplantae > Streptophyta > Magnoliopsida > Caryophyllales > Tamaricaceae > Tamarix > Tamarix chinensis. The sequence goes on along the minus strand of CM060180.1, from coordinate 65,788,771 downwards.
CTCCATACCCATCATCTAACTCTACCACCTATTATTATTTATCATATACTCATTAGCACCCACACTTACTTAGGCCACACTCTTATATAAGAAATATTACTAAAATGCCCCTAGGGCCTATAATCACAATACTTATGCAACAATGGCCATATTAACATAATATATCATAGATAACCACTAAACATTTTTATTAACAACATAAATCCTTCCTTAAGCATTATTTCTATACATGACCCATAAATTAGCATGTTTTCCTTTTTATCAATCAATACAAGAAACTAAATGCATTATACTTAACAATAATTATCATGCATATAACTTATTAAAATTCCTAATGTAATAGCATACGCATATCCATATGTTTAAATAAGGTTTAACAATTACCTTATTTCCTACAATAATTTAACCTTACGAGTACCCTGCTTAAAAATTCGGGCTTTGATTAGCAAAAACAATACCTAAAAATAATACCCATAATCATCATATTAGAAATAGGAAAACAAAAAAGCATAAAACTTGATCAAAACTTAAGTAATGATATACTTTATTTAACCATTAATGTACCTTAAAATTAAGTAAAGATTAGGGCAAAATTGAGGTAAGACTCACGCTGCTAATGCAGCCTGAGCTGCATGCAAAATAAGGGAGGAAGGGGGTCGAAGGGAGTGGAAGAAAGGAAAGGATGGCTATTTTCAAGTCGGGGAATTGGGGCTAGGAAAGAGGGAAGGTGGAGGAGAGTTAGGGTAAGAGATAGGTGTAGGGGTAGAGTGGAGGTATATGTGGTGGTCAGGGATGGGTGATAGCGACCAAGGGTGGTGGAGGTAGCGGCAACAAGGATGTAAAGGAGGCTATAGTAATGGCAGAGGAGAAGAAGGAAGGAAAAAGGGAGGAGGAAAAGGAGAGGCTGCAGGGGTGTGTTTTAGCCAAAGGAGATAAGGGGTGGTAGGGGAGGTCATAGGTAGTGAGTTGGTGGCTTGGGAGGCTACGACAACGGCGGAACAGGGGCGGACGGAGGAGGAGCAGGGTGGCTACCAAGAAGGGAGAAAAAGAAGAGGAGAGGAAAAGGGGCTATAGGGGGCTCGAGGGGGTGGCTTGGTATAACACTCCCAAAATTCACTATTAAAAAATTTTATTTTATTAAAAGATTCAATGGAAGCAAGTAAAATAAACTTGTGAATTTTGGGGATATTACCGCCATGATTAGTACAAGCCCAGCCCCCTAGCCGGTCTCCTATTAACCACAAGGCTAAAGAAGAACTAACATCCATCATAATTCAAACTCAAAGTAAGGCTTCATAAAAGCATTAAACATTTATAAGATATAAATCAGAGTACATGGAAAGAGTTTTCAATTTAGAATACATAATTAAAATTCCTTAAAATGAATAAAGCCTACAATACAATAAAAATGAAGTTTGAGTAATCCAGTATAGATAAAAGAACAAAGGAAGTGAGTTTGGCCATGCCGCTCTCGATCCTCGAGCCAAGTCCATGCTCAACTCTCGATGTTGCCCAATGCCTTGTAAGCATCGAAGGCATCAAAAATAGTATCATAAATCTACACAAACTCAAAGGGGCCTTCTGCTCATGGCAATGTGTGGCACCCATAAAACGGATGGTCATTACACTACATACTGATCAAGGTAACCATGCAACTAAGGCCAACACACAAAATCATATAATACAAGCATGATCACATAACAGTATATCATCATTACAGATAAATAAAGGCAAAGCTATAGTCTGGATCAACTAATTCTTTCAATCTTTAGTCAATACTAATTTCACACCATGCTCATTATCATTCCATGCGAGCCCTACTATTATAGCCGGTGGACCGAAAACATACAAGGTATAATGCTCCTGACCACTATTATTGTCGATGGATCAGTTTACAGGGCAAGTTGCTCTTGGCCACTATTATTCGCCAGTAGACCAATCTTTCTCTAACTCTCATGGTGTTTCACTATAAATACTTAGTGTTTTTCTCATGTCTTATCACAATTATGTTCATTTGGTTGAGCACAAAATCCCCCACTAATATAGCCGATGGATTGAAAATATATAGGGCATAAAGCTGCTCACCACTATTATTTGCGGATGGATCAGTCACTAGGGCAACTCTGCTCTTGGCCACTATTATTTGCCGGTGGACTAGTTTGGGCTCAACAGTCTTCCTCTTTAAATGATTAGTATCTTACTATGTCTTATTCAACAAGTTTTACCCTAGACATGCATGATATACTCCATCTACACTTATCCTCCCAAGAGTGCCCGTCTCATATCTTGAAACTACTGCACCTCCTAACACACCCTAACATCCTTTCCTTCTTCCACTTACTCACATTGGAGGCCTAACTCCTAAGTGTATGGGTCAAGACCCACTACCTTACGTCTCCAAGTCCACTCACTGCCTTGCCCTAGGGTTTTCTCCAAAACCCTAATCTAGGCTTATATGGCCCATCCTTCTTTGCCTCACACAACTAAGACTATTTTAACACCCACACATCACCTCCCTTAGAATCAAACCTCATCATTTCACTTTACTGCCCTAAATACACATGTGACCACAAAACCCTAGGTGGCCACACCAAACCCTAGCAACCTTCTTTTCCACATGTCATCCCTCCACTTCTCACCTTCCACTCTTGCTTTCTCATGATACCCATACTCACCCTACACATGACTTTCCTCAACCCTCATCTCATACTCCACTTATCCTCAATTATATTTAATTTCACCACCATCTCAAATTAGGGTTTTCGTCCCAAACCCTAACAAGGTCTTTTGTGCACCATTATACTAACCCACATACTATTTTCACCCAAAGCCTCCAACCACCTAAATAACTCTTCCATTGCCTTACTTACATCCCAATACAACTTTTCACATGTAAAGATTGTCCCCATACAAACCCTCGAAGTTTTCATACAAAACTCTAGAATTCCTATGCAACCCTAGATTCTCCCATGCAAAGTTCACCCCCTCTTTTATTTTATTCATAATCCCCTCTTATTTTCCCTTTCATGGATCATAGGATATTTAGGTCAATCCCAAATCCCTTGGTCAACTTACTTCCGCTTGGTCAACTCACTTCCCCATTGTTCTTATTCATCCTTTCTCCCTAAATCATTACATTAAGTATCCTAGCATGTATGTCCTAAAGGGCCCATCACATCACATCACATCATAATCACAACATATACATATTATACACATGCCATAAGAAAGCACATGAGCATACCTCAACTCCAAGTTGTGCTACACATAAAATAGTTATAAAGATAATCATAAGATACATAACATATCATGATACATGGCATACAAGGCACATAACACACATAGGGCCTTAGCAACATCCTTACCTAACACCACACCGGTCTTGGAGCACGCTCTTATGCCTCCTTAGGGATTTGACAAGGCTCACCTATAAAAGAAAAAAACTAAGGATTAATTTTCCTCGTACCAAAAATACTATTATTTCCTACTTTATATTAATATTAGGGTTACTATTATTAAAAGAAACTTTACAAGTAAAAATAGGGTTTTTAATTCCCAAGTTAGCCTATTAGAGTATTACTAGTCAAAATTGGTTTATGTTAATATTTATAGCCATATTTATGTTAGCAAAAATAGTGATAATAATAATGATAACACTAATACTCGTAGTAATAGAAACCCTAGTATTACCAAGGCTATGGCTAATAATAAGGCTAGTAATAAAAATTATAATATAATAATAGTAATATTAACAAAAAATAATAATATTGCTAAGGATAACACTAATAATAATAATTGAAATAATGATATTTATATGGGTAAGGGATCGGATATTTATAAAAGTAATAATAGCAATAATATACTAAGGCTAACACTCATAGTAATAATAATAATAATAATAATAATAATAATAATAATAATAATAATAATAATAATAATAATAATAATAATAATAATAATAATAATAATAATAATAAAAGTAGGAATGATATTAATGGTGATAAAAATAAGGATAGTCATAATATTTATTAAAATAGGGTTCAACTTCTTCAAATAATAATGGGATAAATATCCCGATGATACATTTAGTAATAATAATGGGAAAAATAATAGTCATGATATCATAATAATAACAACAACAACACCAACTATAGTAACAATAATAACAATAAAAGTGTCAAGAATAATACTAAGAATAGTAATAGTAATAATATGCCCAAGTTAGCATTAATAATAGTAGTAGTAGTAGTAGTAATAATAATGTTAATAACATCAATAATGATAATAATGATAATCCAAATAATAATAAAAATAAAGATTAACCATTAATAATAATAGTAGTATTAATATTTTTAAAGCTGTATTTAATAATAATGATGATAAAAATAATAACTGTAACACCCCCAAATTTACTACTGAAAAATTTTGTTTAAGACAAAGATTTTAGCGGAAGCGAAAGAATTAAAAACCGTAAACTTGGGGGTATTACCGCCACACTTAGTACCAGACCGGTTTACTCCTACCGTTCCGATACTAAGTGCTAAGGCTAAACCAAACAATCATTAAGTAAGAGTCATCAAAACATAGGTCCATAGTTAACACAGACCATTCACGAAAACCACGAATCAACAACAGTTACACATCATTTAGGAATACAACCTCGAGTACGGTTTCAAAACAATAAGCGTAGTACAAAATACAACCAAATAAAACAGATTCCGAGGGACCAATATCCGGATCACCTACTCACTCAAGCCAAGCCTTCCACCCCACAATTGTAACCGATCAAACCTGCATAGGAGGTCTGCTCCCCACCATTGGTGGATCATCACAGGACCCATTTAATCAAGGTAGTATCAGTACGGGTCCAATACTGAGTAAGGGCGTTGGTGCGCTAAGGCCAAGCATACAATCATACAACATAACGTACGTAGCACAATCATATAGACAACATGCGATAACCAGCAAGATAAGGTCCGAATACTTTCCGGTGGCTTATTCTTATTTCTCATTAATAATAATACATTCATTCCACACATATTCTTTAATAGTCCGTGTGAGTGCGGGAACCCCACTATTATAGCCGGTGGAACGGTCACGAGGGCCATGCCCTGCCACTATTATAGCCGGTGGACCGGTCACGAGGGTAACGTACCCTGCCACTATTATTTGCCGGTGGACCGGTCTGGCCCCGACTCACAAGGTGTTCCACTGTAAATATTCGTATCTTTCCCATGTCTTATCATTATTCTGATTAGTTCGTTGAGCACGGAATCCCCCACTATTATAGCCGGTGGAACGGTCACGAGGGCCATGCCCTGCCACTATTATAGCCGGTGGACCGGTCACGAGGGTAACATACCCTGCCACTATTATTTGCCGGTGGACCGGTCTGGGTCCGGCTCAACATCTTTCTCTGTAAGTAGTTAATGTTTTAACGTGTCTTATTCAAAAGGTTTCCACCAAGGATACACATAAATCATTCTCTTTGTGCTTTACACATCACAACCAATATAGGCCCGTGTTCATATCTACCCTTTAATCGATGATACACAGGATAATGCCAAACGACTCTAAGTAGTCATAACCAACCCTAATGGTCCACACCAACCCGCGGTTAACCTCTCTCATCCCTATTATACCATAACCACCGTACTTAGCCATCCCAAACCTTAATCATCCTCAACAGTCACAATTAGTTACTCCATCCCTTCTCAATCACAATGCCCCAGTGTTAATTACTCCAATCCTCATTCCATATGATCGTTAACTCCTAATGCAAAACCCTAATACCGCCATACTAACATTAATACCACCATACAATCCATAATACCCCCATGCAACCCTAATACCACCATAAGTCATTAATACCACTATACAATTGTTAATACCGCCATACGAATATTAGTACCCCCATACATTCCATAACACCAACATGTACACCCTAATACCACCATAAGTCATTAATACCACTATACGATCGTCAAAACCGCCATATGGATATTAATACCACCGTACAACACTAATACCACCATGCGAACCCTAATACCACCATATAAACCCTAATACCACCATACAAACCCTAATACCACCATACAACACTAATACCTCCATAAAATTACAAATAACATCATACAACATTAATGCCTCCATAAAATCACAATTACCACCATACAACATTAATACCTCCATAAAATCACAATACCACCCTACGAACACGAATACCGCCATAAGCCATTAATAACACTATGAAATCATTAGTACCGACATGCGAACATTGATGCCCCCATTCAAACCCTAATCCCACCATACAACATTAAGACCCCCATAATGGTCCCAAACTCATATTACCATTTACCCTAACATGCACGTCCTAGCGGGCCATAGCATATTACATCATAAACATCATACATATACATATCATGCTCGCGTCATAGGAAACACATCAACACATACCTCAATCTCCAAGCTGCGCTACACATAAGACAAGTTATACACAATCATATAACACATGGCATAGCATGGCATATACAATAATCAACACATCCATGTCACACATAGCACAAGGCCATTAGCTTCGTCCTTACCTAGGTAGGCACCGGGCTTGGAGCACGCTCCTCTAACTCCTTAGGGCTTTGGTCGGGGTTACCTATAAAGGGGGAAAAAGCTAAGTATTAGTTTCCCTTATAATTACTATCAAACCTCATTTTAGTTTAAGGTTAGGGTTTTTATTACTAAAAAGGGTTTTATACAAAAACTAGGGTTTTTACTTTAGAATTAGTATACTAAATGTTAGTAGTTAAAAAAAATATGTTTATTTATGATACTTATTGTTACACTTATTTTATTAAGCCCATTAGTTCCATTCTTATATTACTAGTGTTCACTAGTCATAGTAAAATAGTGATAATAATAATAATTATAATAAGACCACTAATAGCGACACTTATGTTTATAGTAATAGAACTCTAGCATTTTTAAGATTAAGTCTAACAATGGTGTTGGGTTTGAAATAATAATATTATAAGGTCACGATATTTCAAGTAAATTATCCCTAAGGGTGATAATAGTAATAATGCTAATAATAATGATAATAATAGTAATAATAACCATAATAACCCTAGAAATAATAATAACAATAACCTAGTATGGTTAAGTATTAATAATAATAACCTTAGTAAGGTAATAGAGATAATAATAATAATAGTAGGGTTGTTAATATTAACACTTATAAAATAAACCAAAGTTGAGCATAATAGGAGTTAGGGTTCCAAGAGATGTTTGTATGGTAAAAATGATAACTTTAATATCATAAGTCACAATATTAGAAATGATAATAATAATAAAAGTAATAATAATAATAAAAGAATAATAATAAGGATAATAGTAATAATTATAAGTATATTAGTATTAATATTAGTAGAAAATATTAGCAAGTATATAAAAGGGGTATTGGGGTTTGGATGGGTGGAGAACCACCTAGGGTCGGTGGTGGTCCGGCGGCGGCGCGTGGCGGCGGCGGCGGCGGCGGTGGAGGAGGAGAAGAGGGGGAAAGATGGGGGTGGCAGTGAGATGGGAGGAGGAAAAAGGAAGCCAAGTGTGGGGGAGGATACAGCAGGGAGAGGGGAGTGGAATGAGGGTGGTGGCGTGAGCTGGGCGGCGGCGCGCGGCGGTGGACGCGGTGGCCGAGGGAGGAGGAAGATGGTGGAAATGGTGGAGGCCGGTGGAGGAGGGAGCAGGGGGTAAGGAGGGTATGGGCAGGTAGGGGAGGACCTGCTGGTCACTTTGGAGGGTGGAAGGGTGGCTGGTAGCGGCGGAGGAGGCGGCAGAAGGCGGCGCAAGGCGGCGGCGGGCTGGAAGGGTGGTTTTCGGGATAGGAACTTTGCACGACGAAGGAGGCACGTGCAGGGCAAGGCGGAGGGTGGTGGTGGCTCAGTTTTGTCGAGGAAGGTGCAGGGATGGTAACGGTGGCCAGAGGTGGCGGCGGATGTCTCCGGTGACGGCGAAAAGCCCGTCTGTTTGAGGTGGCGGAGAGGCAGGGTTTCGGGGCAAAAAAACGAAAGGGGCCGATCGGGGCTGCAACTGGGGGGTATTTATAGGCCAGGGGAAGGAAAACGACGAAGGAAGGGAGGTGGCACGCGGGCAGGGGTGCAGGTGGCCGGCCGATGGCAGGCGGTGCAGGTTCTGCCATGGCAGGCTGGGTCGGGGACAGGGAAGAAGAAAGGAAAGAGAAGGGCACGCGGGAAAGGGAGATAGGGACTTGGTCGGGTCGAAAAAAAGAAAGAAAGCGACGGGAGAGAGGCAGGGAAGGACGATCGGTTGGTGGCTGCCGGCGAAATCGACTTGCAGGTCGATTTGCAGGTCGGGGGGGTAGGTAGAAGACGACGAAGATGGCAGGGTGGACCGGTGGTCCAGAGGAAAAGAAAAGAGGAGGGAAACCGGCCGGTTCGGCGAGGTTTATTTAATCCGCACATCAAACGCGGCGTTTCGACATTACGGGGGACAAAGTGCCGCGTCGCGTTGCCCGTTTGGCAACGGCTATAAGGTCATTAATTATGGCGCGGCGTTTCGACGTCCTCGGGGTTAAAACGCATCGTTTCGGGCATAGGACTACGAAGGCCAGCGCACGGCGCTGGGCCGCGGGAAGGGAAAGAAGGAAGGGGCGGGCGTGGGGCCTGTGCGCGAGACGGGGGAGGGGAGGAGGTTTGGGCCGATGGGCTGGCCCAGCCGGGGGGGGAGAAAAGAAAGAAAGAAAAAAAAAGAAAAGGAAGAAGAAAAGGGAAGAAAATGAAAAATAAGGAAATAAATAGGATGGAAAATATTTAAAATAACTTATGGGGGATATTGGGGTATTTTGGGTTATTTGGAGTATTAATGTTTATAAAATATTAAATAAATTCCCTTTTTTTTTGCTTATTTTAGACTATTTTAGGTAAATTTCCTTAACTTCCATAATAATTTGGAAAATACTTAAATTTTCTTCCAATTAAATTCTTTATTATTTTCCTCTTAATATACCTTAATTAACTCTCTAAATTTTAATAATTAAATTTATATAATCAATTTTCCTAATAATTCCTTATTTGGCCATAATTTCGGAAATTAGGATTTTGGGATATTACAATAACAATAATAATAAACACACTAATAATAAAAATAATAAGTTAATAATAATACGGATAATATCATAATACAAATAAAAGAGATAAAGGTATCATAATTAGGGTTTTAAGGGTTGAGGTACCACCTAGGGTTGGTGATCGGTGGCACCGGCGGCACTAGTAGAGAAAGAGGGAAAGGGGGGAAATTTTGGGTGTTTAGGGTAGGATAGGGTGAATGAGAGGGGAATTTGAGGTGGTGGAGGATGCCTAGGTGGAAAGGGTTGGACTAGTGGTGGTGGTGGCACGGTTAAAGGCGACGGCGCAGGCGACGATGGTATGGTGGCTTAGAGTGGTGGAGAGGGAGAAAGGAAGAAGAAAAAGGGGGAGGTAGGGGAAAAGAAAGGTAGGGGAAGTTCTACTGGTGATTTTAGAGGGTATAAAGGGTGGTGGTTGTGACAAGAGTGGCGGAGGACGGCGACACAAAGGCGGCGGTGGCTGGGTTAAGGTTGGTCGAATGGCCAACTTTGCATAGCCAAGGCGGTTTATGCAGGGAGTATTGAGGGTGGTGAGGGTGTAGCTTGGTGGATGGTGGTGTAGGGAGTAGTTTGGGTGGTGGTGTTGGATAACGGCAGCATAGTAGGTGGCTGAATAGGTGGCAGCGGCAAGAGGTGAGGATTTCTGGTTTGAGAGAAAAAAGAGTTAAATGGCGTTGGTTGAGGGGTATTTATAGCCAAGGATGAGGGGAAACCATAGAGGGAGAAGGGGGAAGGTTGGCAGTAAGCATGTAGGTTGCCGCCTGATAGCCTAATCGACCGAGAAGGCCTGCCATTTTTGTAGGTCTGACAAATCAAAAAGGGAAAAAGGAAGGAGAAGAGAGGCATGAGTGAGGAGAGAGAGAGGCTGCAATTGGGTGGATGAGAGAGAAGGGATGTCAGGGAAGGGGATAAGGGCTGTAGGCCGGCATGTAGTGGCGTAGAGGTCACGTGCCTTCGCCAAAAAGTGGAAGGGTTGGGCATCAGGGAGAGAGAGGGTCAGGGGAGAAGGGAAAAAAGAAGGGGGTGTGGTGAACCGGTTAGTCTAGGGGAAAAAAGAAAGAAAAGGAAGGGGAGCCAGACTAGGCCATGCAAGAGGAAAGAAGAGGGAGGGGCGCGGGCCACGAGGGCTGGGCTGGCCCAGGTCGAAGGAAAAGAAAAAGAAAAGGGGAAAGGAGAGGAATGAAAGAAAGAAAAAGGAAAAAGAAGAGGAAAAAGGAAAAAAGGAAAAAAGGAAAAATGGATGGGTTGGGGTATTTAGAATATATTAGTATTTTGGAATATTTTTGAAAATAATAATATTTTGATAAAATAATAATTAAATTCCCTTTTTAGGCTAATTTAGGATTTTTGAAAGATTTTTCCTAAATTCTATTTTAATTAGCAAAACACCCTAATTTTTTTCAATTAAATGATTTATTAATTTCATCTTGATTTTGCCTTAATTAATTCCTATTATTTTAATAAAATTATTTATTTAATTAATTTCCCTAATAAATCCCTAAATTTTCCATAATTCTCTAAATTAGGGTTTTGGGGTATTTCACTTGGTGGTGTAGGGTGGTAGTAGGTGGTGCAGGTAGTTGATATGGCGGTGGCAGTGGCAAAATGGGGTGGTGGAGAAAAATAGGGGAAGGGGATGAAAGGATAAGAAAGGGAGAGAAGAGGTCTGGAGATGGATAATAAAAGGTCGAACAAGGTAGAAATGAGGAAGGTGAGGAGAAGAAAAAGGAGAGGGAGAAGAAAGGAGTACGCATGGTTGGTCAAGTAGGGTGTAGGAGGGGTAGGTAATTGTCAGGGTTGTAGGGAGAGGGAGGGGGAAGAAGAGAAAGAAGAAGGAATGTGAGGCTGGGGGTGTAGGGTTGGTTTGGTCCGAAAAGGGGAAGAAAATGACAAGGGGAGAGAGAGGGAGAGAGGGTAATGTTGTAGGAAGGCAAGTGGTGATAGGGAAGAGTTGTAGGGTGGCTGGAAAGGTGTGCTAGAGTGGTTGGGGATGGTGGAAGAAGAAGGGAAGAAGAAGAAGAAGAAAATAAAGAGCAGGTAGACCAGGTGAGGGAGACAAAAAGGATAGGACAACTCGAGAGAGGGAAGGGAAGAAAGGGAGAACTAGACTATCCTAGTCTAGGGAGAGAAAAGGAAGAGAAGAAAAAGAAGAAGGGGGAGTGGGCTAGGCAATGCACGAGATAAGGAAAAGGGAAGGGAAGGGAAAGGAGGTGGGCTAATAGCCCAGCGCACAGGAGAGAGGCCTAAGGCATGGCGGCCCAAAGGAGAAAAAAAGGAAAAGGAAGGAAAGAAGAAAAAGGAGAAAGAAAAGGAAAAAAGGGAAAAAGGGAAAAAAGAAAAGGAAAAATGGAGGGAAAATAGATAAAATAATTTATGGAATAATAGAATGTAATATTTTGATAGATAAATAAATTTAATAATTTAATTTAATATAATTTAATATATTGGTTTAAAAAGGATTATTTTAGTAAAATATTGGTTTGAAAAATTATTTAAATAATATGAGTATGATAAAATAAAAAAATGTTTACTTTAATTTATTAAATATTAATATCCCATTTTATTTACTCAAAAACCAATAAAATTATAAAATTAAATTAATTTAAAAGCTAATTTATCCCAAATAAAAGATATTTACTAAATTATAGGTTTTTAATATTATGGGATATTATAAAGGGCATGTTAGGGTTATGTGCGCTATGATTCTTCGATGTGAGCTAACCCAATGCTAAGACCATAATGTGATTATGATATGCTAACCCTTATAGCATGTGAACCAATGGAAATGAATTTTGAATTGGAATTGGATAAGATAATGCTGGCCTTAGTGATTCCTCTAAGTCATCATGGAAAATTGTATGAATTAGGATTACCTAATGATATCAGAAACAATTGAAAGTGAATATGTATGTGGTTGTCGTGTTTTTCATGATCACCTGAATTAAGACGCTAATAATTAAAGTGGAACACCTCGAGATCAAGAATGGTGGCTCTTTAGGGGTCATTATCCTAAAGACATAGTTTAGCCCATATTATTCTAGTATTTGTTGGTGTGCCTTAGTGCCCTATCTAAGCCCTACATCTTACTCTATCTAGCTTTATAGACCTTTTTAAGGGGTATGCATACTTATGGATTACGTGTCCTTGTCGATAGGATACTGTATAGCTTGTATGTACTAGTACAACCAAGGTACCTGTGTGTCCCTAGGTTGATGGTTGAAGGGTATTGAGTTGCTTGTATGCCCCAGTATGACCGATGTACCTTTGCATCTCTAGGTTCTTGATTTTTCCCTCAAGGCAAATAAATATAATTGTTATGATAATTAAAAGGGGAAAACACTAATCATGAAAGTGAAAGATAATTTACTCAGGTCCAGATAGATTATATTATGTGTACCGATCCATCGGATATAATATTGGCCCAAGAGCATTTTGCCCTAGAAGATGTATATGTATACCAGTCCACCTATTATAATAGTGGTCCAAGAGTGCTTTATCCTAGAAGACGTATATACATACTCCAGTCCACCGGCTATAATACCGGGGGTCCTAAGCTCAATAAACTAAATCTTAGAAAAATACTAATCAATATAGTGGAATACCATGTGAGTCAGGGCTAGACCAATCCACCGACGATAATAGTGGCCAGGAGCCTTCTGCTCTAAAGATCGATTCATCGGCAAATAATAGTGGCCAGGAGTGTTCTGTCTTATATGTTTTCAGTTCACTAGTTATAATAGTAGTGTTCCTACACTCACATGGATGTAATTTGAGAGATGATGATCAAATAATAATTGATTAATGACTTAAGGCTAAAAGTATTAACTTCGTGTTTGAATCCATTGATATAACATGAGTTGGCTTTAGTTTTTATCCCTACTTGGGTACGTGAAGACTTTGTAAGTACATGAAATTCGTGTTATGCATCTCTCATTGTATGTGGTATCACCTTGCATATTAGTCTACATGATTATCTCCCTATATAGTTTTCATATTATGTGTTAGATGCAGGCCTGTTTTTCAGTGTAGTTTAAAGGGTTACTCAGTACCATAGTACTAAAGAGCTCCCTTCATGGGCCCCTATGTAACACCCCTAAAATTTACTACTAAAAATTTTCATTTTAATAAAAAGGTTTAACAGAAGTGAAATAACCAAAATTGTAAATTCTGAGGATATTACCACCACACTTAGTACCAAACCGGTTCACTCCTACTGTTCTAGTACTACGTGCTAAGGCTAAATAGGGTTAACATCAAACATAAGTCGTTAATAAAACAATGAGAATCCTTGAGAGGACTCCATCATAGTCATACAGAAATCAAAGTGCAATTTAAGAATTATAACCCAAAGAGTAAGTGATTAAATTTTTTCCAAAAGTATAAAATACCATATGATATGACATAACTAGAATAAATAAATGATACATGGTCAAATCAAGGAAAAATTGATTCCGGCCGAGTCACTTTTGATCCCTAGGTCAGGTCTAGGCTCAACGCTCAGTCCCACTTGATGTCTCATAAGTGTCGTGGGCATCGAAGATGTCGTTCTCTACCTGCACAAACTCAGATGGGCCTTCTACTCGTGGGAATGAGTAGCACCCATGAAACAGGTGATCAGTACGCTACGTACTAAGTAAGGTAGCCATGCGCTAAGGCCAAACAAGCAACTCATATAATATGACATGATCATATAAGCAACATCCAATAATACAGGTAATAAAGGCTGGCTATGGTCCAGATAGATTTATTATTTGGATCTCTAGTAAACATAATCATTTCACATCATAATCTTTATCAATTCATGAAAGTGCAGGAATCCCACTATTATAGCCGGTGGACCGGTCATGCAGGACAAAATGCTCCTGGCCATTATTATTTGTCGGTAGACCGGTCATGCAGGGCAAAACGCTCTGGGCCACTATTATTCACCAGTGGACCGGTCTGGCCCCAACTCACATGGTGTTTCACTATAATTACTTCGTGTCTTTCCCATGTCTTATCATCATTACGTTTGGTTTGTTGAGCATGAAAACCCCCACTATTATAGCCGCTGGACCAGTCATGCATGGCAAAACACTCCTGACCACTATTATTCGCTAGTGGACTGATCATGTAGGGCACCCCGGCTCCTGGCCACTATTATTCACTAGTGGACCGGTCTGGGCCTGGCTTAACAATCTTTCTCTTTAAATGGTTAGTATCTTATTTGTATCTTCTTCGATAAGCATTTCACCCTTGACATGCATGTCACCAACCTTCTACTTCTATCGTCTCAAGGGGGACCGTCCCATATCTTGAGACTCCTACACTGTAACACCCCAAAATTCACTACTTTTTTTTAAAGTGGAAGAAATTACAATAGAAATATTTAAATTAAAATTCGTGAATTCTGGAGATGTTACCGCCACACTTAGTACCAGACCGGCTGTCTCCGACCGTTCCAGTACCAAGTGTTAAGGCTAAGAAAAGATTGACATTAAACTCAAACCAAAAGTTTATAAAGAACTAGAAAGTTCATACATTAAAATTAGAGTACATGGTCAAAATTCCAAAAAGAAGAAATGAAACTTTCAAAAGATAAAAGTTTCATCTAGAAAACTTTATACAAAGTAGTCACTCATAAAGGGAAGAATCTGATATGCACAAAGTCAGAAAGGCCTACTACTCGTGGGAATGAGCAGCACCCATGAAAATGGTGATCAGTACGCTACATACTGAGCAAGCTAACCGAGTACTAAGGCCAACACATAAAATCACATAAATAATGCAGAAGAAATAAAGAAGCCTATAGTCTAATATGATAACATAATAACGTACAATCATTCGGGTAGATACATAAAGGCCCATTTATAGTCCGGATTAATTATTTAATTAATCTCTTATTAGAATTCATTTCACACCATACTTTTTATCAAATCCATATGAGTACGAGAACCCCACTATTATAGCCGGTGGACCGAAAATACATAGGACATAAAGCTCCTGACCACTATTATAGCCGGTGGGCCGGAAATATACAGGGCATAAAGCTCCTGACCACTATTATTCACCGGTGGACTGGTCTGGCCCCTTCTCGCACGGTGTTCCATTGTAAGTACTTAGTGTATTTTCCATGTCTTGACACAAATATATTCGATTTTGTTGAGCACGGAATCCCCCACTATTATAGCTAGTGGACCAGAAACACACAGGTACAAAGCTTGACCGCTATTATTACCGGTGGACTGGTTACACATAGGACATCATGCCCTAACCACTATTATTCGCTCGTGGACCGGTCTGGGCCCGGCTCAACAATCTTCCACTTTAAATGATTAGTGTCTTAAGTATCTTATTCAAAAGCTTTCACCCTAGACATGCATGAATCACTCCCTTTACACTTCACACATCACAAATCATAAATTCCACCCTCATAATTACACTTTAATCACCAAATACACATGATACCACAAAAACTCTAAGCCGCCACAACAAACCCTAATTGTCCACACAAACCCTAGCTCGGTCTCCTATGTACCCTTATATTGCTCCACGTACTATTTTTCATCCAAAGTGTTCAAACACCCAAACAACACTTACATTACCTTCCTCAAATCCCAAATCAACTTTTCATACGTAAATTTCACTCCCATGCAGACTTTATACATCCCATGCAACCTTTTAAATTTTTCATGCTGAACCCTATGTCCATTCATATGAAACCCTAAACTCTTTCATGCAAACCCCAAGATTCCATCTTACAAAACCCTAAACTCAATCCACACAAAACCAAAGATTCATCCATACCAGACCCTAGATTCAAACTATATAAAACCCAAAGATTCATCTATACCAAACCCTAGATTCAAACCATATAAAACCAGAGATTCCTCCATACAAAACCATACATTAGATCCTCCCATACAAAACCATAAATTAGATTCTTCCATATAAAACCATAAATTAGATTCTCCCATATAACACCATAAATTAGATTCTCCCATACAAAACTATAAATTAGATTCTCTCATACAAAACAATAAGTTATATTCTCCCATACAAAACAATAAATTATATTCTCTCACACGAAACCCTAAATTTCCCATTTTATTCTTCCACTCATGGATCATTAAAATACTTAGGTCAACTCACATCCCTTGGTCAACTTATTTCCCCCATTCTCCTTTTTCATACTTTCTCCCACACAAACCACATCAACATCGTCACATGCATGTCTTACAGGATACAACACATATCATCACATACCACAATATTTCATCACATATACATGATACACATGCCATGTAAACACACAAAAACATACTTCAACTCTACATCATACCACATACGAAATAATTAATAATGATAAACATAGAATACATATCATACAAAGCACATAATGCACATAAACACACAAAAGGCCTTAGTAACACCTTTACCTAAAATGACACTAGTCTTGGAGAACGCTTCTACACCTCCTTAGGGCTTTAACTAGTCTCATCTATATGAGGAAATAGCTAAAATTAGATTCTCTCCTACCAAAAATACTATTAATTACTAACTTATTCCAAAGCTAGGTTTTTAATAAAATACTAAAATAATAATAGCAAAAATACTAAAAATAATATCAATTATAATATTAATAAGAATAATAATAATAGTAACAATAATAATAAAAAGGGAATTATTCAAAAACAAAGTAAAATAAGGGTTTCAGCCCCTTTACCAAAATAATACTAATAATAATATTAGTAAAATAAATAACACAATTTAGTAATAATAATAATGATGATGAAATAGTAATAATAATAATGATGATGATATGAACAATAATAATATTGTAAAAATGATAATAATCATAATAGTAATAATAGTAAGGATAATAATCGAAGATAAAATAAAGTAGGGTTTCAAAATAATAACACTACTACTATAATTCAAAATAGGCACAATAGGGTTTCAACCCTATATAGAATAATAATATTAACATTGAAAATAATAATAATAATAATAATAATTGCATTACAATAATAATAAAAATAGCAACACTAATAGTAAAATAGTTGTAGTAATAATATAGAATAGTAATAATAATAATTTTGAAATAGTAATAATAATAATAATAATAATAATATTCACATATTAATAATAAGAATAATAATGATGAAATCGAAATAAAAATTACAATAGGGATTCGGCCCTCAATAGAAATAATAATAAAAACATTAACACTAATGATAATAATAATACATATTAAAAATAGAAATATTAATAATAATAGTATTTATATTCAAATAAATTAAGGCTTATAAAAATAGGGAGAAAGGTTAAGAGGTTCTAGGGTTCAACCTTAGGCTGGTGGTGATAGGCGACACCGACGGTAGTGCACGACAACACTAGTGATGGCCGAAAAAAGAGAAGAAAAGGGTAAAAGTTGAAGGCTAGGAAAATGGTAGGTAGAATGGAGATGGGAGTTGGGGTGTTTATGGTTGTATAGAAGGAGAGGGACAGAATGACAGTGGTGGCGCAACCAAAGGTGGCGGCGGTGGCGGCGATGGTGGCCGAATGGAGAAGAAGGAAAGAAAGGGAGGAGGAGAGGGAGGAAGAGGAAAAGAAATGTAGGGAAAGGTAGAGGAGGGTCTGCAGAATAGAATGTGAGGTAAAAGGAGTGGCGACAGTGGCAGAGGAGGTGGCTAATGGTGGTTCAAAGGGCGGTGAAGGTTGAAGAGAAGGTTGATGGGGAAGGCTACTTCACACAGCCTCGGTGGCTTATGCAAGAAGAATCGAGGGATGAGGGAGGTTTAGGTAGTTAGAGGGTCGTGCAAGGATGAGTTGGGTGGCCAGAACGGGTGGCGGTGTTGGTCGAAGACGGTGGAAATGGAGTTTGAAGTGTCGGCAGTTGTAAGGTAGGTTTTCTGGAGAAAACAACCAAAGCTCAATACAAGGCAATGTAAGGGGCCATTTATAGAGGAAAGAGAGAGGAAGGAAAAAGGCCGGTCAAAACAGTCGTAACCAGCAACGAAAAATCAGAGGAGAAGGGGTGCAGGTCGATGACGGCATCAGGGGAGAAGGAGGAAGAAGAAGAAAGAAAGGAGGATTGGACCAGTGTTTGGGGAAAAAGAAAAGAAAGAAAGGGAAACCGTGCGGTCGGGCGCAACGATAAAAGATAATAATCAAAATGCAGCGTTCCAAGTGGAAAAAGAAGCAAAACGCGATGCGGCGAAGGAGAAGGAAGGAGGCGGTCGCCAAAGGAAAGGAAGGAGGGATGGGACTAGGCCACGGGAGAGGGCAGGCCCAACGGGAAAAAGAAGAGAAAAAGAAAAAAGAAAGAAAAGAAAGAAAAAGGAAAAGGAAAAAAGAAAAATAGTGGGTTGGGTTAATTATATTAAATAGAATATTTGGGATATTTAAAAATAATAATAATTAAATAAAATAATATTTATATCCCTTTTTAAGCTAATTTAGGATTTTTAAAAGGTTTTTCATAAATTCTATTTTAATTAGTAAAACACCCAAATTTTCTCCAATTAAATTATTAATATTAATTTGGAACTATTTTCTATTTATTATTTTAAATAAAATAATTGATTTAATTAATTTCCAAAATAAAATCCTTAATTTGCTAAAATACCCAAATTTCTTCTAATTAAAATATTTATAAATTTCTTCCTGATTTGCCCTAGTTAATTTCCTTTTATTTTAATAAAAATAATTAATTTAATTAATTTTTTTCAAATAAAACCTTATTTAATAATAATTAATAAAATTAGAATTTTTAGGACATTTCATTCGCCCCTTATCACGCCCTGACATCCTTTCCCCCTTACACTTACCTATAATGAAATCCCAACTACTAAGGGTGTGGGTTAAGGCCCAATACCTCATGACATCAAACTCCACCTACTATCACACTCTAGGGTTTTCCCTTGAAAACCCTAATTGGACCTATGTGGCCCAGCTCCCTCTCACTTATAATACCATTATTTCATTTATCGCCTCACACCTTATTTCATTTAGATTCAATCCCAAATCATGTCACTTTACTCCTCGATTTCACATGTGATAGGAAAACTCTGCTTGGCCACTTTAACCTTAGTACCTTTCTTCCCCCACAAGCAACCTCTCTATTTTTCACCTATTATCCCTTCTCTCCCATGGCACCCATGCTCACCCCTCATATAATAAATTTTCACTCTTAACCCGTACTCCACTCTCCCTTAATTGTTTTTACTTTCCACACACATTTTTTTTTTCTAGATTAGTGCTTCCTCCTAAGACACTAATCAGGTCCCCTATACACCCTTACACCAACCTACGTACTATTTTTTGCCCCTAGTTTCCAATCACTCCACAACTCTTCCCTTAGCTTACTTACACCCTAAAATAACTTTTCTTACGTAAAGATCATCCCCATGCAAACCCTCGAAGTTCCCATGCAAACCCTAGAATTCCCATGCATGGTTCCCATTTCTCATTCATTTTGGTCACTTCTTCCTCTTTATTTTCCTCTCATAGGTCATGAGGTAGTTTGGTCAACCTCATATCCCCTTTAGTGAACTCACTTCCCATTCTCTTTCTTTTTATCCTTTAATTCCAGTAACATGTTATCAATCATCTTAGCATGCATGTCCTAGAGGGTCATATCATATCACATCATAATCACCTTATATACATATCATACTCATGTCATAAGGAAACATATAAACATACCTCAACTCCAAGCTGTGCTATACATAAGACAAGTTAATGAAAATCATACGATACACTACATAGCATGGTATATAGCATCTAAGGCATGCAAGTCACATAACACACATAGGCCTTAGCTACATCCACTCTTATCATACTCTACTATTAGGGCTAATAATGATAATAGTAGTTTTATAATTAAAAGTAGGGTTATTATTCTCAAAATAATTAATCATTCTACTACTAACCAAAATAAATCTTAGTAGCCATCGTGTTTTATGTTAAAGTAGTCATAGTGATATTCATAGTATTAAGGTGATGGTTCCAATATTAATAATATTATTATTATTATTAATTTTTTTAGTGATAGTACTAATATCGACCCAAACCCTAGTAATAATAATAATGGTGATATTGGTAATATAAAAGTTGTGGCCATAATGATAGTTATATTAATAATGCTAGTAGTAATAATAGGTCAGTGATTGTGAAAATTAACCAAAAGGACAAGTTAACCATAATAATATTCATAGCAGCAATAGTAGTAATAATAATAGTAATAATAATAATAATAATAATAATAATAATAATAATAATAATAATAATAATTTCCATCTTAAGAATAATACTCTTGAAGATTCTAGAAGTCATAATAGTAGTAGCCTTGGTTATAATATGGTTAAGTGTAATAGAATAATAATAATAATCATAATGATAATAATAATAATAATAATAATAATAATAATAATAATAATAATAATAATAATGGTAGTAGTGATAGTAATAATGATAATAATGTTAAGCATAATAATGATAATAATTGAAAAGGGTAATAGCAATATAAGAGTCCCAACATTTACACTAATAAAAGTGATAATGGCTAAAGTTTGTATTAATAGTATTAGTAAGAAAATAATAGTAATAATAATGATAATAGTAGTAGTAGTAGTAGTAGTAGTAATGATAATAATAATAATAAGGGTAAATATATTAATACCAAAGTTGTAGACTTTTAAATAATAATACCATAGTTATAAATATTTATGAAATTAGTTAGATAATAAGAGTGATAATATAATAATAATAATAATAATAATAATAATAATAATAATAATAACAACAACAACAACAACAACATTAATAATAATAATAATAAGGGTAATACTATTAATATTACTAAAAATTATTATCACTTATAAAAAAAAAGAGTTTAAGGGTTGGGAAAATTTGAATACCACTTAGGGTTGGTGGCGGGACCGACGGCGACGCGTGGAGGCGGCGGAAGAGGAAGAGAAGTGGAGAGACGGGGGTATAGACTAGAGGAGAGGGAATGAGGGGTGTTTGAGGTGGTGGAAGGTGTCTTAGGTATAGAGGGGTGGAATGGAGGTGCTGGTGTAGCAGGAAGTGGCAGTGCACGGCAGCGGGTGTGGGAGCTAAAGGTGGTGGAAGGTGGAGAAGGGAGAAGGAGAGGGAGGCAGGGAGAAAGGGAGGTTTGGGGAGGTAGAGGAGGCTCCCCTAGTTGTTTTTGAGGGTAGAGGTGGCGTTAGTGATAGTGGAATTGACAACGGATGGTGGTGCGAAGGGCGGCAGGTGTTGATTAGGAGGGCAACTTTGCACGGTCAGGGTGGCTCATGCAAGGAAAAATGAGGGAGGATGGGGGTTTAGTTAAGTAGAGGGTGACACAAGGGACAGTTCTATGGGTGTTTCGGTTGGAAGTGATGGAATGCTCGTCTGACAGGGCGGTGGCATGAAGGGGGCAATTTTTGGGTTTCGAAATCAAAAACCCAATTAAGTTTGCCTATGGGGTATTTATAGGCCAATTGGGTATGAAAATGACAAGGGAAAGAAGACAAAAGGGGTGTAAGTGCCAGGCATGCCGGTCGGTGGTGGCAATCAAGGCAGTTCTGCCATTGCAGGGCGACAAGGTTGAGGGAACAAGAAAAAGGAAAGGGACAGGGCACTCGGGAGAGGGGAAGGGGTCGGTTGGGGTCGAAACAATGAGGATAACGATGGGAGAGGGAGGGAAGGATGGCTAGTAGCGGCGGTGACTGGCAGAAGGCGGGCTCGTAGTGCCTAGGTCGCCACCCGTGCTTCAGGGAAGAAGAAGGGTTGGGATCAGGTGGTTTAGGGAGGAAGAAAGAAGAAAAGGAAAAAATAGAAAAAAATAGAAGAAAACCGGACAGGCCGGGAAAGAAAGGAAAAAAAGGGGGGAGGTGTAGCGCAGGCCTGGGCCGCGTAGGAAGAGGGGAGGAAGCTAGGCCGCGCGGGGCGAGCTAGCTTAGGTCGGGGGAAGAAGGAAAAAAAAGAAAAGGGGAAAGAGAGAAAGAAAAGAAAAAGGGGAAAGAGTAAGAAAAAGAAAAGAAAAGAAAAAAGGAAAAAACAGGCGAGTTGGGATATTTTGGTATTTTTGGGTTATTTAAAATAATAATATCTAGAAAATAATTGAAATGCCCCAAAAATTTCTAATTTTATAAACTACATTTAAAGGATATTTATTATAAGAATTATTTAAATAAATTATTTTTAAATTGAATTAATTAGGGCAAATCAAGAAGAAATTTATAAGTATTTTTATTAGAAAAGAATTTGGGTATTTTAGCTAATTAAGCATTTTATTTTGAAAATTTATTAAATAAATTATTTTATTTAAAATAAGAAGGAGAAAATAGTTTCCAATTAATATTAATTTTATAACTAATTTAATTGGAGAAAATTAGAGTGTTTTGCTAATTAAAAAGGAATTTATGGAAAATCTTTTAAAAATCCTAATTTAGCCTAAAAAAGGATTTAAATATTATTTTATTTAAATATTATCATTTTTAAATATCCCAAATATTCTAATTAAGTAATTGAGCCAACCCACTATTTTTAATTATCCCTTTTTTCTTTTTTCCTTTTCTTTTTCTTTTTCTTCTTCTTTTCTTTTTCTTTTCCTTCTTCTCCCCGAACTGGGCCACTCAGGGCCAGCCCGGTGGCCCAGTCTTCTCCTTTTCTTTTCCTTCGGTCCAGCCCGCGCCCGCGCGACTTTGCCTCCTTCTGCCGCCCCTCGATGCGCTGCGTTTTACTTCTTTTCCAACTTAAACTCATCGTTCCATTTAATGCCTCCTCCTGCGTTTCCCGACCGCCCGGTCTGCCCTTCTTTCTTTCTTTTCTTTTCCCCTGGACCAACCGGTCTAGCCCCCCATCTCCTTCCTTCTTCCTCCCCTCTCCTCCGTCGACGCTGCTGCAACTCCCACCCCCGAAAATGGCGGCGCCGGCTACGAGAACTCTGACCGGCCGAGTCACCTCTATTTTTCTTCCTCTCGGCTCGAACATTAGCTTGGAATAATCAATTATCCTTAACTCTTGCTCATTCTCTCTCTCTGGCTTCGCGAACCTTCGACCCAACCCAAGCAGTCGCCGGCCGATTTCTGACGCCGGCCACCCAAACCCATCCTACCGACCTCCAAAACCCTAATAACCCATCTAAAGTCTATAAATAGCCCAGTTGTGGATGATTTTGAAACTTCTTAACTCTCAAAACCCTAAGTAAGAACCGCCCGCCACCGTCACTTCAGACGCGTATTCCGCCTCCGATAGCCAACTTCAACACCACCTGCGCATCCCAATTTCTTCCTTGAAATTTCCTCTAGCTAACTAAACCCTTCAAATCCTTCGATTCTTCTTGAATGAACTGCCATAACCATGCAAAGTTTGATGCTCATCTCGCCATAATTTTTACCCCGAAACCTTAAACCACCGTCCGCCGCCACATACGCCACTTCTGCCACCCTATAAACCACCCAATATCTCCTTCTAAGTCTCCTCCACCGAACCATAAGCTTATTTTATTTTTCACCTTTCCCCTTCCCTCTTTTTCTTCTCTTTTACCCCTCTTAGATCCATTTTCCGGCCACCTCCGGGAACCACCGCCGGTGCCACCCATACCCTCCAACTCAAGGTGAAACCCTAGACCTTTTAAATACTTACTTTTGATTTATTGATAATTATTATGCTTTTATTCTAATTTTTAATGCTAATTCGAGTTTAATTATTGTTATTATATTTATTATTATTATTGTTATCAATTGTATTTTAATATCTAAATTTGGTTGACAGGTCTGGGAGTATTATTGAGTAAGATAAATTATTATTCTCGAATTTTGCCTATTTAATGTAATTATTACATGTTTAATATTATTATTAATAATATAATTAATATTATTATTGTTAGTATAATCAATTATTTGATACTACAATTATTTTAGGAGAAGTAGAAACCTCAAATTTTAATTAAGTCTCGTAGCTTTGCCTTTTATTATTATTTTTAGCATTTTTAACATTATTACTAATTATATTATTATTATTAACTATATTAACTTTATATAATAAGTATATGTATAATATTAATATATATTTTTTTACATTTCAAATAGTATTATCATTAAATGGGGAGGTTTCGAAATCCACTTTGTAAATTTAAGGCTTAGATTATTATTATTATTATTAAGTTTTCTATTAATATTACTACTATTATTAATAATTTGTTATCATTAAAATTATTATTATAATAAATATTATTATTATTATTACCTTTACTAACTTTATTTCGGTAAAGGGTAGAAACCCTTATATCACCTTTTTACTTTAAATTATAATAGTATGTATTAATGTTTTAGTGGTTTTGGGCATAATTAATTAAGAATCAAGACTTAAGATAAATTAGAAACTAATAGTAGTATAGGAAGGAAGCTAATCCTAGTATTTCTTCCCCATAATAGGTGAGCCCAGTCAAACCCCTCAAGCGGAATAGGACCATGCACCAAGACCGGTGACGTTTTAGGTAAGGAGTGCTAAGGCCTTTTATGTGCTTATGTGTATTATGTGTTTCGCATGTTATGTATCTAGTGTTTATTATTATTAATTATGTCGTATATGGTATGACGTGGAGTTGAAGAATGTTTTTGTATGGCATGTGCACTATGCGTATGTGATGATATGTATTGTGACCCTGTAAGACATGCATGAGAGGATGTCGATGTGGTTTGTGTGGGAGAAAGGATGAAAAAGGAGGATGGGGAAAGAATTTGATTAAGGGAAGTGAGTTAACCTAATTTTATGGTTTTATAAGGAATAATCTAATATATGATTTTATGTGTGGAAGAGCGGAATTTATGGTTTGTTTGGGAAAATCTAATTTATGATGTTATTTGGGAGACGGTAATTTATGATGTTATATGGGAGATTCGAATTTATGGTTTATTTGGGAGAATTTAAATTAGGATGTTAATTGGGAGAAGATAATTTATGAGGTTATATGGAATAATCGAATTTATGGTTGTTTGGGAGAATCTAATTTTTTTTATGTTATTTGGGAAAATATAATTTATGATATTATATAAGGGAATCTAATTTATGATTTGCTTGGGGGAATTCAATTTATGGTTTTCCTTGGGAGATTCTAAATTATGATTTTATGTGGAAGAATCTTTATGGTTTGAATTTAGGGTTTGGCATGGAAGAATCTTTATGGTTTGAATTTAGGGTTGGTATAGACAAATCTTTGGGTCTTATATGGTTTGAATTTAGGGTTTTGTATGACGGAATCTAGGGTTTATCTGGTGGTATTAATGGATGTACGTTGGTATTAGGGTTTGTATGATGATATTAAGGTTTGTATGGTGGTAATTATAGTTGTATGGTGGTATTAGGATTTACATGGTGATATTGATGGTTGTATGGTGGTATTAGGGTTTGCATGGTTGAATTTAGGGCTTCACGTGGAATTTTAGGGTTTACATGAAAAAGGTTCGAAGGTTTGCATGGAAAGATTAGTGTTTGCATGGAAGTGAAATTTACGTGTGAAAAGTTGATTTGGGATGTAAGGGAGGAAGTAGAAGAGTTATTTGGGTGTTTGAATGTTTTGGGTGAAAAATAATACGTAAGACATTATAAGGGTATGGAGGTGACTGAATTAGGTTTGGAGTGATTGACTATGGTTGTGGGGGTCAATTAGGGTATGTGGTGTTTGATTAGGGTCTTTGTGTTATCATGTATATGTGGTGATAAAGTGTAATTATGATGGTGGAATTTTATGATCTGTTATGTGTGATGATTTATGCATGTCTAGGGTGAAAGCCTTTGAATAAGATACTTAAGACATTAATCACGTAAAGTGAAAGATGTTGGGTCGGGCCCAGACCGATCCACCGACATAATAGTGGCAGGGAATATTTCCCTCGCGACCGATCCACCGGCTATAATAGTGGCAGGGCATGTACCCTCGCGACCGATCCACCGGCAATAATAGTGGGGGATCCCGAGCTCAACAAAATCAAACCCTACAGTTGCTAAGACATGGGAAAGATACTAATTACTTACAGTGGAACACCGTGCGAGAAGGGGCCAGACCGATCCACCGGCATATAATAGTGGCTGGGTATGTTACCCTCGCGACCGATCCACCGGCTAAAATAGTGGCAGGGTATGTTACCCTTGCGACCGATCCACGGGCTAAAATAGTGGGGTTCCCGTACTCGTATGGACTTGATAAAAAGTATGGTGTGAAATGAATTCTGATCAGAGATTAATTTAAAAATTAATCTAGTCTACAATCAGGCCTTGTACTCTTACTTGGATGGTCGTAAGCACCTTATGTCATTGTGTTGGTAATTATGCCCTTTTATGTTCTGCATGATTTATGTGTTTGTGTGTTGGCCTTAGTGATCAAGTCACCTTACTCAGTACTGGACCCGTACTGATACTACCTTGGTTGATGGGTCCTGTGATGATCCACTGATGGTGGGGAGCAGACCTCTTGTGCAGGTTTAAGATCAGAGACTGTTTTGGGTGGCAGGCCTGACTTGAGTGAGTAGGCAATCCGGAATTTGACCCATCGGGTTTTATCTTGTTTAAATTTATTTCTATTTAGAAGTTACAAGTGTTATTTGAAACTTCAAGGGTATTGTAATTAACTCTTAATTTCTCGTACTCTGATTTTGTTGTATGATCTTTCGAATCCTTTTATGAAATGTTAATTTGAATTTACGTAAATCTTTTCTTTAGCCTTAGCACTTGGTACTGGAGCGGTTGGAGAGAACCGGTCTGGTACTAAGTGTGGCGGTAACATTCCCAGAATTCACAGGTTTTAAGTGTTTCTATCTTAATTGCTTATGCTTAAAAAAAATTTAGTGAATTTTGGGGTGTTACAATAATAATTAAATCCTTTCTAGATTAATTTGGGTTATTTTTGAATAATTTTTCCAAATCCCATATAAATTAGCGCACTCCCTAATTTTTTCTAATTAAATTATTTTTTTTTCTCGGAATTTTTCCTAAATAACTCCCCTTACATTTTAATAAAATAATTTATTTAATTAATTTTATAAATAAATCCTTATTTAGCCATAATTTCTAAAATTAAGGTTTTGGGGTATTTCACCCTACCTATTCAATGGGCAGTGTCCCTTATAGATCCATTGTAGGTACTATTCAAGAGGGCTTGGGTTCGAGAGTAAGGATTATCCTGAAAATCCTTAGGGTATTTCTTCCACTCTTTTTAATTCTTTAATAAATAATTTTACTCTCGTAACCACTAACTATGGACTTATATCTTTTATAACAATTTCAGTGTGCTACTTTGTTTTAAATTAAATTTGTATAAATCATATTCTATTTCTTTTAGTCTTAGCACTTATTACTGGAATAGTAGGAGTAAACCAGTCTGGTATTAAGTGTGGCAGTAATATTTCTAAAATTTACAGTTTTATTTTCTTTACTTCTACTATTTTCTTTTAAATAAAACTAAAATTTTCAATAATAAATTTTGAGTGTGTTACACTTTGATATAATACTATACCCGGCCAAGTTTGGCTTTCATATAATAATAGTAATAATCTCTTTGATTTTTAGAGCTTTCCCCACCTCCATTGCCTCGTCCAAAAGAAAAAAAATGAAAAGAGTAAACATTATTACATCAAATCAGCCATTTCATAAGCTATCATTTGTCCACACAGTGTCCTTTACCAGCAAAGCACGAAAACAATAATAAGATAATGTTTTCTATCTTAAAAATGTCATCTTATTATTTTTCGCCTTGAAAATTTTTTGGTATTTGAATCGGCAATGAAAGCATTTGATCCAATTTTTAAAATTTTATTAATAATTTACATTAACTAAATTATATAGTAAATTTAGAATACTTTTTTCTCTTACTTTTAATATATATATACATATATATGTCATTTTCTATCATTTTTATTTTTAATTTTTTTAAAAATAATGTTTTTACCTTTATCTCCGTCTTAGTCGATGTTGCTACCCTAGTATTAAAAACCAACCGGTGAATCGGCAAACCAATCGGGTCATCGGTCAAATTTTATGTGCCGATTTTTAAGATTTCAGAACTAGTGAAAACCGGTCAAAAACCGGTCGAACTAGTGAAAACTGGTGAACCGGTCAAAAAACCAATTGGGAGCCGGTCAAATTTATGTATAGTTTAATTTTCTATGTATTTCATATTTTTTGACTTAAAATGTACCATTGGTTCGACCAATCTAAACCACTGATTCGACCACTAAATCAGTGAATCAGTTATAATACCGATTTGATTACCGGTACGATTTTTAAAACTAGGGTGGTTACTTCCCGTCCTTAAGCTCCGTCCTCGACTTTGTTTTCTAACCACATTCGAAACGTGTGGACGGCACGGCAAGACAACCCTCCTCTCCCTACCCCAAACGGCCCGGCCCACACAACGAAAGTAAAAAAGGACGAGGAAGGGAAGCATGCATGAATCTTGATACCACTCACTGTCTCACTGTCCCACTGTCCTTCCTACTTCTTTATATTATTTGTAAGCGCCCTGTATGAAAACAGAAGTGGTGACGCCAAAATTTCTAGCCTCTTCGACTCCCATTATTTAAGACCTCACCCCCAACGGGCAACGCAAAAGCCTGAGAGTCGAAGCAGATTCAATAGCGTGACCAGAAACTTGAGTTTTTTTTTTTAATTATTTTTATTAGCATATGAAAATCGTGGGTATCCCATTTTTAGATCAATCACCCATCATTTGTTCCCCAAAATTATGGAATCAGAACCCAAAGAGACATTATTTAGGATCCCCGTTTGCGGTTCCTCTGCGCAAAAAACAGAGGAAGTATTCGAATGCTGTTGTGGCCGCATTAAGCGAAGATTTAAAGAAAATAGTTCCGGATAAGAACGATAGACAGGAAGAAGAGCAGTGCGTTGCTCTTGTTAGAAGAGGCGGAGGGGCAAAGGTTAAGGTCAGAGCGGTGGTGACCGTTAGGAACAAAGCTAAGGAGGATTTGAAGCAAAAGCTTGTGAGACAATGGGATGCTCTGGCCGATAGGCATGTCGTATTGGAGATTGTCAGTACTGAAATTGATCCGGGTAAGATGAGTCATCCTTAAATTTCCTCGTCCTGCAGGATCTCTATGAGTGTAATTTTGGTCGAATAGTTTTTATTTTCGCCCTCAGAATTTGATCTTTCATTTCTTTCGACAGGAACAGGGGAAGGAAGGAAAAGCGGGAGGGCGGTATTGAACGATTGGTCAAAGAAAACGAATTCAAAGGCGGGAAGGGTAAGTTACAGAGCAGATTTTGTTCTGGATGCTGATTTTGGGACGCCAGGTGCGATATTAGTGACCAATAGCCACCGGCAAGAGTTTTTCTTAGAAAGCATTACTGTCGAAGAACTGGCTTGTGGCCCTGTTCATTTCCCTTGTAACTCGTGGGTTCAACCTAATCGGGATCTCCCTGGAGATGGCAAAAGAATATTTTTCTTCAATAAGGTAAATCAACCGACCCCAAATCTTCCTTTATTACGTGTCGTGGACCAGGCCTTGATTTGAAGAATTCAACGGCCATTATAATCTTAAATTTCACAAGCTCTATAATTGTGGATAGAGAGAGGTAGTGACTAGTAAGCTTCCTTCCTTCCGAGGGCTCTTACTCTTTTGCGCGCCATTACAGCAGTTCACGGTTTAAATATTTAATGTTTTAAATATTTAATTATATATATATTTAATATTATTCAATTCACCGAACTAATATCCGATTCGTTCAACTAATATTTGACTTATTTAATAAATATTTGATGGTAAAACTAAAATAAAAAAAGAATAGATGGAATTTATCTGCTTTTATTTATTTTTTTATAAATATTTAAAAAGAGATTGTATTAAAAATATAATTTTAATTAAATTAAATTTTACCTCAAATAATACATAAATTAAGTAAAAGTTATACGTACACACACATCTAACTTTATTTATATATAAAATAAAAAATTTATATAAAAATATATAAATATTTTTTTAAATTAAATATTATTTATATTTATAGAATTATATATTTAGTTTATTTGAATTTTTGTTGACCGAATCTTATATTTAATTAGTTTGTTACTCGGGGAAAATTAGGAGCCCAGCTACCGGTTAACCACCAAAATTGCAGATAACAATAATGACAATTTAATAGTCTTTCCTTCCTGTTTTGTCGTCCCCGCAATCTGGAGCCCTTTTTGACTTTCCCATTGTGCCTTTTTTTTTCTGGAAAAAACAATCACTGTTCATTTCCTCCTTATTTTTTTTTCCTTGGAAAAACAATCGCTGTCTCACCTAAATTATAATCGATTAGCTGGATTATTATTGGACTGGTCTGCTCCACGCACACACTAAAAAAAAAAAAAAAAAGGTTCTTAAAAGTGACAAAATTATACTTCTGTTGTCTTCATAAATTTGCGTTATTTTTGTCTCTATCCCTGTTGTAATTGCCATCCTTGTGTTTTACGACCTTTACCTAGTCCTGACTCCTGACCTGTAGCGACGATAGGAACGAAGGCGCACACCACTGTTTTAAAATTTTCGATCGAAAGTGACGATTTTCTTCCTACGCCGTCAAATCGGTACCGTTCTAGTTTAATTTAAAATTATTTTTATTTAAAAAGTTTCGGTATAACCGTGTCCGACCGGTTTCTTAAATCTTAATTTTTTTTAGTTTGACGTTTAAGATGTATTAAATTAATTAAATCGGTACAACTCTATTTTCTAATATTGTTATCTATAGTTTAATATCGACTAGTTTTGTAGTAACGAACCTTTTAACAATCGATCGAACTAATCTAATTTAATCTTTTTTTTTTTCAATCAGAGCCGGTAATGGTTTATGAACAATATATTGATATAGATTTTGCATCGTCATCAAATGGGACAACTGATCCCTCTTTTTAATTCTTTGGATTTTATATCACTGTATGTCTGTGGTTCACAATTAGTTAAGTCTCAATTGATTCTATTTTCACGTGTATAAGATTTAACCAATTTTCTCATATACTCTTGGCCCGTTTTTGTGTCACAGAATAATAATTCACAGACTTCAAATATTGGTCTATGCTCTCAGTCTCAACATCTAGAAAATAGAATGTTGGAGATTTCTATTAAATTTAAGTTAATTAAATTAGCTAAGAACTATGTCCATTTCTATAAAAAGTTTAAAATATCATGAAATTCTTTTGGAATCCTTATCTTTTAACTATTATTTATTTATGGGAATTCCAGCAAAACTTTATATCCTTTATAACCAATATACTAATATATTATGATACAAACATTGCCAATGAGATAGAAGTCATCGAAACAAAGGGAATGACAACCATAACTGAAGATGGAGAAGCTCCCTTTAATCCAATTATTGAGCTTATATAATTAGTTAAACGTAATGTTTAACGGGGTAATTA
The DNA here is from genome assembly GCA_030549775.1 of Tamarix chinensis. Lineage (NCBI taxonomy): Eukaryota > Viridiplantae > Streptophyta > Magnoliopsida > Caryophyllales > Tamaricaceae > Tamarix > Tamarix chinensis. The sequence continues at coordinate 65,757,230 of CM060180.1, read as the reverse complement.
ATTAAACACAATTCAGTGTGTTAAACTCCACTGTAAGGCCATAGAACTACCATAGCTAATATTTGCATTTGCCTTATATTTGTATTCGTTGCAACGAAATTGGGAATTATTATGAAAGCCAACTTCATCTTCTTCTTTTATCCTCTAATCAGCCATTGCAACCTTTGAATTCATTTTCAGTTGATTGAATTCTTAAGAGCTAACATTGGTATCAAAGCCTCGTCAAACTTGTCATGGTAGACAACATGCGAGAAGGTGCACTTTTGGTAAGAAATGAACAGTCTCTGATCATCCATGCAAGAGTTGAAGACCTTCTTTTAGAGCCAACAGCGAGAAGCATAGTAGGAAACCTCATCTATCCTACAAATGATTCTCTCACATATGCAAACTCATACCATAGGTCCTTCTTCCGGTCAAAATCCTTCTAGAAATAGTTCAACCACTCTAGAGACTAACCACCCTAATAATCAAATGGGCTTGCCCAAAATTATTCCACTAATCCAATTCACCCCACTTGTGCCATTATCTCAAAACCAAAATACTCATTCAATCCCTTACCATGTTGCAAGAGTTGAGTTTCCATGGTTAGATGGAACAAATGTCGAAGGATGGGTTTACAGAGCAAAGCAATTCTTCGTCCATTGATGAAATGCTAGAGAATAGTAACGTTCGATTGACTTCCATTCACCTCGAAGGACTGGTCTTACGATAGCATCATGGTTACATGAAGACTAGACCTTATCCTATGTATCTCACCTGGCAGGAGTATGTTGACGCTATGAACACACGGTTTTGTTCATCTACTTTTGATGATCTCATGGCCGAATTAACCAACCTCTAGTAAGGATCCAATCTATTGATTATCAAAACAAGTTTGATGCATTGCTTACCCATCTTAAATTACCTAAAGAATATGCTCTAGGCTATTTTTTGGGTGGCCTACAACCCAATATCTATTATAGCGTGAGAATGTTTAAGCCATCCACGCTCAAAGGGGCATATGAACTAGCTAAGCTACATATAGCTGTGATACAGAGTAAAAAACTACCACAAACCACCATTAGTGCCTACACCTCGATCGGATAAAAAAAATAGAGTTACACCAATGCTAGTAAGATTCTTATAGGGAGATAGTTGAAGTCCTTATCCCAAGAAGAGATGGATGCCAAAAGAGATAAAGGGGAGTGTGGAGTGTTTTGGGTGCACTGAGAAGTTTACCCCTGGTCATTGTTGTAGTAGGAGATAAATCTTCATGATGGATGTTGTCAAAGGTGAATAAAGACATTTGGGAGAGATCTTAGTAGAACATAGAAACCATAAGGATCGAGAACATAGAAACCAAACAAAAATATCTTCACACCATCCTTTAGAGCTATTCCATAATTTTTGAAATGCTTAAGGAATTATCCCCACCCAAGACACATCATCATCAAATTATCCTTAGGCTAGGAGCCAGAACTATAGACCTGAGACCATATCAATATTCTCCCATCCAAACGGATATCATTAAAGCATTGGTGCAAAACATGCTGACAGAGGGGATCATATAGCAAAGCACTACTCTTTAGTATTCACCTATAGTTCTAGTTAAGAAAAAAGATGGGAGTTGGAGGATTTTCATTTACTATAGGGAGCTTAACAAATAGATGGTGAAGAGGTACTTTCCTATTCTAGTTATTGAAGAGTTACTATAAGAGTTACACAAGGCCAAATATTTTTCAAAAATTTACCTCCTAGGCTATCACCAGATACATATGGCCCCCGCTGGTGTGCACAAAACAACATTCAAAACACATAAAGGACATTATGAATATTTGGTGATGCCCTTTGGGTTAACTAATGATCCTTCTACCTTCCAATAATTGATGAATGAAGTTTTTCATCCATACTTGAGGACATTCATTTTGCTATTTTTTGATGATATATTGATTTATAGTTCAAACTAGCCATCTCATTTGATTCACTTGGAATCCACCCTAGAATTGCTATATAATAATCAATTATATGCCAATGAGAGCAACTACCCATGTGGAGCCACATAAATTGAATGTCCGAGACATGTAATTTCAGTAAACGAAGTGGCTATTGACCCTGGGAAAATTAAGTAGTAAAAAATTGGCTTCTGCCTACAATCCTTACACAACTCAGGGGATTTTTGGGATTAGCTGACTATTACAGGAGGTTCATAAGGAACTATGGAACAATTAGCAAACCCTAGCTGATATGTTAAAGAAAGAATCTTGGGGATGGATAATGATGGTGCATAATGTGTTCAAGAAGCTCAAGGTCACCCTCACCACAGCCCCTATACTTGTATTGCCCAATATCAAAAATGAGTTTTTCATTGAAAGTGATGCATCCATAGGAGGAATGGTAGGTGTCCTTGTGTAGGAGGGTTATCCCATCACTTATATAGCAAGGATTTTCCCAAAAACACATGTAGCCCTATGAATATATGACAAGGAAATGCTGTCCATATTATTTGCATTCAACAAATGGAAACATTACTTGAGGGGGATAAACTTTAAGATCAAGACAAACCATCAACCTCTCAAATACCCCATCAACTAGCGAGTAGTCATAGATCTTCAACAAATGTGGCTTTCTAAATTAATGGTTTATGACTATGAGATAATATACAAAAAAGGGAAAGACAATATGGCACTAGACTCACTCTTTAGGATCAATTAGGGGTAACTACTGTCTACCTCACCATTAACACTCCACTTTGATCTCCTGGCCTAGATCCAACATGGCTGGAGTGCTGATGACAAACTTAGAGAATTAAGGCATCAACTACAACAAAATTTGGGGGGAAATATCAAATATATTTACTCTCAGCAACTACTCAAGAGGAATGACAAGTTGATAGTAGGAAATGATCCAAACTTGCACCAACAACTACTAGAAATATATCATGCATCACCACTTGGGGGACATTCAGGAGTACAGGCTACTTATTAGAGATTGGCTGGACTTTTTTACTGGAAGGGATTAAAGAAGGCAATGAGAGAATATATGTGAAAATGTGATACATGTTAAAGTAATAAATATGATACAGCTACATATCCAGGAAAGCTTCAACCACTTCCCATTCCTTAGGCAATTTGGATTGATATTAATATGGGCTTCATTAAAGGATTGCTGATGTCATAAGGAAAAGATGTTAGTATGGTCATCATTGATCGTCTAAGTAAATATGCCCAATTTGTGGCACTTAAACACCCATATACTGCCTCACAAGTGGCTCAGGAATTTGTAGATCATGTGTAAATGCTCCATGGCTTATTAGATCTACAACCAGTGATCACGACCCCATCTTTTGAATAAATTTTGGTAGGAGATATTCAAGCAATAAGGGGACAAGATGCAAAAGTCCATAGCTTACCATCCCTAAAAAGATGGTCAATCGAGGTTCTCAATAGATGCCTCGAGTCTTATTTGAGATATATGACTAGGGATGCACCCATAGATTGGTGCAGGGGGCTTCCATTCGCTGAATATTGGTACAACAATACATACCACTTGGCTATACAAACTACACCGTTTGAAGCAGTTTATGGGCAAGCCCCTCTTATACACCTTCCCTACTTCCCAGGTGATTAGTTAGTAGAATAGGTGGATCAAATCCTCACAGCAAGGGAGGAAACTCTGGTGCCTCTAAAGAACCATCTTAGGAGTGCACAAAGAAGAATAGAGAAATAGGCTAATGGGCATAAGAGTGAGAGGACATTCGACATTGATGATTAGGTCTATGTCAAGCTACAACCCTATAGGAAGATCTCCTTGGCTAATAGAACCATGCACAAATTCCCAAATATTATAGCTTGTATTGGATAGTAGATAAGGTGGGTGCGGTTGTTTATAAGCTGGAGCTTCCTCCCTCTACCTCTGTCTATCTTATTTTCCATGTATCCTTGTTGAAGATGAGTTACAAGGGAAATATAGTTATTCATTGTCCATCCTCCTATAAGACTATTTCGAACCTCAACTATGTACTTGTGATAATTTTGGATTGTCAAATTATCAAGAGGGGTAATAAGGAAGCAACTAGAGTTCTAGTGCAATGGTCTAATGGTAATGAAGAAGACGTCACTCAGGAATATTACTATGATCTCCTTCAATGTTTTCCTGACTTCGGCCCTTGTGGACAAGGATAAGCTAAGGAAGGGGAGTATTGATACAAATGCTACTAATGAGATAGAAGCCGTTGAATAGAGGGAATGATAGCCATAGTAGAAGATGGAGTAGCTCCCTCTGGTCCAATTATTGAGCTTATGTAATTAGTTAAACATAGTGTTCAATAGGGGTAACTAATTAAACATAATTCAGTGTGTTGAAATCCACCATAAGGCCATAGAGCCAACATAGCTATTCTTTACCTTTGCCTTGTATATGTATCCGTTGCAATAGAATTTGATATTATTATGAAAGCCAGCTTTGTCTTCTTCTTCTTCTATCCTATGATCTTCCATTCGGTTATTGCTATATTAGAATTCCATTTGATTAAATTCTTGGGAGCTAACATATTTCCTCTATATTGAAAAAAAAAATCATGGCATCTTCAAATTTTTAAATAAAAAATAAATTATTTTAGAAAAATTAAAATTTATTTTTATTTTTATTCTTATTCTTATTTTTTAAATTATATATGTATTTGGTTACTTTATTGTTTTTTTAATAAATAGTGTTAATGTAATTTTAAAACTATTTTTATTACTTTTTTAAAAAATTGTATAAAATGATAAAATAAATTTTTTTTATACGGAGACATTAACTCCATACTCAGCTTACGACTTAAACAAATTCATTAATTACGTAAGTCATCAAATCATAATTTGTAAAATTTCATCCGTGCTAAACCAGGCAAGTACTAGGATGACTATATCGAAGGACAAAAAGGCTGCACGGAAAGAGATGCCAATTGCTGTGGACCTATCTTTTGCGTTACGACACCTGTTCAACGTTTCTCCTATGTGGTTGACTGGTTGTGGATCCTTTTGGTAGAATCAGATCGTATGCCTCGACGACGGACTATGATGATGGTCGAACATCGTACGTACATACCTTAATATACGTACGGTATACGTATCCGTGAACAGTTTGAAAGTGGAAATGACTTGTACTTTTCCACGTTTCTCTGTCTTGTATGTTGTGTTTTCGAGCTGCCCCGGAGCCTAACCTTCAGCCAATTCCTTTTGTAATAATGCTGTGGCCCGAAAAAACAATTCATGTACACGACGAATCTCACTAATCTTTCTTTTTCTTTTTTTTCCACCGGACCGCAGCCATACCTGCCGCATGAGACACCGACGGGGCTGAGATATCTGAGAGAGAAGGATCTACAAGATCTAAGAGGCGACGGAAGCGGCGTAAGGAGACTGTGTGACAGGATCTACGATTACGATGTCTACAACGATCTGGGCGACCCAGACAAAGGCTCCGACCTTGCCCGTCCAATACTTGGCGGTGAAAAAATCCCGTATCCACGTCGTTGCCGCACGGGGCGCGCTCCGAGTGTCACGGACATCAAAGTCGAAAGCCGTGCGGAGAATCCATCGCCGATCTACGTGCCGAGGGACGAGCAGTTTGAGGAGTCTAAAGCAGGGACGTTTTCGTTTTGTAGGTTAAAGGCTGTGGCTCATAACCTTTTGCCTTCGCTGACGACAAACATATCTGCAAAGCGTGATTTCACTGGGTTTAGTCACGTAGATAGCATGTTCACCGAAGGTCGGTTGCTCAAGCTTGGGTTGAAGGAAGAGCTGTTGAAGAAGCTGCCTGAAGTCGTGGGCAAGATTCAGGCAAACAGTGATGGGCTGCTCAAGTTTGACACCCCCAAGATCATCTCCAGTGAGTATATCTTTTCTTGTACGTGTGTTTGCGATTTCATCATTGGGTTTGATTACATTATAAATCAACGCATGATTTGACGGTGCTTGTTCGACAGAGGACAAATATGCTTGGATGCGAGACGATGAGTTTGCTCGACAATTCATAGCTGGTACTAACCCCATGAGCATTCAGAGGATGCGGTCATTTCCTCCTGTAAGCAAGCTAGATCCAGTCGTTTATGGTCCTCAGCAGTCAGCATTCACGGAGGAGCACATTTTAGGACAACTTAACGGAATTTCAGTCCAGGAGGTACCCATTAATTATAGACAGATAATTTTGGCTATTTGTTTTTTGCAGATCGATCCACAGCCATGCAATTTTTCCATCTATGTATATATATATAGGTACGTGCATGCTCCGAGATGCTAATCGTCAAGACTATAGCTATTTTTTTTTTTTTCATCAGGCCATTGATGCAAATAAACTGTTTATCGTGGATTACCATGATACTTACGTCCCGTTCTTGGACCGGATTAATGCCTTGGATGGCCAAATGTCGTATGCTACTCGTACCATATTTTTCTTGACCTCGAGTTGTACTCTGAAGCCGATTGCCATTGAGCTTAGCCTGCCTGATACGGGACCTAATTCCTTGCCCAAGAGGGTAGTTACTCCGCCTGTGGATGCCACCACCCACTGGATCTGGCAGTTGGCTAAAGCTCATGTCTTGTCTAATGATGCTGGTGTTCACCAACTAGTCTTTCATTGGTGAGCAAAGAAATACATGCATATACATAGTACCCCCGATTTTATCTATGAACCAGGGTTTCATTAACACATACGTTCTAATATATGTACATAATCGACCGTCTTCTGATTTATTTATCGTTGATGATGATGATGTCTCCATGCATATACATACATACATACATATATATATATATAGGTTGAAGACACACGCCGCATTGGAGCCGTTTATCTTGGCCGCTCACAGGCGGATGAGTGTTATGCATCCCATTTTCAAACTGCTGGATCCACACATGAGGTATACGCTGGAGATCAATGCCTTGGCTCGCCAGAACTTGATCAACGCTGACGGTATAGTTGAATCTTCCTTCACTCCTGGCCGTTATGCAATGGATATCAGTGCCGCTGCTTATAAGAATTGGCGGTTTGATCTAGAAGGCCTGCCAGATGATCTCGTCCGAAGGTATACACACAGTATTCTCTAACCATATGAATTTTTTGGCTGTTGTATGTATGTTTGTGTGTGTGTCTATATATATATATATATATATATATATATATATATATTCTGGAAGCTAAATCTCGCAGTTTGTCGACGTCTGTATTACTACTACTACTACTGCAGAGGGATGGCAGTTCCAGACCCAACACAACCACATGGCATAAAGCTGGTGATTGAGGACTACCCATACGCTTCGGACGGTCTTCTATTATGGGAATCTATAGAAAACTGGGTGCGAGACTATGTAAACCGCTACTACACCCATCCTGGCCCAGTAATCAACGATAGGGAGTTACAAGGATGGTACTACGAGGCCAGATACGTTGGACATGCTGATGTCTGTGATGCAACATGGTGGCCGAGTCTTAACACACCAGAAGACCTTGTTACTATTCTCACCATCTTCATCTGGCTAGCATCGGCACAGCATGCTGCGTTGAATTTCGGACAGTACTCGTATGGCGGATACATACCAAACAGGCCTGTTTTATTGCGTAGGCTGATCCCAGATGAGAATGACCCCGAGTACGCAAGCTTCATCTCCGATCCACAAAAGTATTACCTATCTGCTTTGCCTAGTGTGTTGCAAACTAGCAAGTACATTGCTGTCATCGATATACTTTCTACCCATTCACCCGACGAAGAGTACTTGGGCGAACGGCCTCATCCTTCTACTTGGACCGGGGATACTGAGATGGTCGACAGGTTTTTCCAATTTTCATCTGAGATGAGGAGGATAGAGAAGGAGATTCATAGGAGGAATGCTGATCCTAGTTTGAAGAATAGGTGCGGTGCTGGTACTCTGCCCTATGCACTTATGGTACCTAGTTCTGAGCCCGGAGTTACATGCAGAGGTGTGCCCAATAGTATTACTATTTGAGAGTTTTTTCTTTTTGGAGATATAGTTCGATCTTTCTAGAGGCTCGATGGCTATAAGTAATTTACCTAGGTCCTTGGATCTGTAATATGATTATCACCTGTTGCAGAAAAAAACACAGAGATAACACTTAGAAAAGCAAAATAAGTGATTTGTCACCGCGGCGTAATCAATCGTCAACTATAACATATATATAATGATTCCAAAATTGCAGTATAATTATTTAAATTTGAATAAAAAACCACCGGTAATATAATTTATACAGCAATTTAATTAAAATTACTACCGTATATATATGCACATACGCAATAGTAATAGACAAAACCCGCCTATATACCTCGTAACACTCCGAGCATCTAGTGAGAGAGGAATACATCACTACAGTAAAAACGATATATAGGAACATTTAATTAGTGATAGTTTACGATACCGTCGTTAACGGCAAAAAAAATATTAACATTAGGGACAGTTTTTAATCGTCGATATATTAGTGACGGTTTAAAACAGTCAGTATATTAGCGACGGTTTTAAACCGTCGGTAATTTTGACCCCAAAATAAAACCCGCCGTCCACTCGAAAATTTCAACTGCACCCTCTCCCTCCCGTGCTTTCTTCCCTCCCCATTGTTGCCGGCTAATGTTTGATTTACGCGCGTCTTGCTCCCTTCTCCCCCTTCCCGTTTGCCTTCTTCCCTTCTCAAATTAGTAAAACGTGAGCCCTGTTTCAGCATTCCTTCTCCCATCGCCGCCCTGCTTCAGCCTTGCCTGTCCCTTCCGTGTCTTGCTTCCTTCTCCCATCGCCGCCCGACTGCTCGTGTAATTGGGTTATAGGTAAATTCGAAGCCCTAATTATAAGTTACAGCATTAGCTTCTCCCTAATTTGTAGTTACATTGGTTGGTTTTGTTGGTTTTAGTTACAGCATTAGCTCGTGTATATATGTTGCTTGCACCATTATTAGTTGGTTTTGTTGCTGCTGTTAATTGCAACGAATTCGGAAGAAAGAGATGAATATGGCCATAAATGTGGTATGATATACCAGTATAAGGAATTAAAAAAAGAGGAATGCAGAACCACAATATTTATTATTTAACACTAGGATTGGGGAACCATTGGTCTCTAGCATTATCTAAAAATTATATTGACTCTGCATAATTTTGTGCTGTTGAGGTATAAATCTTCTTCTCTACACTCTCAATTTGAGTAGCATATATATATATATATATATATATATATATATATATATATATATATATGTTAAGAAATTGACTTTGAAATCTATATATTAGACTAATATTTCCTGGAAATTTAATCCGTCAATTAGAATAAGCATCTACAAATAATGAGCATATGTAATTTTTGGCCAGAATGTGAACAATCATCTACATTAGTTACTTAGTTCATATATTTCTTGAAATTCATCCTATCAATTAATACAGTGGCCAAATTAAGAAATGTCTTAGTTTATAATTATATTATTATTGTGTTTTATAATTATATTATTCTCAAACATAGTTCTAAAATTTATATGACATGCTTATGAATGCTGGATGGCATTAGTTATTCTAGAGCTAAGAAGTTTTAATTTATACAAAGAAAGTTATTATTTTTATTGATTCATTGATACATTTGAAATGTTCAGGTAAATTGGGAATATATTTTATCGTGGATAAAAGTTGGATAGATTCAAACAGGACTAGTACCAAATTTCTAGGAGGATTTGATAGTTTTTTAAATCTTGCAACTTCTAAGGCGGCTACAAATGGAAAAATATGATGCCCATGTCGAAAGTGTTATAATAGATATCGTTATCCGGTTGATGTGATCACCAATCATGTTATGAAAAATGGATTTCTAAAAAATTACACCAATTGGGTTCTTCATGGAGAACCAATATAGGAACCGGCTAATGATGTGTCTACTAGTATGGATGACATTAGGCCAAACGTTGAGGATAGAGATGAAATTCCTGCACTTGTGAGAGATGCATTTGGAGTATTAGATCAAGGAATTGAAAATCATCCCATTGAATCTTCAAGTCCACTTCAACCAAGATTCGATGATTATTCCCATTGTTGTGATAATTTCCCTGGAAACCAACCTATGAATACTCCTAGTGATGAAGAAGTTCACTATCATAGGTTGCTAAAGCAGTGTGAGGAAGAATTATATCCTGGGTGCAATAATTATTCAAAACTATCATTCATTTTGCACTTGTGCCATTTGAAAAGCATGAACGGTTGGTCTTCGAAGTCTTTTACTATGCTGCTTGAACTGATGTCCAATGCATTTCCTATGTTATGTCCATTTCCATCTTCTTGGTATGAAGAAAAAAATTTGATAAATGAATTGGGTCTTAGATATGAAAAGATTGATGCATGTCCAAATGATTGCATGTTATATTGGAATGATGGAAGAAATGATAGGACAATGTTGAACAATTGTTTGGTGTGTAAGACTTCATGTTGGGAGAATCCGATTGACATAGATTGCAGTGATGAGGGTGAGCGAGATCTTAATAGAAGGAAAAAACCAAGGAAAGTTCTACGATACTTCCTATTTATTCCAAGGCTAAAAAGAATATACATGTCATCAAAGATGGCCACGAATATGAGATGGCATGATAGAGATCGTGTGAAAGATGGGAAATTAAGACATCCGGCTGATGGTTTAGCATGGAAAGATATTGATGCTCGTTATCCTGATTTTGCTCTCGATCCTCGCAATATTCGTCTTGGACTTGCTAGTGATGGTTTTAATCCATTTCAAACATTAAGCACCAATCATAGCACTTGACTTGTTATTCTAGTTCCTTATAATCTCCCGCCATGGATGTGTATGAAACAATTATCATTTATTTTGTCGATGATTATACCAGGGAAAAAGGGGCCAGGTAATGACATTGATGTGTATTTGCAACCTCTCATATGTGAGTTAAGGCAGTTGTGGGAGGATGTCAATGCATTTGATGCAGCTTCGAAGCAAAACTTTCAATTACGAGCTGCTCTCATATGGATTATAAATGATTTTCCAGCTTATGCAAATTTACCAGGGTGGAGTACAAAGGGCGCACTTGCTTTCCCATGTTGTGGAAGTGCTACTTCTTCAAGATGGCCAAAATTTGGTAGAAAGTTTTGCTATATGAGGCATCGGCGATGGTTACCGAATGATCACTTATTTCGGTTTCAACCTTCAGAATTTGATGGAACAATAGAGGTTGATAGGGCTCCAGCTACACCTTCAAGAGTTGTTATTCGTAGGCAAATGGATGTTATCAATCATGTTTATGGCAAGCCATCAGATCGACGTACAAGATATGCTCAATCTACTGTTAGGCATCCACCAGTCTTAGAGATTAATGAGAACATAGATGAGGAGGAGGAGGAGGAGGAAGTTTTTTATGATAACCCTGTGCCACATAATTGGAAGAAAAGAAGTATTTTTTTTATCTTCCATATTGGCAACATCACCTCATCCATCACAATTTGGATGTCATGCACATAGAGAAAAACATATGTGATAATTTGTTAGGAACATTTCTAGGTATTGACAGGAAATCAAAAGACAATTATGAAGCACGCATGGATCTTAAGGATATTGGGATACGAAAAAATTTACATCCGATCGAACTTCCCAACAATAAGTATGTTTTACCTGATGCTTCTTATACCATGAATGCCAGTGATAAGGTTCGTTTCTTGTCAGTTTTGCAGAATATTAAAGTTCCTGATGGATATGCATCTAACATCTCAACATGTGTTAGTTTGAGAGACAAAAGGTTTTTCAACCTTAAAAGCCATGATATTCATATCTTAATGCAAGATTTTCTTCCAATTGCATTAAGAGCATCTACGAGTACTGAAGTTGTTGGATTGATCTCAGACTTGTCTTTGTTCTTCAAATCCTTATGTAGCAAATAAATTGATTTACAAGAGCTTGATAATTTACAACAACACGTTGTTTTGACATTGTGCCACATGGAAAAAGTATTTCCACCAAGATTTTTTACAAGCATGGTGCATCTAATTGTGCATATTCCAGAGTAAGAAAAATTCACTAGTCCAGTTCACTATACATGGATGTATCCTATTGAATGGTAAGGATATTTGTAATATTCCATATCCATATGCTTAGTGCTTTTAATACTTCTATGGTTGAAGTCATATGGCCTAATTGTTTTATTTGGTAGGGCCTTAGTACGATTAAAATCAAGGGTCCGTAACAAAACTCATCCTAAGGGTTCGATAGCTGAAGGATACAATATTCATGAATGTTTGACATTTTGTTCACGTTATTTTGGAAATGTTGAAACTGTATTTAATCGAGGACCAAGTAATGATGAATTTGTTCAAGGTTTTAACAACTATTTTTTCAACACCGGCGGACGATCGATAGGCAAGATTCATCATATTAATTTAGACAATTTAAGTCTTAAGCAAGCTCATCGTTACATGCTTATCCAACATGACTATTTCGATGCGCACCGTAGGTAATATCACATGTAGTATAATAGTTGTGTAACTTTATTAGTCGAAGTTTGTTCTTATTAAATATAATTGTCTTATATGGTTTTAGTGAATTCATACGTGAAAAGCGTCGGGCAAATAGGAATATTCGACCTGATGAGAATACTGAGAAAAAATGGGTGATTGAAGAGTTTTCTGGATGGCTTCAATCAAAGGTAGTTTTATTAACATGTATAAAAATACTCTTTTATTTTGTATAAATAGTGTAATTTTTTAAATATAATTTTAGGGATGACACTTTGAAGACACTACAGAAGGTGGACAAATTTGGAAGGCTTTGGCACGAGGACCTAATAAATTAGTTAGATCGATGAATTCTTTCATCACAAGGGGATATAGATTCCATACAAAAAAAGAGAGATGAGAGGAGGAAAACTCAAAACTGTCGGGTGATGGTATTTGCTGATGGAATAAAATACTATGGAAGGATTAGAGGCATTTATGAATTGGATTACTATAGGAGTTGCCAAGTTGTATTATTTTGTTGTGATTGGGTAAATATTAATTCAAGTAGAGGCTTGAAGCAAGATAATAATGGCCTTACATTGGTAAATTTCAACCATTTGATTCATACGGGTAGAACATTGAAAGATGATCCATTCATTCTTGCATCTCAAGAAACCCAAGTGTTTTACGTCAAAGATGGGAAGCAAGAAGATTGGTTTCACATTGTTGAAGTAAAGCCAAGAGACAACTATCAGTTAGGAGCATGTGTAGAAGGAGAAAATGATGCCATTGAAAGCGATGATGATTTTAATCTTCTTTATCCTCAATCTGTTCCTTCTACTTCTATTAATATATTTAGCTAGGATGGACATGGATGAGTAGTTCTTTTTTCTTTTTGGTGTTTGTATTTGGTTTTCATTGCTATGTATTTCTGTGGACCATACTTATAATATTAGTTTGATAATACTTAGTGATTGTAGTATTTATGTGGACCATACTTATATTAGTTTGATATATCTAACTATATTTAGTGTGTTTAAATCATATGTTTTGTAGTCATGTACCGCTCAAAGAATGCAAGAAAGAGATTAATGTCTAATTCACGTGCATCTTCATCTCATCCTTGCACAAATGATAGTGGCTCACCCATTTCACCAAACACACTTGTTCGAGCTTTTGCTGATACAAGATCATTAGGTGAGGGTGTAATAACCCGTTTTTAGGAAATCCTAATTAAAATTAATAATTACGTATGATTAGTTATAATTATTAATTTAGGAGGTTTAGTATTAAACGTATTATTATTATTATTATTATTATTATTATTATTATTTCAATGACTTAGATATGAAATTAATTAGGCTAAAAAGTTAACAGAAACCGATTCTTCATTTTAATCCTAGTTTTACCCGTAAATCTTATTTTAAATTATTTTATTAATAATCTTTTTATCCGTAACCAAAAATAATTTCCTAAAAATTATTCCTGATTATATTTATCTTTTTCGTCTTATTTAAATCTACCTTAGATCGAATTATTTTTCTATCCGATATTTTAATTTATCCGGACTAAATTTAATATAAAATATATATGTATATATATATAATATATTTTTATCTTCTCTCCCCTCCTCTGCCATTTTCTGTCTCTTCCCGTCCCGTCCCCCTTATTTCCTACCTGTTCTGCATATTATACACATATACACACACACACGGCACAACACACATCACTAAACAGTCCCCTTTCCCGCACACACTTTCGGCCCAAAACTGCACGACGCACACACACCACCGCAGCCCCCTCTAATTCTTCAGCCCTCTCCTAAACAGCCCCCTCCCCGTCGTTTTTTTTTCTTGGTCTCCCCAGCCACCTTCTCCCTTCCCTTCTCCCCCTGCATCTCCCTCCCATCCAGCACAACCAAACCAGCAGCTCGCCACCCCGACCCTTTCCCCCGTCGCCCAGCTTCCCAAGCTCGTCGCCCTCCCTCGTCGCAGCCAGTAGCCCAGCAACACCACGCAGCCGCCAGCCCACCAGCACCCACAGCCATCGCAGCCACCCTGCAGCGCATCAACACCAGCTCCTCGACCTCACGCAGCGCCACTTCACCTCCCCTTGCATTTTCTTCATCCCTGCGCCCTTCCCCGAACGCAGCACCCTCCCCGCAGCCAACCCAGCTGCCACCCTATGCATGCTGCCTTCCCGCAGCCAACCAACCCACGCCTTCCCCAGCCACCAACCGTCGGCACCCAAGCGTACCACCCTCCTGCCTGCCTCGACCAGGTAACCTTCGCACGACAACCACCAACCAAGCCAGCCCCTTCTCCCTTTCTTCCTTTTCTTCCTGCACCAGCAACCATACCAGCACCCGTCGCCCAGCCGCAGCAGCCACCACCAGCTGCCACCCAGCCCCGCCAGCCTCTAGCTGCCTTGCACCGGCGGCCAACCACCACCTCTGCCCCTTTTTCTTTCCCTGCCCTGCCGGCCAACCCCCCCTCAGTCAGCCCTTGCAGCCCCCGACTTGTGCGCTGCTCACGCTGCGCGCATGCAGCGTGAGTGGGTTGGTTTCTTTTAATAATGTTTTAGGTATATATATATATAAGGGTATTTTAGTAATTTTCAAAATAAATAAATATTTTTATATTATAATTATTATCTTACTTGATAGACATTAATTCAATAATTCCGGTATTATTTTTAGGTACGAAAGGTTGATTGGCGGGATCCGATAAATTTAGTGGATACCGCTAATTTTACGTTTTTGCTGGATTTCAGGTAACCGTTATACTCTACTAAAATGATAAAAATTGCATGATAATACATTAGGGTTTTTGGTGTATGAAATATGTTTATCATGATTTATTTCAGTATAATTATGTGTTAATTATTATTATTATGAAAAAGGGTAAAAACGAACATGTTATCTGATATAAAATATTTCGGGTATAGGAGTATGACTTAAAAATAATTCTAATGATGGGAGAATGTTTGGTATGATAATTATGTATATAATTATTAGTTTAGCATGTTTAGATATAATTGTGGAGTAATTATTAGGGATGTGTGCCCTAAGGGCAATTTAGTCATTTTTGTGTAATATGATATTTATCCTGAAAATCATGTTTAACATGTATTATCTGTTGTTGATTTTATGAGTATGTGTTTTATACGTTTCAAAAGTTTATGATAGGGTTTCATATGCCGAAATCTATGTAGGGGCAAAATGGTCTTTTGACATGATTAATGATTTAAATTATATAATAAATAATTAGATTATTCATTTTAGCCTTTTCATGATAGATTAATAAATAAGATAGACTTAGTATTTACATGGATACTAATCTGATAATTATTAGCTTCAAGGGCATTTTGGTCATTTTCGGCCTAACGCCCAAATGTGAATAATTGGATATAGGATGGCCTTAGAACTTTGGTAGGTTGACCTTAGTATTGATTTGGACTTTTCTTTTTACCGTTGACCGTAAGGTTGACTTGGATAATTGGAAATAAAGGGAAAATGAATAAGTATGGAAATAAGAATAAATGTATAATGTGTGTTATCTGTGATCACTTTATAAAAACACTAATACGTAAAGTGAAAGACCTCGAGTTTGGGAATGGTTTCTCTCTAGGGGTAGCTATCCTAGAGATGAGGTAGGAGTCCTCGATTTGTTGGGTTTCTGGTGTGCCGGTTGTGCCCCAGTAAGGCCCTAGTCTACTCTATAGGTGACCTACGGGCCCTATAGGGGGTATCGATACTTAAGGATTAGGTGTCCGAGGTGAGGAGGGTACTGTGTGCCTTGTGCGTCAGTATGACCAGAGTGCTGTTATGCCTCTGGGTTGGATGGTTGGAGGGTATCGTGTTGCCTTGTGCGCCGATATGACCGGTGTACTGTTATGTCTCCGGGTTATTATTGTACCCCCCTCGAGTAATTAAAAATAGAAATAATATGATTTGATTGGAAGGATTATTATTGGGTATTGGACTGGTTTGGTAGTGGATGTTGTGCCTACCTGTGGCTTAAGTAGTAGCCTGCGGGCCTACGTGTGTGGGTATTATGTCTATAAGTATGCCTGTGATGTTATGTATATTATTATACTATATCTATAAATATACCGTTGATGTTTTGTATTTTAATTTACTATACCTGTAAGTGTACCTGTGGGATTACGGTTATTATTATTCTGTGTCTGTAAGTACCCAAGTGATGTTATGTATTTTATCATGTTCTACCTGTAAGTATACTTTTGATGTTGTGGATTATGTTATAGCTTACCTGTTAATACACTTGTGATGTTATAAATTTGGTTGGGAGTTATGCTGAGATATGAGTCATGCTGCTGATGTTATAATTGTTATGCTGGAGTTTAGGTTCTAATCATTACTTCTGAGAATACCTTTGACATGTTAGTCTGGTAAGCTGTCGGTTGTTTTAGACAAATAAAAATGAGTAGCATGTAGCTTTAATAGAAATTGATTGTCTAAATGATTATTGTTTATCAATCCTCGTATGAATACTTAAATGTCTTGTACCTGTTAGTCGTATGCCTTGTATGTGTTCCATGCTAGTTTTTCATATTAGTTTGGTATAAAGGGTTATTCAGTACCGTAGTACTGACGGGTTCCGTTTCATGGTCCCCTGCCTATTCCACGGGCAGTCGCTACTTTGCAGGATTACTTTGAGGGTAGGGTCTGACGACTTCAAATAGAGGGTTGAGAGTTAGGACTATCCGGTGTTCGCCTCGACTTCTTTTGGTCCGGATATTTCTTGGACTCTTAAGTCCCCTGCTATTTCTCTTTTGTTACATTACAACTCTTGCCTGATCTTTTTGTATCTATTCAGGACAATGTAATTTGTAATGAAATTCTATCATGCCTCTGTTTTAATATTATTTAAGTAAAGTAATATTTTAGCCTTAGCACTCAGTATAAGAACGGTAGAGGATGCCAGACTTATACTGAGTGTGGCGGTAACACCCATGGATTTTGTAATTATCGCTTCCGCAAAACGAAAATTTTTAGCAGTAAAAATGGGGGTGTTACAGAGGGATCTCCAAATGCACATTTACCATTCACACCTGATAGTGATTTGCATAATGCTCCAGGATTAGAGGGGCATGTCCATGAGGAGCATGTCCATGAGGAGCACATCGCTGATGAACATGATACACCGGATATAAGTGGTAGTGGTATTCGAAGTGGAAGTGGAAATGGTAGTGGTAGAAGTGAAAATAGCACAACTATATTTGATAATGACTTCGTGAAATCTATTGGTAAGGATGATTCATTACATTATTTAGTGTTATATTTCTTTGATGTAATTCTTACTTCCGTGTTTAACTAATTTATCATTCAGATGGTGAGGGAAAGATTACACGAAGGCAGTGAAAAATTGAGCTGAAAGATATCTGGAATCTGAGGAACGGTGAGAAGATGGTAGTGGATGTGAATGAAATGTTTCAACCAATTAAGAAGTCGGGGAATTACTTCCATCGTTGGTTGGGGGACTTAGCAAAAAAACTTGAATGGTGTCCTTATGAAGAACATGATTGGCGTCATATCCATAAAAGATTCAAAGATGATTTGAAGAAATTAGTTCGGGTATTTCTTGGTTTTTATTATTATTCTTGAGTAATATTTTTTTTATCTACAGTTAATCTTATTTTGTTCATTGTATAGGGGAAATTTCTTCTTCCTTCGGGAAGTGTGATGGATAAATATTTCTTGAGTAATATTGGTGTAAAGGTATGGCAAAGGAAGTATGATTTGAAGGCTATTTATTGCCGTCCTGGTGAGACTAAAGATCAAGTGATTGATAAATGGGATAAGACGGGACTTCCTGAGGCACATTGGATCAAACTTGTTGAATATTGGTTCTTGGATAAAGGAAAGGTACAATATTTTACTATGTATATAGTTATACTATAAATCAAATATAAACTCACCTAATTATTTATTTGATCTAGAGTGCTGCTAAGCGAGGAGAAACTTTGAGAAAAAAAGCATCTCATTTTCATACTCGTGGAACAAAAAGTTTTGCTATTGCTAAAGATGAATTTGTGAGTAATTCATGACAAACCAAAATATAATCTACAAAATTGTGTTTTAGACTTATTGTGTGATTTATTTTTATTTGATACTTTAGAAGAGATTGGAAGGAAGAGAGCCTGGTGACCTGGAAATGTTTATACAAAATCACAAAAGACGTGATGGGAGTTACTCGATGAATTCAACATCGAAAGAGTTTGTGGTATGAAGTACTGATCTATTCACACATTTACTCACTGGTATCCTAAGTTTTTTGATCTATTTGATTTTGATTATGTGTATCTTATTTTTTCTATTTTAATATAGGATGATGCCATTGCTTTTGTCAATGATAAAACCGCCAGTTCTGAATTTTCGGGTTCTACAGTTGATGCAGAAAAGGAAGCCATCCTAGCCCTATATGGAAAAAATCACAGCGATAGGGAATTTGGCTATGGGCATGGGGCTACCCAGTCAAAGTTAGATATGTGTAATCAACATGTAGGAAAATCCAATGAAGAAGTTGAAAGGGTAAGTAAGAAATTAGCAGTTACTACAGAAAAGCTGCAGAAAACTGAAGAGAAGTTGCAGAAAACCGAAGAAAAGTTGCAAAAAACTGAAGAAGAGATGGCCACCACTAGAGAAGAAATGGCTTCTATGAAAGAAGTTCAAGCAGCTTTTATGGAAAGAGTTAATGAGTGGATGAGAAGAACAAGCAACACATAGGTCTGTTTAATTAAGACTTGTGCGGATGTATCAACATATAGCAAACTAATGCTTTTATTGATAGGAACCTACAGGTAGAGAAGGCTGAATTTGTGTTAGGATGCTGTCCTTCAAGATGATATCAGGTATGCCATTCAAATGTTAGGAAATCTTCATAACTAGTTGAATTACCCATGAAGGTATGCATTTTCTGTCTTTTTCAAATTTAATACACTGAATATTTGAATGGAGCAAAGAGAGTGCTTGGCCTTTATGTTTTCATTAGTCATTGCTTCCATTGATATGCTATTTTCAGAGAAGATTGTAGGTGCTGCAACTAATATGCTAAATTTAGTAAGAAATTGGTGGAGCCATAATTTTTAGCCATGGTTGTGTAAAATTGGGAACCTAGCCTAGGGTATCCTGTTGGACAGCCAATTTTCCCACCAGTCAAGTTTTCTTATTTGATTGTTGTTTGTGGATTGGTGGGATTGAGTCATGTTTTCCCATTTGGCATATGTTGCTCTAGTTGAGTTGGTCATTCTTGTAAAAAATTGTTCAGTCACTCTGGCTGCATGATAGGAGTGTACTTGCATTGAGAATAATTGTGGGTTATCAAAGATGCTATGTATTTAACTATTGCTTATCAAAAATACCAATATCATAGATAGTATACCATTGATGTTAAATACTAGGCCTTGTTTGGGGTTCAAGTAGTGTCCTGTCAGACAACCAGTTCTATTAAGTTAGGCAAAGAGTTGATGGCCCATTGGAGCATTTTTAGTCTGGGACTGTGGGGTAAGCTTGAGCAGCACTTATCAGGTCTTCCATCTACCTCTTCAATTGCCTCTATTTGTAAACCACTATATTAGTTTTTTTCCTTAGTGGATGCATCAAACACCTGCATAACTTTCTGTGAGAGTGCAACACTTATTCAGAATCGTCTATAATGAAAAAATTCCAAGATTTAAGTTTTTGTGTCTTTTTGATCTATAATGAAGCAAACAAAGTTTCAGCTATATGTTGAACAAACAACTTGACATCCATATCACCATTTTCTAGGCCAGAGTTGCCCTTGTCAAAAAGTTGTTGTTCACGAAAATTAATTTCCCAATAGGGCAAACTAGTTAAAGAATTTATGAGCCTACTATATTTACTGTACTGTAATTCATGCTTGTCCAGGAAACCCTATTCTTCTCTCCTTTAGCATCCAACTAAACTAATAATAGATGATTGCTATTATCCCTTCCTGCCCAAGGCTAGTTTTTGACAATGAATTTGTACAATTCTTAAAGAGGAAACAGGGAGAAAAGAAAAGTGCATTTGATAGAAGAACAAAAATTTAGGGCTGAAAACAGAAGTGATAAATCAATAAAGTGCATTTGATAGAAGAACAAAAATTTAGGGCTATTTATATTTGTATCCGTTCTTTTATTTTTCTGGTCATTCATATAGTAGTCAATGATTTTACATATAAGTTTGTTGGTTTTTGTCAATATGAACAAATAGACAGTTTATGGACATTTATATGGAGTGTTTTGTTGATTCAAATTTATCTCTGATGTTGTGTCAAGTTATTCCTGTGACCTGTGACCTTGTGAAGATATCTAGTTAGTGAAAGCTTAGAGCAATCACATCCAGTTTTTGGTGCCTTACCCTGTTCTTATTGTCTATAAGGTGTTGTCTCCAATCTCCATCCTCTCATACAGTCCTACTATGTGCTACAATTCTTGCACCGGCCACCCAAATTCTTGCATTTAACACTTCCATGTCGACCTCCAGCTCCTCATTATCCATTCCAACATCTATAAATAGCCTTGTTATAGGAGTTTTTGGAGTTTTTCTGCCCCGAGACCCTAAGCCCGAGCTGGCTGTCACCGTTACTTGAGACGCCATTTTCACCACCTTTAGCCAACCTCCGCGCCACCGCAGCATCCCAAATTATTCCCTACAACGCCCTCTAGTTAACCAAATTATTTTCAAACTTTGATTCTTCTTGTACGAGCCTCAATAACCATGCAAAGTTGGTTACTCATTTCGCCAGAATTTTTTTTACCCCGAAACCTTAAACCACCGTCCGTCGCCATGCGCCGCCACCTTTGGCTGCACCATTACCATCATTTTGTCCCTCTCCTCCTGGGCAACACTAAACACCTCTTATATCACCTCAATTCTCCCTATCTTTTTCCCAACATCCATCTTTCCCTCTTTTCTTCTATTTTTCAGGCCACCATCGCCGCCGTCGTGCACCACCGCCGGTGCCGCCTAGCCCCACCAGCCTAAGGTTGAACCCTAGACCCTCTCAACCATTTTCCATATTATTATAAGCCTTGATTTATTTTATTTCAATTATTTGCATATAAATATCATTATTATTATTCTTAATAATTATGTTCTTAATATGTTTTATTATTATTATTAGTATTATTATTTTTTTATTATTATTTATGTTGAGGGATGAAGCCTTATTGTATTTTAATTCGATTTTATTTTTATTCCCCTTATTATTTCTTTTATTACTATTATTAATATTAATATGTTATAAGTATAATAATTATTATTATTTTATATTTCGAATTTCTATTATTCTTATTCCATTATTATTAATGAAAATATTTTACCATTAGTATTGTTAATAATGTTATTATTGTTATTATTATTATTATTATTATTATTATTGTTATTATTTATATTCTCATTGATATTAGTTTTATTATCTTTGATATTATTATATTAGTATCAATATTATTATTAGGGTAACTTCTTTAACCCTATATTATCAAGGTTTATAATATCTCTATTATTTTATGTCTTTAGCAAAGTTAGAATTTTGTTAAGGTTATTTTATTAGTATGTTATTATTTGGTCAAAGCTCTCAAGTAATATAGGAGCGTGCTCCAAGACCGGTGACATTTCAGGTAAGGGGTGCTAAGGCCTTTTGTGTGCTAATGTGCATTGTGTTCCTTATATGTTACGCATCCTATGTTATTATTGTAATTATTACATATTTGGTATGGCATGGAGTCCAAGCATGCTTTTGTGTTGCTATATGGCATGTGTACTATGTGTATGGAATAATATGTGTTTGCATGTGACCCTAAAATACATGCATGTGAGGATGTTATATGGGAAATGTAGGGTTTCGTGGGAGACAATATAATTTATGATGTTATATGAGAGAATTGAATTTATGGTTTGTTTGGGAGAATCTAATCTATGACATTATTTGGGGAGAATGTAATTTATGATATTATATGGGAGAACCTAATTTATGATTTGATTAGGAGAATCTAATTTATGATTTGTTTGGGGAAATCCAATTAATCCAAAATATGGTTTTGCTCGGGAAATTCTAAATTATGATTTTATGTGGGAGAATCTAACTTATAGTCTTGTATGGGGGAATCTAAATTGTGGTTATGAAAGGGGAGAATCTAATCAATTGTATTATGTGGACAAATCTTGGGTTTTGCTATGGATTGAATTTAGGGTTTTATATGGCAGAATCGTGGGTTGAATGGTGGTACTAATGGTTGCATGGTTGTATTAGGGTTGGTATGATGTTACTAAGGTTTGTATGGTGGTATTTATGGTTATATGGTGGTATTAGGGTTTTTATGATGTTACTAAGGTTTGTATGGTGGTAATTATAGTTATTTGGTGGTATTAGGGTTTACATGTTGGCATTGATGGTTAGATGACGGTATTAGGGTTTGCATGGTTGAAATTAGGGTTTCACATGGAATTTTAGGGTTTGTATGAAAAAGATGCGAAGGTTTGCATGGAGAGATTAACGTCTGCATGGGTATGATATTTACGTGTGGAAAGTTAATTTGGGATGTAAGGAAGGTAATGTAAGTGTTATTTGGGTGTTAAACTATTTTGGACGGAAAACAGTACATGGAGCATTATGAGGGTACAAAAGAGACTAAATTAGGGTTTGGAGTAATGAACTCTGGGTTGTTATGATTAACCAAGATTGGAGTGGATAATTGTGGTTTGTTATGATTAACTAAGACGTGGAGTGGCTAATTATGGTTGGTATGGTTAAATAGAGTTTGGAGTGGTTAACTATGGTTTGTTGTGGATAATTGAGGTATGTGGTGGCTGATTAGGGTTTTTGTGTTATCATGTGTATGTGGTAACTTAAGTGTAATTATGATGGTGGAATTTTATGATTTGTGATGTGTGATGACTTATGCATGCCCAAGGGGAAAGCCTTTGAATAAGATACTTAAGACACTAAGCATATAAAGGGGAAGATTATTGAGCCGAGTCCAAACCGATCCACCGGTCAAGAATAGTGGTTAGGATGCGTAGTCCTATGTGCGATCGATCCACCGATTATAATAGTGGTTAGGACATGAGGTCCTATATGTGACCGGCCCACCGGTAAAAATAGTGGGGTGACTCGAGATCAATAAACACAAACCAAAATCGTTAAGCTCATAAAAGACACTAATTACTTACAGTGGAACACCATGCGAGGGGGAACCAAACCGATCCACCGGTAATAATAGTGGTTAGGGCAGGATGCTCTATTGTGACCGATCCACCGATAATAATAGTGGTTAGGGCATGATGCTCTATTGTGACCGGCCCACTGGTTATAATAGTGGGGTGTTCCTCTGCTCGTATGGATTGATAAAAGGCATGGTATGAATCGGATTCTGATAAGAGATTAATTAATTAAATGATTAATTTGGATTATATATGGGCCTCTGTACTTTTACCTGAATTGTTCATATACCTTTATATTGTTATGTTGGATTATGCTATATTTTTATTGTGCATGAATTATGTGCTTATGTGTTAGCCTTAGTGCTCGGTTACCTTACTCAGTACGTAGCGTACTGATCACCCTTTTCATGGGTGCTGCTCATTCCCACGAGTAGCATGCCCTTCTGACTTGTGTAGGTGGGCGAGACATCAGTCGGGGCTGAGTGTTGAGCATGTTTGGTTCGAAGTTTGAGAGTGTTGTGGCCGTATTCATTCTTTATGTGATTTCATTCTTTTTGTTATTTCTTTGGTATAGTATTTACCATTTTCTAATTCATTACTCGATTGAGTATTTTAATGAACCTTTTATCGGTTGTAAGTTTAATTATCTTTTGAAAATGAATTATATTTCTTGATGCGTACTCTGATTTTGTTTTGCAACCGTTTAATGATTATTTGAGGTTTAGTTTGTATTAATTTTGTAATTGATTGCTAATCTCTTTAGCCTTAGCACTTGGTATTGGAACGATCAGAGAAAACCGGTCTAGTACTAAGTGTGGCGGTAACATCCCTAGAATTCACGGGTTTTAAGTATTTCTATTTTAATTGCTTCTGCTTTTTCAAAAAAAAGGTAGTGAATTTTGGGGTGTTACAACAATGTTAGTAGTACTAGTAGTATATATAGCTAATCTTAATTAATATGAACTAAACAAACTAAATACATACTTTTTATTATCGCGTCCAATATTTGCAAATGTTTCTCTTCATGAATATCATGATGTAGTATCCACAACTTACATTATCATATTGTGATGAACATTAGAAAATAAAATATTGATTGCATTATCTTGTTAGTTTCTTATATTAAATACTTAATATTAATTGATAATGATTATTAAGTGATATGAAAACTACAAACCTTAATTTTTTTTCAAGACATACGAAGTAGGGGTGCCCTTCCCTTCTTTTTTGGTCCAAATAAGTCTTGAATGACCTAATTGATGTAGTAGCTATATACTGAAAAAAATGTGTGTGTATGTGTGCGCATGAGTGGGAGAGAGAGAGAGATTAATATCATTAAATAGATAAATATTTACTATTTTACAAGTGATTTTGGATTAGATTGAGGATTTTCATCAATTAAATCCATCAGATATGCGGTCCCTAAAGATGTCTACAATATCACTAGTGTACAATGCATATTAAAGGAAACTAGAGCAAATAAGAAGGATCGTGGAGCCATATTCATCGTATTAACCACATATAGAATACATTTAATATTATCATTTTCATTGGAGATCATATTTGAACATAGAAATCTATATACATTAGACCCAACTAGGACATAAGATAATAAATTATCTTTTAAGAAGCTATGACCATGAAAGAATACATTATATATTTAGTATCAAAATAGTATTTTTCACTAATAATAAAATAAAGTCAAACATGAAATGATTTAAATTACCTCATATATGAAATTATATATTGAAATTGTAACATTTCACCTTGTAAAATGTAGAATTAGGTTTGTTGACAAACCAAACCAATCTAGTTCGGCTCATTAAG
The DNA here is from genome assembly GCA_030549775.1 of Tamarix chinensis. Classification (NCBI taxonomy): domain Eukaryota; kingdom Viridiplantae; phylum Streptophyta; class Magnoliopsida; order Caryophyllales; family Tamaricaceae; genus Tamarix; species Tamarix chinensis. The sequence continues at coordinate 65,731,785 of CM060180.1, read as the reverse complement.
GACTTAGCTCGGTTATTTTATTTAGCAAAACAAATAGAATCAAAAACTTATTTCTAGGCTCATTTGTTAAATGAGCCGAGCTCTAGCTAAGGGAGGTTTGACTCATTTTTCGCGAGCCTGATCGAATGTGGCTTGAGCTCAGTTTGACTCATTTATAAGCTTGACTAGTTCATTAATATAATGGACTTGTATAGAATTTACATAATAAATGAGCTAAATAGTTAAATGAGCCTTTTAATAAGATGAATAATTAAACGAGTTGATTTGTTTTGTTTAACTTTCAAATGAGCCAAATAGTTAAACGAACTGAGTCATAAATTAAATCATGATGAATGAGCAGGTTTGGTTCATTATTTTTTTTAAAGTTAAATGAGTTGAGCTAAGCTAACTCACTAACCTTATTGAGCCGAACTCAAGTCAGGAATCGTTTGGCGTGTTTCAAACTCAAGTAGAATTTGAGTCTAAAAATAATTAAAAGAGTTAATCTCAAGTCAGAGGGTATTCGGATCGATTCAACTCGTTAACAACCCTATGTACGATATCCTCTGCCCTAATCTAGGTATTCACATCTTCTGATTTCATGTGCAAATCTATTAAAAGAGAAATCCTAATAGAGTTACTATCCAATGAAAGCACTATGTCCAAATATAACCAAGATTGATGTGACAAGTAAGGACACTTGATTATTGTTTTTATTCCTAAGGCTTTTTGAGATTTTGCATACTATATATCTTTTTATTTCCTCCTATTAATTTTTGTTTGCAATAATATGACCATGCTAAGTAAAAAAGAGTAGATGACATAATTATTAGATTATATATTATCACTTAAATAATAAGAATGTAATCTAAAATTGAAAAAGTTTAGATTACCTTATCCTTGTTAAGTACAAGGTTACTTGGCCATCTAATGAGTTGTCTAACTAGTAAGCACAATACAGGAATATCTTCTTCTTTACAGTTATATGCCACATTAAGTGGCACTGACTCCATTAAGTATGCCTTGAAGGCACTATAAATTGAGACTCAAACTTTATGAACCCCCAATGGCCGAGTATGAAGGGTTAAGTTGAGCTAAATAAATGCAGGAGCATTTGCTACAATAGACCCATCCTTTATGACTAATAAATCACAAGGATACTGAACCTATAATTAATAGTTAAAATATTCAAGTTATTGAAAAACAAAAATACATTCAAGTACATAGAGTGTAGTATAGTATATTACCTCATTAATTTCCGGAAAGGGTCTAGGGACACTAGATGTTGAGGATGTAACTAGACATTATGAATATGAGGACATACTATCCAATCTTGTAAGGATTTATTCTTGTAAGTCCCTTAATGCCACCACTTCTCTCTCCATCTGTTTAAATTTGTCCTTCAAATGGCTAGAACTAGGGTGATCTCTATATATATTTGATAAGTTAAACCTGCAATTATATGTGTTACATCAGCCACCATGCTCTTGAGTGTCCAATACATGTGTCAAAATGTCATTGGACATTCTTTATTAAAAGAACTAGTTAGATAGTCTTTTATCAAACTCTCATATTAAAAGTAAGAAAAAATAGTTAGGGATAAGTAACCATATTAAACCAAGTAAAGAGAAATATCATCCAATATTAAATCCTTCCTACATATTAAAAGATCAAATATTTATTATGCATATAATTAAAGTATCATATGGTAATAATAATTTAAAAGTCATATATATTTCTAATATTCAAATCATACCAAAGTGTCATCACTTGCTCTGCCTTTCAACTCTTTTGGAGCATCCCTCCAAGTCTGATAGGTGATGGGGATTTGTGCACGATCCTTAGAGTTACAATAATCAATGAACATCACCCACTATATACCCTAATTTATCAAAATCAATATTTAGCACAATACCCATTTCTCTATTTTTAACAAACGCCTTAAACATCTATATCATCTTCATGTGGATCCATATCTAAAATAACAAATAAAAAATATAGATTAGGAAGTAATTAAAGGAATATATGATGCGATACAATAAAAATGTACAAAATAAACCATTATGCATAAAATAAAACCAAACAACACATAAGAATTAATGAAACCTTTCATCTATAACACTTTAATCTATAGAGTGTGTCCTCATTATACATAAACTCTTATTCGAGTACATAGAATGCTTCTTCATGATCATCTTACACATAGAGGTCATTAGTAATATTATCATGGTTGGATGAAAAAGGTAAGTCAGTAGTCAAAACATTCTCTTGTTGTATGTAATCTTCCCATTTTTTTGCATTCAATATAATTGACCACCATTTATCAGGTGGGTCTGTAACATAGAATATACACTTTTCTTGTGAGGATAATATAAACGGGCCTTGCTTATGACCAAGCCTTGAAAGAATCCACCCCCGCAAATCCATCTTCCTTAGTATAAACCCCATTTTGGTTGTCAACCCATTTACACCCGAATAAAGGAACTCTAAAAGCAGTGTAATCCAATAGTCATATGTTGTCTATCACCCTATAGTATGTCAGTGATGCATAAACAAATTTTTTATTTATTTTAATCTATGGCACTTGATATATGAAAAGATTCTAGTATTTCACTCACACCACTATTTTACATATTACTCTTTTCATCCTAATCCTTTATGTAGAAAGTACAAGCGTTATCATATATGAGTTGTATGACATCACTTCCATATGAGGAGATTGTGACACCCAATACAAATCAATATCAAATTCAAACAATTTAGATGACAAAAACTCTTAGAAAGAGCTATTGTGCTTATATAATATTCATTTCTTACCTCTAGATGGATTTTCATCTTTTCCCTTTTTCCTCTATACTTAAATGTCATGGTTTAGGAAGGCCTATTGTATTAAAATTATGTAAGAACTCACAACAAATTTCTATTTCCTCGTCTACTAGATAACTCTTAGCAATGTAATCTTCATGCATATTAAGATTCCTAAAATATCCTTTTAAGAATCATATACCATTCAAATGGATACATATAACACAAATGAACTAGCTCACATAATCTAACCTCCCTAACCAAGTGAATTGTTAAATGAACCATGATTACAAAGAATGATGGAGGAAAATACATCTCAAGATGGCATAATATAGTCACAATCTCACTTTACAATTTGTCCAACCTTATGGGGTCAAAAACATTACTATATAGTTCATTGAAAAAGAAAAAAAATAATCCGATGACAACACTTCAAACCCAATTTGGTAAGATATAACATATAGCAATTGACAACAAGCCTTGAATGAGAATAAGATGATCATGAGATTTCATACTTACTAACTTCAAACATTTGATCAAAACAAGTTTCTTGATGCTTGATGAGTAACCTTTGGAAACCTTCGCTCTTTACAAGCACTCACAGAAAAGAGATCTTCTCTTTTTAGAAATGAGTATAACATGCAAGAGGTAAATTTTTTTTATTTCCCATCATCTATGGATGTAATTATGTTATTATACTAGTGTCAACCAATTCCATTCAAGTTTCGATTCTAACCTTTGTCTTTTTTGGCACAATAAAAAATGTACCAATTATGCAATTAGATGTATTTTTTTCGATATGCATCACATCAATACAATATCATACATGGAAGTTCTTCTAAAATGGAAGGTCAAAGAAGATTAGCCTCTTCTTCCCCCAACATGAAGGAAATGTTTTCTTCTTCTTCTTCTTCTTCTTCTTCTTCTTCTTCTTATTATTATTATTATTATTATTATTATTATTATTATTATTATTATTATTATTATTATTATTATTATTATTATTATTATTATTATTATTATTATTTATTTTTTGTGAAAGACACATTTAAGTCTTTTCCTTTATCAAATACTTGAACTCCCATAAGAGGAATAAGAGATTTTGCTTCTTCAACTTTTCTATGAATAGCTTTTTTTGCCTACAATAATGATGATTCATAGGTAAGAGTATACAACATCAAGAATAAGCAATCTTCCTACTCTTTAGTAGCTAGAGAAAGTTTATTTTATTTTCAAAAATAAGGCATGCATAATATATGTACACACTATAACTGAAAAGATTACTGTAAGTAGAAAAATCATTTATAGTAAAATATAACATTGCTCTCAAGTTAAAAGACTCTTAACTCTATGCATCAACTAATTAAAGTCTGTGATCCCACATGTACTTTAAATCCTCAATAAGGGGAGTCAAATAAACATCAATATTGTCACCAGACTAATTTAGACCAGATATAAGTAAGGATAGCATCAACCATTTCCTCTTCATGCATAATGATGGAGAAAGATTGTATATCACTAGAATAATAAGCCATAAACTATAGTTGGTATTTTCATTAAAAGGATTCATTCCATCTAAACATAGTGCAACCCATAGGTTTCTATCTTCACTGCTAAAATTAGGGTATATAGAATTAATCATATTCCTTTGAATAGAATTTGCCAAATATCTATGCTTATCATAAAAAAAATCCTTCCTTTCACATGCCGTATAAGGTTCTTTGCATTTTGCTTATTACGAAACATAAGTTAGAATTGTGACATAATTAGAAAGTACTGCAATACCTTATTAGAAACCTTAGCCTTCTTGAATCATAACATTCAACACCAAGGACAACTATCTAACAATGCATATTTATTACGATACAAAATGTAATTGTTAGGACAACATAAATCTTTTCATAATTTAAACTCATAGAGCATATAATCTTCTTAGCTTCATAAGTATGGGGAGGAAACACATTTTCTTTTAGAATCATATCTTTTAAGATCTCAATAAGAGAAGTGAAGCTTTTATTACTCCATCCATGATCCTCCTTCGAATTGTACAGTCATAACAAGGTGGATAATTTTGTAAATTTAGTACAACCATTGTACAAAGGTGTCTCCAAATCATTAACCAACTTTTCAAACATTTCCTGATGGTATCTAAAATGTTCTTTAGCATTTTTAGTTAGGTCCTCCATGTTAGCAAAATCATTTGCAACTTCAACATCATCGTGGTTAACCACACTAAGCTCATTAAGAAGTGGTTCTCCATGCCATATGCACCTAGTATTACTCTTATCAATTTTATGAATAATGATATGATCTCATATCTCATTAACCGCTCTTATTATTGTATTTTCACAATCTGCTCATGGAAAAATATCTACATAGGATCTTTTGAATGTTCAATGGCTAACTTAATACATTCTTAAACACAATCTATATATTCTTTAGGCAGCTTTCTTGCATATATCCATTTACGATTCATAATAAAAAATAATTAAGTATAGTTCATCCCCTAAATTACAAACAAAAAATGGAAAATTGGATAATATTAGCGAAATCAAGCAAAAAACCAACCAACATAATCAAAATACGTATACACCACAACAACATTTACACTAGTAACAATACCACGATTTTTGTAGAGTATTATCTATTTCATTTATATACTATATCTTCACAAAATATATGAATACAAAAACTAACAACATAAAGTATATAGATAACACCATGACAACAATTATAGTATAAATATATATGAAGAGGTTTGAATATGTGAGAACACAAACAAAATTTAGAAAAAAGAGAAATTTATACACAAAGCTTAAATTTCAAAGAAAGGAAGAATAAAGAATAATGATCAAAATGTGAGCAGATAGAGAGAAATGCGATGTTAGTGAACTGATGACGAGGAAAAATGAGCAAGAATACCAGTAAAGAGAAGATAGAAGACCAACGGCAATTGTAGAGCTTTGTTGCTTCAAACAGTGCTGTTTGGATATTGAGAGGTAATGTGAAAAGTTACTAGCGGTTCTAGGTTAAAACATGAAGAAGTAAAATATATATATGGAGGTTATAGGATAAGACCATGTGTATACCCTAATAGTATAGAAAGGAATATATGGTTGTTATTCATTAAAATTGCTACATATACCCTTAACAAGATAGGTAGCTATGTGTTAAGGGTATATACGGTGGTTTTACCTTATAATCGTTGGGTATTACCTTATCTGATATTTATCTATCTCGCTAAGGATATTTACGAAGATTTTATGATAAAATCATCTTGTATACTCTCTGCATAAATGACTAAAATGTTCTTTTATATATATATATTTACCGGCAATAGATTAGTCAGCAAAATATTTTTAAACCACCTTATACTTGCAGTCATATAATCCAATTCGTGTACTAAGTAGGATTTGTGTGAAAAAATAAATGTTATCCATAAATGAAAATTGCCGAGGATTAATGAACAAATGTATGTATTATTAGGCTTTATGTACATATTGATCGCAGATAGCTACTCCCTCCGTTTTAAATCATGCTTTTTAAGAAGAGTTTTGAATAAAGTATACTCTTTTTAATTTTATCAGAGTTTTTTGTTTTTTTTTTCTAAGTTGAAAGAGTTATATCATGAAAAATGAAATTTGTAAGAATAGAGTTGGATATCAGTGGCGAATTTTCAAAATTATATATATATATATATATTTTTACATAAAATCATATGTAAAGTGACGCGGTTTCTTCTTCTCTTCGTCTAAATTTAGAATAATTCGTACTGTTATTTTTATTTTTATTTTATCATAACTGGCGTCAGCTCAAATTTTTGTTGCGTATCAAGAAATATCACTTCAATGTATTTTTCTCGAAACAGCATCTAGCCTTTTCCCTACATATCATATCTAAGTTGATTTTCCAATCTTTGACTTTAGTTTTTGAGTCGTACAGTTCCATACAACCCATATAGAAAAATCATGGGAGCCCCTAATATTGACAGCTTACGGCAATTTTCAGGAGAATAGTAACCGATCAGTTCATTAGTGTTGCGGATAATACAAATGGATAAATGAGAGATTACTCGAACAATAATGGCAGATGGTAGTTGGCAGTGGCACCTGGGTAGGTTAGGTGTCCTATTGTAAATAATTCCAACTTTTTTAAATAAAATAGTAAATTTACCAAAACGTCATAGAAAAATAAGGACGGCTTTTAGTTTTGTCAAAAAATAATGAAATATTTTTTTTACAATTTAATTAGAATTTATTACTTCTAATGTGATCTCATTTGGTCTAATCTAATTGATTCATCATCATCATGTCAGCATATCATTATTAGCATTTATATTATTATAACTAATTTATGACATTGTGCATTGAGTGGGTAATTTAATTGGATGTGCTATAATTTTTATTGTAATATAACGAAAATAATATTAATAACACAAACTCTTTATGAAATATTCATTAGATTAGTAAATATTGATAAATTCATATTTTTATGAAAATTATACTCTTAATCAATTAATATTCTATAAAATTCAAATCCACAAACATATCAAGTAATATATATATATTATGAAAATAATAGTATCATTAAAGCCCACAAATATAGGTTATTTTAACTTTTAGCATAAGAATTAAGAAGATGGTTCAAATGACTGAATTATGCCTATTAAAAGGATCAATATAAATGATAATAACACCTAAAAACGGTTATAAAAAATAAAAGTGAATCAAGTAGGAAGATTTATTTATAATTTATATCATAGATATATAGTGACACTTATTTGTAAATAAAATAAAAATATCTAAAATATCACTTATTTGTGAATTGATGGTGTTGTTGAATGATTGCTTATCGAGGGACTCAAAGGGAGAACGAGCTAGATAAAGAGAGTAAAGAGATGTGAGAGAAAAAGAGGGAGTGCTTATTTGTGCTATGAATGAGAGATAGGGGGATGAGAATTGAGACCCCTTATTTATAGAGGTTGAGCACAAGGAAAGTGTGAAGGAAGAGAGGAGATCTCATTAAAGTCATCCATGCTAAGGGGCTAACACACTCATTGTCACCAACTAATCGAAGGGCCTTTATGGTTCCATACCATGGGATGAGCCTCATGAGCCTATCCCGTGTATGAGATGGCTTGAGCTGATTATCTAGGCCTAATAATGAGTTTGGGCGGGCTCTCTAGATCTGGTAGTCTGCTTTAAAAATAACCTATATCATCACTCTCTTAAAAAATTACCTATTATGTTAGAAAATGTTTAGCTTTAACCTCTAGATCTGGTCAATCTGTCATTGGCCTATAGAGTTGGCTTGATGTAAAAGAGTCTCTAGCACTAGAATCTTGTGTTAGAATTTAAGGGTCACCAGGAGGATATCTCCTGAGAGTGAAAGTTGATGCTCTTACAGAATAATCTATAGATAAATACTATAGATTTGTAATACCTTGAGTCAATACAACTACACTAGGGATACCATAGACTACTTTTGGATTGATTAGTTGACCCCATAGATCAACATGAGCCTTTTAATGCGATTTATCCTCACTCATATGCTTTTTGAAACAATTTTAAAACTTTCGAAACTTCTCAAGAGGACCGTTTATCCTAAAAATTGCTCCATGATAAGCATATTTCACTATAGAGTTATTAGGATGGAATCACTAAAATGATAGTCTACTATGCTGATATAAGTATCTATATCAATCCTTATAATACTCCCCTCAATTTGGGGGCATTACATTCATTCCCACTCATAGAATGTAATGTTCTCATTACATCTCAATCCCTGACTATCTTAATATAGTTTTTATCCTAAAAATTGTCTCGTTAGTCAGCTGACTCGCTCATTGAAGTTTAGATTACAGTCGCAGTTTCACTTTGGTACCATTTGTATGACCCTAAGTTGATACACCCATGTGGGGGTTACTTGGTAGCCACATGATAGAACCCAAGTCTTATAAGGGTTGTGGGCTATCTGGGAGTGCTTTCGAGTTGATTGGCTGACCCAATAAATCAACATGAGTCCTTAGTATGTAATAACCAAAATGATAGTATACCATATTGATATTAGTACCCATATAAATTATTGTAACGCTCCCCTTAATTTAGGGATATTACAATAATAGAGTGCAAATACTAGTTGGTTATGTCAGCTATGGCTTGTTAGATATGTGTTGTTTGTGAGGAATTTTATAAAACTCATATCCCCTCACCACATGAACACTCAGTAGGAACTTCTCAACTCACCCCCTTTTGTCAGACTTCCATCTTAGCCCTACGTTATTGAGTTAGCTAAAAAAAACACATGTCAGCCATCCCTTAGCATAATGGCTCCCTATTCCACATGCCACATAAACATGTCCCTACCATACTTCCATTGGCAACCATTCCGTCCCTAATACAACTTATCGGCCATATGTCATAAAGTCGGCCATATCCTATCTATCACTCAAAACTACCTGGTCGTGTCAGCCATACCCTATTAGAAAAACTTACTTGCCTTAGATCAACTAAAATTTTCGCTAAATCTGGATAAAAATACCCATCTTAAGTTGGTGAAAATACCTACCTCAATTTGGTTAGAAAAAAATCCCTTAGATAAACCAAAATACAACCAATAATATTGTTAGAAATTAGTTCCCAACATACTTATGAGGTGGAATCTTAGTCAGTTAAAATTAACCCACTCATCCATTAATTCCTCTTTAGTAAATGGATAATAGAAATAGAGTTGCTCCACCCTTTCATTGTAGTGTCTATAGTTGTATTGGTTTCAAGCCTTAAAAGTGATTTGGCATAAGGCCCAAACATATCTAGTAATTTTTTCAAGGCCTTCTTATTGAATGGCTCCTCCCCGTCCATGCATCAGAATAATTGTAATACCAAAATTTTAGCTAATCCTAATCTATAAGTAATTAACATCTCGACTTATTTTCCTAATCCTAAATCTTAATCTAGTCATAGTCTTATTTTGAGTCATTAATAATTTTTTTACCTAAACCTAATCCTGAATGGTTGATAATTACCCTAACCTAAATTATTTAGACATAATTCTAATCCTAAAACCAAACTTATTTTCCTTCCTTCTTTTTCCTTTTTCCCACTCCTCTCCCTTTCTTTTCCATTTTCTTTTCCCCTTGAATAACCTTCATTTCCTTCTCCTCCCTCATCTCATGTGAAACAACTCTCCCAACCATATCCTCTCTACCATACTTCCCTAACCTACACCCTACCTTTATATTCAACAATCAACTCCTATAAACTGTGCTCATGTGTTAGGTTAAAAATCTTACCCTTGTCCAATTGTGCCTCATGCCCCATCTCCCACTCTACATGCATGTATATGTATATAAATATACTCACAAAATTATCACATTAAATGGTCTCAATGACCTCTATTCCTACTTCTTTTTTCTATTCAAAAGTTGTCACCACTAACAAAAAGCCCTTCTTTCTTCTCGCCATCACCGACAACAACTCAACAACCAAGTAATGTAAATTTCCACCACACCTCCTTTGCTTGCACTAGTTGCCCTTGTCAATCCTTACCCCTTTGGTTTGGCAAGTTCCATTGAAGCCTTCCTATTTACTTCATCATGCACTACCAAAGCCCCCTCATTTTCTTTACCAACCACCATGTTCATCTCTTTCTTCCATTCCTATCCTTAAGCTTTGATGTTCGATGCTTTAGCTAACCCCCTTTTACTAGCCAAAACCATCATTGCACACCACTTAGCAATGGCATAAAATGTTGTTGCTATGCCTAATCCTTCAGTCATTCCATTAAAGCCCCTATTACCCTTCAACATCATTCACCTAAATAAACCCCCACCAAAACCTTCTCCACTATTGATACCCCCAACAATTTAACCCTCCTTGTTATTTTATATCCCCTAGAAATGGTAATAGATATTGTTAGCATCCCACAAGCACTAACACTTTTAACTATTCATGTTCCCTTTGTTCCCAAGGCTTTATCAAGACTACTTCGATCCTTTATCATTTCCTTGGTTATTTTTTTTTTAATTTTTAATTGTATTTTATTATTTTTTCCTAGGTAATTTTTTTGGAAGTTTTACAAGAGGTACGTTAGGATATACATGCTTAGAGACCAGTGTCCTCTTCGGTAAGGATACAAATTATAGTTAGGATTTTCATGATAAAGGTTACGAATGATTTTGTGTAATATCAATTATTTAATATTATTTTATTAAATTCATTTTTTTAAATTCAGTTATTTAATATTATTTTATTAAAGGTTAAGAAGGATTTGATAATATGGATCATATGATGAAAAGTGTGAGAGAAGAAGAAAGCATGTGCTTATAAGATATCACCATGTTAATTCTTATGTTCTAAACCCTAGATAAGTTGTTATGATATATGCTAATGAAATTTTAGTTTTATAAATTATTGTAATTAGGAAAATGGGTATATTTAAGATGTTTAGTGATGTGATAAATTAATGATTCGAAAATAATGATATCGAGCATGTAAGGCTTTGGTGAAATAAGAGTGTTTAGCTATCCCTAAGGGTATTTTGGTCAATATGTGTTAAACATGGGCATTTTGGCATTTTAAGGTGTTAACCGAGTTGAAATATGTTAATAATATCATGCAAAATATTTGGAATAATTATGAATGGCCTAAGTCAACACAAAATGAGAAAACGACTTAATTTGGGAATAGTAACCATAGGAGCAAGACCACTATTACATGTGTAAAATATTGAAGTTAGACCATAATTTTAAAATATGTTATTAATATTGGAATTTTATGATTTTATATTGAATTTGGTTATTATATGATCCTCGTGGGAAAATTTATGAGTTTTCTAAGTATTATAAATAATAACTCTTGTGATAGGGCTATTATCGCATATATAAGATGTTGGAGTTTGATTTTTAGGTATGTTGATAATAGTAATATTTGAGGAATATGTGACAAATATGGTGGATAAATGATTAATATGGAATAATTTATGCCTATAATATGAAACTAAGGTTTCTTAGAAAGATTATGGACCTATTATTTGGGAAAGGACTTGATAGCTATGCAGTCTTGCTTTAGATGTTTTAATTATGTATTTTTCATACCTAAATGAGTACCTCATGATGTTATAAATAATTATGAATAAAATATTAATTATTTAAAGTAAAAGATCATGTGAGTCAAGGTGAGGTATTTTATGTGTCCATTCTACTGATGATAATAAGGGGCAAGCATATTTTTCCATGGGAGGTGCATCATCCCATTCCACTAGATTAAGAATAGTTGGTTCCTTAATCTCATTGTGAATGATAATACAATTTTGAGATAAGTAACAAATGATTAAGTCATTAATCACTTAAGGTAAAATATTACGTGAGTTAGGACCATGGTGTAAGAGTTTATTCCACCAGATGATAATAGTGGCTATGAGCATTCTACTCTATGAGGTGCTTTAGGTCATTCATCAGTTTAAAAATAATATCTAGGAGCATGTTACCTTGAGAGGTGTAGAGTTCATTCCACCAGCTTATATAATAGTTGTCATGCATGTTTTGCCTTAGGAGATCCTTCAGTCCATTTCACTAAATTAAGAATAGTGGGGTTCTTGAACTACGTAAATAAAATAATAGAATATGTTATATCTAATAATAAAATCTAGAATGAGTATTCACCTTACATTGATTTATGTTTCACACATTTATCCTTATTCTTTGATGTAAAATTATGTAAGTCTTCGTATCCTTCTCGACTATACTATTACCTTAATTAATACATAGCATACTGATAATCCTTTTTCATGGGTACTCCTCATTCCTATGAGGAGAGAATCTTCATTTCTTTTTGTAGAGCAATAAACATATATTAGATAATTTTACTACTTATTATTCTCTTTGTATGGAGGAGCGATCTCATGCGTTGGGGTTTGGGCATATATTCATATTATCCAGATATTAATTTTTACTCGAATATATTTTTGGACTCTTAACTCCATGGTGTCCCTATTTGTATTATTGGATATTGTAGATAAGTTTAATTTCCAAACTCATATTAAAGTTTATGGATTTTCTCTCATTTTATGTTTATGATCTTTTATGTTCTAATTATTTTACCTTGTGATTGATGTAATGATGGTATGGTAATCAAGACTTATGTTAACTACAACATTAACCCCCAAATTTTTTGGCATTATGCTTCTACTATAAATAAAATGTTTTAGTAGTAAATTTTGGAATATTATAATAATAGTCAATCCAACTGATTTTAGAAAAGGGAAAACTTGATTGAAAATCACACATAACCTTCTCTCAACAATCGTGAGATTGAATCAAATCTAATCATCAAGTATTGATTAATCAACATGTAGCATAAAACTTCAAGAGTGCCTCATCCCTAATTTTTCTCTGTTAGCCTATCTAGGCAAAAAAGGCTTGAATAGAATATCATCTCAATTCCTTAAACATTCAACCTTGAGGCCAACTAAAAATTTGCTTGGATATTCCTTCTTTGTTGGTCTTGACCTTGTTAATTGACAATTTACCTATCCTTTTTAATTTTATCTATTAAAGAAAAATAACTCCTTAAGCTAATTGTTGAAAATAATCCCCTTGGATAGATACAAAATTATGAAATAAATGTAAGAATAAAGTTCAAGCATAATAAATGAAAATTTATGGAAGGAATAAATATAAATACTTTCATTGATTTTGAAGATTGGGAGAAACATAAGAGTTTACACATGCCTACATTACAAATGGTCTGTAGAAATCCTTTTATACCATCACTCATCTTTGGCTAGAACACTCAATCATCATTGAATAAATAACATGATGGAACTTACTTCATAACATCAATCATTAGTAGGATAAGTGTACAAGTTACAGCTTGATGAGTAACTATATGAGTTGACCCTTTATCAACTAATAGGTTGATATGTTGATGATTATAAAATTTATTATATTATGGGATTTCCTAACCACTCCCAAAAATACCTTCTTCACTCATATTTTCTCCCTCAATCTCACCTACTAGGACATCCTAGCTAACTGATCCCATAAGTTGGTTGAATATTGCCCTTGACTAGTGTCGTTAGCTGATTCCCTCTGGCCAACTCCTTTGGCTTTCAACCTTTGGTTATTTCTCTTGGATACTTCCCTTGGTTGATGATCATACTTGGCACCCTTTTGTTGATGCCCCTATCTATAGTCCTTCAGATGACACTCTAGTTTTGAATTTAGTTGAGTTGATGCTCTTTGGTTGACGCCTCTAGTTAATGTCCATTGGTTGATGCCCTTTAGTTGACGCCCTTGATTGATTCTATTTAACTAATGCCCCTATTTTATGCATATCTGAACTTTATTCCTTGTTTTTGATAAACCCAAAAATTACCCCCTTTCCAAGAAAAGGAAGAATCCTCTTCATCTCTATTGATAGGAGCCATACACCATGCTTAAACCATCTTTAGTGTAATATAAGTTATGCTTAATTTTGGGTAATGACTTTGAAAGCATATCATACCTATTTTACTTTTTACAGAATTTCTCTAGATAGAGTTTCTAATGCATAAGCTAATATAAATTAGGTTAATCTTATGCTTTGTTGTGAGGGTTTCACAATCAAAATTTTTTTTAAAAAAAAAATTAGATAATGGAGTTGGGAGACGAATAGGAAATACAGTGGAAAGGGAAGGGGGATACATGATTGAAATTTGATGGAGGGAATAGGTAAATTTGTGGTTTGGTTAGAATTAAACTAAATTAGTTGGCATTTTTAGATAACTAGTTAGTTTAAATTCTAACTAGGTTCCACCTACTTAGTTAAGGTCTAGTTGAGTTGTAACTACAGATCTTCACACCCCTTGTAAATGTGGGATATGGGTGAATACGCGTAACTTTTTGGCTTCCAATTTTCTCTCAATCTCAATAATAAGCTTCAAGAGTGAAAACTTTGATTGATTTTTATCTTCAAATCTTATTCCTTTTATCTTAAGTGTTACTTAGCTTAAGTGGTAGTTATAAGTACATGAATCTAAGGCTTAATTAGGACCATATTTTTATCTTCTTCAACCTCTATTTTTATTTTATATTTTGGTGGTAATTATTCTAATATGCTATCTTCCTTAGCATGGACCAATTTGTATTTTATACACGTCAAATTAGTATCAGAGCTTAAGGTTAATAAATTAGGTCTTATGCTTTTTATTATTCACCAATTAATCACTGCCATCTAACCATTCAAACCTTCAACATATTCTATTGTTTTCTTCACTATTTTTGTCCCTATTATCAACCCTAACCTTCATTATCTCCTATTTAGACCCATTTTCATTTCCTCTCTTCCATACTTATAAAAATTCAAAAAAAAGGGATCCATTATACTTTAATGGTAACCTCAAAGACTATTATGAATGGAGAAAAATGCTCAAGGGAATTTAAAACTATAGGTTACCCTAATGAGAAAGCCTTCAAGGTTGCTATCATGAGACTTGATGGCCATGCATCATTTTGGAGCAAGAACCTATGCCATCAAAGGAGAATGAAAGGAAAGTAAAAAATGAAGTCATGAAGAAAGTTGAAGAAGCTTTTGAGAAATGAGTTATCACCTTCATCTTACAAGTATAACTTCTATGATAAGGTTATTACTTATCAAGAAAAGAAGGGCATTATAACATTTGAAATTCTTCGTAAGTCCTTTGATGCTAAAGGAAAAGGTAAGAATATACAAGGTGAAGGTAAACTAAGAGTTATTAGGTTCTCAGAGTATTAAGGCATTGGTCACACCAAATCCATGTTTCCTAATAAGTGGAAAGTGAATTTCATGGAATATGAAGATGTAATACCCCGTTTTTGTAAATTCAGTTTTATTAAGTTTAATTATTTTATTAGCGTAATTTGTTGTAAACATTTAATTATTTTAATTTTGATTCGTTTTATGGATTTATCGATGATTTTGAGTTTATATTTTGAATTTAATTAATTGTTGTCATTGCGGATCATTTTAGATAAATTCGTTCACAATTATGATTTTATTATATGATTTTGATTTTCGGTTAAAAATATGTATTTCCGTTCGTGTAAAGTTTTAGACATTTCGTCGATTATTTCTCTCGTGTCCATAAAATATATTTATTGCAATTCTTCCGATTTGTCTGTTTTTACTCTTTTTGATTTCTTAAAAAATTTGTGAATCAATCTAAAAATATTTTTGAGTTCATCCATTCATCCTATTCATTCATGTTTCACCCTTTCCTTCCGAATCACCAAATTGCGGAAAAATTCATTTACGCGATTAAATAATTTTAGCCGTTTTTGCTATGTTTATCCGTTGATCATCAAATGAGTTCCGAGACCAAATATTTTTTATATATTTGATTTTTATAAAAATATTCCACATCAATATGTGACAATTTAAACCCCTATTATTCATTTTGTGAATTTGCGGAAAAACGCGTTTCCGCAACTTACCCGTTTTTGCCGTTTCTGATCATTTTCCATCCGTCAAGGATCAAACCTACTCCGATACTTAATATTTTTATATATTTTAGTTTCTAAGATTATTCCGAATATTTTTCGTAAATTTTTATAATTTTTGGAATTCAAGTGATATTTTTCCCAATGAGTGCCCATTATTAGGCTTTCTTGCAATTTAATTAATCAAAATAAATTGTAACCAATCCTCCAACTAATATTCCATTCCTAACTAGTCTCCTAACCAAACCAAACTAGATTTGTAACTTGGTTACATGTCTCTCAACAAAAAAGTGCAACTAGTACCATAATCATGATTTTATGACATTTCTCTTACACACTCAACCATAGCCTATCATCTCTCTTACACCCCTAATCCTAGCACTCAAGTGAGGCCAAGGTCAAACCAAAAACTCAATCCACACTCCATCATATCAGATCCTACTCTATCTTTGCCAAATCATGCGTTCCTATCCCAAAACGCACATAAAATCATAGATTATAGCAGACTGCAAAGTTGATTACTTTCCAACTTTGAGCAACTCGTTCTCTCTCTGGTTATCCTTTTCCTTTTGTTTTTATTTCTTTCGAAATTCTGCATTGCATAATATGAATCCATATAATTTAAATCCCTGAAGTCGAAATCCCTCATGCTTATTCATAGCCAAACTTTTTCTTCCTGGCCAGCCTTACAAAATCAGCAAAGCTGATTTTTTTGGTGACTTCGAATATCTTTTATGCATCAACCTTGATTCCTATACCCTATATTCTTGTTTGGTATTTTTCTTTGCATGTTATGCCTCATCTAAAGACCCTTCTCACCAAGGAAATCGTTCCCCTACCCTCTCCTTTTTCCTCTCCTATCTGCCTTGCCGAGCAACATTGAAGTTTTTGCTGCACTGGTTAAGTGGGTTGCAGCAAAGATTTCGTGCTTTCATGCCTTCTTTTCTCCTTGTTTTCCTCCCCTTTAACCCTCCAAAACCTTAATCCATCATTCCTTTGTGGTTATTGGTTTTTTTGTGGTGGTTTTGAAGCCTCTCTATTCAAGAGTAATATTTTATATTTCACTTCTTCCATTCCAATTCCTTTCTTTTCCATTTTTGTTATTTATTGAACTTGGTTTATCTAACTTATTTACCTTATATTCTTGAAGGTGACAAAGTGGTTTAGAGAAGGAATTGCTAGATTCCTTATTTTAGCTTTGCTAAGGAGCTTAGGAGTTTTGGTAACAAGACTAACCTTTAGAAATAAGATTTTGTGCTAGGTGTATTATATGTTCTCTTATGTGTGGATAGCTTTATTTTAATTATAAGCATGAAATAATATCTTGAAAAATATTGTATGACATGTGTATGTTTCTACCTTATGTGTTTAAGCATGAATATCTAATGAGAAGATGGTTTGTGTGATTCTTTTTATATGTTTATACCTGCTGGAAAAGTGATGAATATTTAGTGAAGAGGTGATGAATTTTCAGTAGAGTTGTGATGAATTTACAGCATAGTCGTGATGAATATGCCTAGATCCGAGTAGTTTAGCTCTCTCCCTTGCTATTTTATGTGTGCTTTGGTTGTTTTAAAATTATCTAAGTATTTCCCTATATGTATAATAGTGTATAGAACCTAGATTATGAGTTTTGGATCATTTAGAGTTGAAATGAAATTTTTATAAGGCTTTCACATATTCAACCATGGGTACATTGGGAAATATAGATTCGTTTTGAAAGTTTTAAGTGCACCAATGTCTTCATTGGGTATTTTACCTAAAATTTGGTATATGATATGTTAGGATTTGATGTTGTCTAGAGTAAGTGATGAATTTTAGAAGCTTAAGGTAATTTTTGGTTAATAAAGACATTTTCGTCATTTCATGTAAATTTCTAGAAATTTGGAGACCTAATTGAATATTGAGCTAATACAAGAATTTAGAATTTATAATTCTAATACTTGGGTAACATTGATGAGTAGACTTAGAGACCTTAATTAAAATGATTCATTAAGTAAGAAAAAGAAAAAGAGAAAGAGACATTGTGGGTGTATTGAGGAATCTTAATATTTTATCCTATTTTCCTATTGATATTTCATCCTAAGAAAATAATTTGCTAAGTGTAATATATTTTAGCATAAATTACACCTCTCTTTCTCAATTTGCTTAGCTAGCTTCGGATTTAGATAAGTCATTACTTACCTTTACTTACGACGGATTCTCGATGTATGTCTGTTGGAAGTGGAAGGTGATGAGTATGCTTATTGATTATTTAATCATGTCAAGCATATGTTGTATTCTTTTGTGGTAATTGTGTGTATGTATGAGTTATAGATTTAATGCAAACGCATGTTCGTATGCCTCTTGAATATTGTATGTGTGTAAGTGTGTGAAGGGTTGAATATTGATTGAAGTTACATGATACCTTATGCTGTATTTTATGCCATGACTCATTCGACTTTAATGCTCCTAAAGTTATTCGGCTTTAATGCCTCATGAATTGGATCGGCTTTAATGCCTTTGGAATTGGTCGGCTTTAATGCCACTTAAATTGGTTTGGCTTTAATGCCACTAGAATTGATCGGCTTTAATGCCATTTGGATTGGTTCAGCTTTAACGCCGCTTGGATTGGTTCGGCTTTAATGCTTCTTGGCTTTAATGCCATTTAAAATTGATATAATAATGGATATTCATTATATTGATAGATGTGAGCTAAGTGCTGTTATGTGGGCCTAATTTATGATTGGCTATATCCTTGAATAAAATATTTATCACTTAAAGTGAAAGATCTTGAGTGAGACTTGTATCACTCGGGGTAGCTATCCGAGTTAGGTTTGGTATTCACTTGGTACCATTCCGGTGTTTTCTATTCTGTGATCCCGGGTGCCTTATGAGGTCCAGAGAGGCCCTCTTCTACTCTATAGGTGTCTCGATATATTTCGGCCCTATAGGGGGTATGCATACTTAAGTGATTAGGTGTCCTATTTATTGGTGGTCTGGTTACGTTTCTGGGCGGGCCAACTAGGGCTAGTACCGTTCGAGTACTAGATTAGTTGTTATGATCTCTTCGAGTCTCCATCCTCAAGTTATTATAATAAATTGGTTGTGATCATGATGATAAAATATAATAACTAATGGATCCCATCTACCATATATCCATATTACATTATTTTATGCTTGAAGGTTGAGTTTCGTGTTCTCAATTAACATATATATGTAAGCATGATATTATCTTGTTATTATATGCTCTATTACTTTCTTCGCATGGACCTTGCACTCAATGCTATCTCTTTAGGATAGTTATGTTGCTCAGTACATGATGTGTACTGATACTACACATTTGTAGACGTTGTGTCGCAGATATATGATGATGACCCTGCGGACTTTAAGGAGGTTCCTCATGCGGAGTGATGCGGGTTTATACCCTCAGGGTTAGGGCGTAGAGTCATTTCTATCTAATGTCGCACATGTTATGTGCCCTAAATTTTGGATATCGCTTTTGGACTCTTCATCTCTTTTAACCCCCTTATCGCTTTTTTATATATTGTTTTATTTGGAGCATGTACTCCATACTTTGTTATTATATCTAAATTATTCAAGTCTTCTGCTATTTATATCTATTTCCGTAATTTTTAAAGTCTTAGCCTTGCACGTAGTACGAGAAAGGTATGGACTAGACTCGTGCTATGTGTGGCGGTAACACCTGCTATATTATGTTAATGATTCCGCTTAAAAACTAAAATTTTTAGTAGTAAAATTCGGGGTGTTACAGAAGAGACTATCGAAGAGATGAATCAAATAAAAGAAAATGCAAAACTTAACATTATTGCTCAAGAGGATTTTAATCATAAAGAAGGTAGAGGCTAGTGATTCAAAATTTATATAGGCCATTCGAGGTGACCATCAGAAGATATAATTTTTTGATGAAGATTGTCCTTTGGGTGTTGAAGTTGATCCAACTGAATCCACCTGCTCACCTTTGGAGGAAATCACTTATCCTGCAACAAACCTCTTTGAATCACAAAAAGTAAAATTTAAAGTCATGGTTGAGAATATAAGTGTAACACCCCCAAAATTTAAAGTCAACACTGGTGCAGTGGTCAACCTCTTCTTTAGTTCTCGGAAAGCCTCTTCATAAGCCTCGTCCCACCGGAACTTTGTAGTCTTCTTCAAGAGATTAGTCAAAGGTCTGACTATCTTAGAAAAGTTCTGCACAAATCATCTGTAGTATCCAGCCAAACCTAGAAAACACCTAATCTCCGATATGTTCGTAGGGGGCTTTCACTCTGTGACTGCTGCAATCTTAGCAGGGTCCACAGCCACTCCTTTTGCCAATACAATGTGACCAAGGAAGGCTACCTCTTGGAGCCAAAACCCGCACTTTGATAGTTTCCCATACAGATGATGCTCTCTTAATGTGCTCAAAATGGTGCGTAGATGTTGCTCGTGCTCCCCATCTCCCCGGGAATATATCAGAATATCATCAATAAAAACCACCACAAACTGATCGAGGAAGGGTCTGAATATCCTCGTCATCAAGTCCATGAACACTACCGGAGCATTTGTAAGTCCAAAGGGCATCACTGTAAATTCGTAATGCCCATATCGCGTTCGGAATGCAGTCTTCATGATGTCCGCATCAGCGATCCTCAATTGATGGTACCCGGACCTCAAATCTATCTTGGAAAACACCGTAGCTCCCTTCAACTGGTCAAATAAATCATCAATTCTCGAGAGCAGATATCAATTTTTCACCGTCAAATGGTTCAATCCCCGATAGTCAATGCAGAGTCGAAGACTACCATCCTTCTTCTTTACAAACAATACCGGCGCTCCCCACGGTGATACGCTTGGTCGGATATACCCATGCTCCAATAGTTCCTCCAACTGAACCTTCAATTCTTTCAATTCCATCGGCGCCATTCTGTAAGGTGCCTTGGAAACAGGCTCAGCTCAATCTTGAAGTCAATTTCCCGGACTGGAGGCATGCCTAGTATTTCTTCTGGGAAAACGTCTGAAAATTCTTTAACTACCGGAATATTGTCCAAAGATGTTAGATCCTTATTCAGCTCCTTCACACTGCATAAATATAGAGGACACCCCTTCTGGATCAAAGCATTCAATGCAATCACTGATACACTCTTAGTGGTCGGCTTGGGCTGAGTCTTCCGATATGAAACCCTGGTACCCTTCGGCCCTCGCAGAATAACCCGCTCTTGGGCACAAGCAATAATCGCTTTGTACTTTCCCAACATATCCATGCCTAGAATTACGTCGAATTCTTTTAGATCCATCCCGACCAGATCCACTAGGAAGTCTACCCCTCCTATATCTAAGGCCACGTCGGAAAACCTCCGACTACACTCCATCCTGTCACCCGATGGAAGCATAACAGATAGTTCTATTCTAGTAGATGGTGACAATCCAGCCTTAGCAGCAAAAGCATAGGAAATGAAAGATAATGTAGCACCCGAATCAAATAGCACATAAGCTGGCAATGAGTAAATGGTAAACATACCAGTAACCACATCCAACTGTCGGTCTGCCTCGGCCTGACTGATAACGTTCAGGTGCCCTCCTGACTGGCCTCCCTTCTGAGGATAAGGCTTAGGTCCTTGTGATTTTTCCCTTGTCTCTCGAGCTAGGACACCGGATGAAGCAGGTGCTCTCTGATAGTGCTGTTGGGATGGGTTCGGACGGTACTGTTGATAGGCCTGCTGCTGAGGTATGAGAGCTCCTCCCTGCTGGGGTGGTCGGTTCTGACTCTGCTGGAAACGTGGGGGCCTCCAACACTCCATTGCTCTATGACCCATCTTCCCACAATTTAGGCATGTAACTAACTTGCCTGCGCAAGTTCTGCGTGAGCGGGTCCGACCACACTTCCGACAAACTAGGCCCCTCGGGGGCCCTTGGCTCCCGCTGCTCTCTCTCGGTGGTGGCCTCCTGAACTCTCCAGCCCTAGGCTAGGTCTTGCTCCCAGAACTCTAGACTTCGGGCTTTCTCTTCCCAAGGATGGTGGCCTGCTCATGGACCAGCGTGTCTGTGATGCAAGCACACTCATACAAGGATGGTAAATCAGTGAATGACACAGCACCCATCATCCGGCGGATGCTGAAATTTAGTCCTTGCTCGAACTGGAAGACTACCGTGGACTCGTTGGCGGCGATCTCTGGAGCAAACCGGAGCAACTCAATAAACTGGGTATAATACTGACGAACAGTCTTCGGCCCCTAAGTCAGCTGCATAAACTCCCGGAGTTTGTCCCTCCTAAGGATCTCGGGATAGAACCTGGTGCGTAGGGCAGTCTTAAACTCCTCCCATGAGTTTAGAAAACCATTCCGGTCTCGATGCTCCTCCCACCAAGCATCTGCTACACCCCGTAGGAAGAAGGCTGCAATGCGGGGCCGTCAATCAGCCGGACAATTCACGACCTCAAAAGTGTGATCCATATCACGAATCCACCCCTCTAGGATCACCGGGTTTTCCTCCCCGGAGTAAGTCGGAGGGTGATGTCCCGTAACCCTCTGAAGCCAGTCCTCCCCAGCACCATGGTCTTGGTGGGCGAACTCAAGAAAGGCGGTGACTGCCTCCTCTAAACGGCTAATTCTCCCGTTGTTTACCATCTTTCTGCACCAAAATAAACACTTAGTAAGGAACCCACTGGTTCAAAATTTTAACGAGGCTTTCTACTTCTTAGGGAAACCCTAAACTACCCTTGTACTCCTCACTGTGGCCAGGATCCAAAAAAATTTAGAAAATTCTTTTCGAAGTTCAATAGCAACTTCCAAAATTAGCTTTATTTCCAAAAATGAGCATGGTCAACAAGATCGACCGCTCTGATACCAACTTGTAACACCCCCAAAATTTACATATATATATATTTTTAAATAATACTTATAACTTAAACCGTAAATTCTGTAAATGTTACCGCCACACTTAGTACCAGACCGGTTTACTACTACCGTTCCAATACTAGGTACTAAGGCTAAAGAAAACAACTCAATAAACATTAATAGATAGTCCGAATTTAAAGATACGTAAATCCGGTACGCACAAGTCTTTATTCAATTCCAAATACGAGGGTAGTTTTTCAGGAAAGAGAAATAACTACAATAATGAAGTTGTTTCAAAAGTACTATTTATAAATAGATAATATAGTAATACTAAATTCAATGGAAAGCCGGCCACGTCACTCTGATAATGGATCCAGCCCGATCATCACTTGTCCCCACCTGAGGTCCCATAGACATCTATAGCATCATAACACATATCTCCTAACTGCAGGAAATCAGATGGGCCTTCTACTCGTTGCAATGAGCAGCACCCATGAAACAGGTGATCAGTACGCTACGTACTGAGTAAGGTAACTGAGCGCTAATGCCAACACATAAGCATAGAGATTCATATAGAGGACAAAACAAAGGCACAATCACAATAGCATAATATCGTACAATCAATCCAGTAGATACATAAAGACCCAATTAAAATCCAGATTATTTACTTAATTGATCTTTTATCGAAAATCGATACACTTCATGCCTTTTTATCAAATCCATGCAAATACGGAAGCCCCCACTATTATAGCCGGTGGATTGGAGGCACAAGGGGTATCATACCCTAACCACTATTATAGCCGGTGGATCAGATACACATAGGACCACGCGTCCTAACCACTATTCCTAACCGGTGGATCGGTTGGCCTTGACTCGCATGGTGTTCCACTGTAAATAATTAGTATCTTTTAGGTACCTTGCAAACTATGGTTTATTTTTATTGAGCTCGGGAACCCCCACTATAATCACCGGTGGATCGGTTTCGACCCTACTTATAACTAATGACCTACTATTTATTAATTTTAATAATAAAATTAATAACATATATAATAATATTGAAATAATAAAGATATTGATAATATTATTATTAATGGTTATAAAAACAATAGGAATAATAATACTAAAATACCTAAGTGTGAATGTTAATACAAAATTAGGGCCTAAGATTTTCTAGAATAATTAATAAAATGTTAATAATAATTATTCTAATAATTATAATATTAAGAATAATAAGAATAATGATAATAATCATATAATAATTCAATTAATAACTTAAATATCGAAACTAACAAAAAAATTATTTTATTACCATTCTCCAACCTGCAAGTACAATTCAGGATAAATTTTATATCAAATAATAATAATATTAATAGCAAATAAATTATTATTATATTCAAATAGTTACTAATAAATAAAATAAAAATGGAATAATTTACAATAAATAGTAAATAATGACTAAGGAGGTCTAGGGTTTCACCTTGAGTCGGCAGGAATGGGCGGCACCGACGGTGGTTCACGATGGTGGCCGGAAAAATGATCTAAGAGGGAAAAAGATGAAGAAAAAGAGAGAAGGAGCAGGGGAAAAATTAAAATAAGGTTATGGTTTGGTGGAGGAGGATTAGAGGGAGTTTTTGGGTGGTTTAGAGGACAGTAAAAGTGGCGGAAACGGCGGCCAACGGTGGCTTAAGGGTTTCGGGGTGAAAATTCTGGCGAGATGAGTAGCAAACTTGGCACAACTATGGAGGCCCGTGCAAGAAGAATCGAAGGTTAAAAATGGTTTAGTTAACTAGAGAAAATTTTAGGGAAGAAATTGGAATGCAGTGGTGGCATGGAGGTTGACTATCAGCAACAGGGGAAGCGTCTGAAGTCATGGTGGCGGCCAGCCCTTGCTTAGGGTTTTCGGGGAAGAAAAACTCCAAAAATCCTACAACTAGACTATTTATAGATGGTGGATGGGATAATAGGGTGTTGAAGCTCGACAGTGAGGTAGTAAGTGCAAGAATTTGGGTAGCTGGTGGTAGTAATTGATCGGCCATCGTTTGGGTTGCTTCAAAATTTCGCGAGGCCGGGGAGAAGAAACGGGCGAGGTTTAACGTCCAATAATTATGCCAATTTACTCCTGGAGTTAAGAGGAAGTCAATGTGGCAAGAAACGACCGATATTAATCACCGTAGCCGAAGAGGCCATTGATGGGGTCAAAGGTTTCATCGCAGCGACGGGGAAAGACGGAGGGAGAAGGAAGAAGAAAGAAGGTGGGCCGGTCGGCCCAGGAAGAAAAAGAAAAGGGGAGAACCGGGCGGTTTGCGCGCCGTTTAGGCCCTTACTTAATGAGACGCAGCGTCTCGACATAAAATCGACCAAAACGCCGCGTCTGGGCGCATGCAGGAAGAAGGTCAGCGACGCTGGGCCGTGGGAGAAGAAAGGAAGAAAAAGAAAAGAGGATTTGGGTTTAAATAAATTAATTAGAAAATTTTGGGTATTTAATATAAAATATTTATTTAACAAAAATATTAAATTCCCTTTTTAGGCTAGTTTAGGATTTTTAAAATATTTTCCATAAATTCCATTTTAATTAGTAAAACACCCTAATTTTCTTCCATTAAATTATTTATAAAAATAAAATTAATTTGGAACTATTTTATCCTCCTTATTTTAAATAAAATAATTTATTTATTTAATTTCTAACATAAAATCCTTAATTAGCTAAAATACCCAAATTTCTCCTAATTAAAATAATAATAAATTTCTTCTTAATTTTTCCTAATTAATTTCCTTTTATTTTAATCAAATAATTTATATTTAATTAACTATCATAATAAATTTTCATTTAAATATATTATTTAAAATTAGAAATTTTTGGGGCATTTCAATAAGTTTCTCCTCACTAAGAAGTAATGATCAAATGATTTGTTCCACGTTCATCATGAAGGTAAAGCATGTTAATTTTGAGAATGCTATGAACTTTTGATTGGATGATAGTGCTTTAATGCCTAATATTTTCCCTCAAATATGACTTCAACAACCTCTCACTATTAGAGTTGCACACCTAAGATTTAGTGAAAAATTAAGTGCTTCCACACTTAATTTTCACTTTTTAAGAAAATCATAGGCCCATAATTTCAAACACACAAGATACCCAAAGTATCACAAAACTATTTTTCTTTATCCACCCATCAACTGCCCTACAAAATTGAACTATTAACTTTTTTTAAAGTCTTAGTGTGTCTGATTTTTGCTTTGGAACATTTAATGAGAAGATTAACCATGTAAGCATGATAGGATTTCATCACTTTCTTGTGGTAGGTGAGTTTGTGTCTAAATTATTGTTAGCCTATAACCCCACCACCATAACCTAGTTACATGAGTTTTTTTGAGAGGTTAATTGTCTCTAAACTTAGCTTCTACACCTTTGAAAATAGATTTCCCACTTTGGTGAGCACTCTTTGTTTCTAGCTCCATTATTCTATATTTCTTCTTTTGTTCACCACAAATCATGATCATTTTTATTTGATGAATATGATGGACCATTCTTCTTGCTGTGTTGATAAACACCTTTCTCTTATTCAATGTGTCCTAAAATTTTCAAAAGGAATTTATAAAAAATGTTGCTTTAGTAATGTTGGATTCACCAAGGTGAATCCTCAAAAACCCTGGGAGTTTGATGCATGAGCATTAAAATTTATTTTAAATTTTTGCTATTAAAATTATGATGACTGGGCAATCATCTTAAGCACATGTAAAATGATCATATCTATGGTAAAATTTGTTCCGAAAGATTTTTGGTTTTAAAAACACAAAATCCTTCATATCAAGGGAACTTTTTGGCATCAAAACAACTCTAAATTCACCCTAAAGGTTAGCCCTAAAATTCCAACCAAAAAAAGGCATGATGTAGGAGCATCCCTAATAAAACACCCTTCCTAGAGCAATTATCATCCTATATTTGAAGTATATTTAACCCTTCTAATTTGGGATCAGTTATCATAAAACATAGAGTAACCCAACCATGATGATGGAGCCATGTAAGCCATGGAATGAATTTAACCACAATTATTTTTGTTCCTTCCTTTTGAGCACACACACACAACTAACTACACCCAACCTGTAAGGATGACCAGCTACCATAAACATCAAAAACCCCTACAAACAAAAACAAGTCGGGACCACCTTATCTACATCAATTGAACTTGAAAAATAAAGGGAGAAGGTTAGTAGATGGAATGTTTGAATTAGACAAGAAGTAGCCATACTTTGATAAAAATTCCCCTTACTTAATTGTACCTTCTTTTTTTTTATCCCATGATGTTGGTTATGCTACTTAGCACACTACCTCCTTTTCTCATATCTTCTCCAAGAAGTGATACTATGACAGAATCCATAATGTTCTTTTAAACTAGGGAAGAAGTTCTTAGAGACACATAAAGAGTCTCCTAACTGTCTGGTACAAAACTTAAGACCAATAGAGCTTGATCTTCATCCAAAAGGTTAAGGGTGCACCTTCCTTAAGCTTTCCATATTCATCAATTGTCTCAACATCATTGATGACATCCCATCTTTATCATAATAACTTAAGGAAATCTCCATAATTAATTGATATGATGCTTCCTCCACATGTTTATAATGGTTATAATATTTAAAGATCCTACTCATAGAGTGTACTATAGACTTGTCTGCGACTTTGGTAATCACAAATATTTCCTTAAGTTTTCTCATGTTGGTTTACATGTAAAAGATCACTACTTGTTGGATCATTGCCTTCTCAGTTTAGTCTTACAACCACATACCGGTTAGATGATTGTCTCTTTGGTATGGTTTTGATTGTGTAATTTCTAGGTAGAACATGACAAGTTTTGAGAGTTAGTTAAAGTTATTTGGTAAAATCCCATGGAGGGATCCTATAATACCTTAAAATTTTGAATTCCAGAAATTTAATTATCAAAAAATTAATCTAACTTAATTTTAAGGTTTTTATTTTATTTCATGAGCCTAAAAATTTTATAGGCAATTTATATTAATTTTTATCTTATCTTATTATATTTATTTAATGGTATTAAGCCAAAATTTTACTCTAAAATATAACCTAAATATCACAAATTTTCCTTTTCCCCTTTTCCTTTTCATTCTTCTTCTTTTTCCTTCTTTTTCTTCCATTATTTTTTCTTCCTTTTTTCTTTTTTCTCTTCTTCTCCCTTAGGTTGCATCGTTCCCCAGCCCAATTTTTTCTTTCTTTTCTTTTCTTTTCTCCCTTGGTGGTGTAGGCCTTCCTCTTTTTTTTTTCTTCCTTCCCTAGGTGAGAAGGCAAGTTCTCCACCTTTTTTCTTTTTCTTTCCTTTTTTTCTCTTTCCTTCCTTTATTTTCTTCTTTCCCTTTTCTCCTTATCATCTTCCTTGCCCTTGTCCCCTTTGCGTCACCATCTTTACCTTCCATTTTCATCCCTTGTACTTGCACCCCTACATGCCACTCGTCCTCCCTACCTTTCCCTTCACAGTCTTGTAGGGCTATGCACACTGGCTTTCCCCCTTCTCCCCTACACTCCTTACACCTACACACTTTCTCCCCTACCTTGCCATGTCACTTGCGACTATCTCTTCCCTTCCTTGCGTCCATGCACGCCGAGCCTCCCATCATCTTCCTGACTCCCATAACTCCTTCCCTGCTTATAAATACCCCCTTAAGATCCCTCTCTTCCTTCCTCTCCACCTTCCTCCCTCCCCTATTTCTACTTGCCTCCCCATCTGTGCCTATTCCAGAATTGTGCCACCATCGTCAATGTCCAACCACCCTCTTATCCTACTTACACCCTACCCATGCTTATAGGGCCACCCTTTTCCTCCTTTTATCTTTTCTCCTCTTCTCTTAAGCTTGTAGCCATTGCAAGCTATGTCAGCCACTCTCCTTCCTTCTTACAACCACCATACCATAGATACCGTATGCAGGTGACCTAAGCTGTGTAGCAATCCCAACAAGCCCATTTCTCTCTTTTCTCTCCCCTTCTTTTTCCTTCTCCCTCTTGGATGTATTCCATCTTACACTACCACTGACTGCCAGCTCTACTACCACTATCCACCACTCACAATAGCTAATCTTATTGCCTCTACCACCCTCTACCTCGTTCTTCCAACCCTCACCCCTCCACCAAAAATCAATCACCTACACCGCCTCCGCCACACCACTTTCTCCCCCATTATGGTCACCTACATGTCCTTTTGTCTCCTTAAGTTTTCTTTAGTTTATGTTCCATCTTTCATTTTTTTATAAAAAAATAAAAAGAAAGAAAAGTAAAGAAAAAAATCTAAATTATGTGTATTCCCATTTTCTAGGTATTGTTCTAGTGATAGTAGAAGAGAAGGCTTAGGTTGTATATACCTAGAGATCAGAGCTTCTTTGGTAAGGATACGGTCATAACAAGGGTTTTATTATGTTAATATATATGTCCTTACCGTGTGACGAAATGTATAGATTAATCAATGGCTCTAGCATTTTATATGCAGATGAGCTTGACAATAACTAAAGGTAAGAAGCTGTGTGGTTATTATTGTATTGATTTCAAGTAATTGATGTATATCCATAGTATACAATATTACATGTGTATAAAGTTTGGAGAGTTCTTGTGCTGAATGACTTGTGACTTAGGTTGGGTTTTGAGGCTTAGGGAATTTTGGCCAATATTGTGAATGATAATAGTGGGGTACCTTATAGTTAAAGAAATGCCCTAAAATGGGTTAGATATACTATATAAAATGGCTTTGAAAATAAATAAGAAGGTTTAAGATAAATACAATATGGGGTTGAATAACCATGCATGGGGGAGAGTAGAACCTAAGGGAAGCCATGATTATATGTGAGTAGAGTGGGGATTTGTTACCAAAAAATGGATGTGGCATCAAGGATGTCATTT
This sequence comes from Tamarix chinensis, assembly GCA_030549775.1. Taxonomy (NCBI): domain Eukaryota; kingdom Viridiplantae; phylum Streptophyta; class Magnoliopsida; order Caryophyllales; family Tamaricaceae; genus Tamarix; species Tamarix chinensis. Next base: position 65,701,832 of record CM060180.1, on the reverse strand, counting down.
TGGGTGGCCATGAAAATTTGGAAATTCCTTTGAGCACTAGGGGAAGAGAGATGACCAAAAAGTGAGACTAGGATTTTTGGAGGCAAATGCACGAAACCTTAGGTTAGGCTATCGTCATATGTATGAAATGGGGGAGTTGGATTGTAATTTAGGAATATTATGTTAACCATGTCATTTTGGAAATGTGTACCAAATTAGATAAAGGAAAATTACTTTCAGGCTGAAGGAAAAATCAACTATATTAGATTGGGATATGGGAATAATGCTTAATTCCATAAAAAGTAATTTAAATAATGACAATGTTACAACTCTCTAAGGTAATTACATAGTAGGTGAATTAAAAGCAGATTGAGCATGAGGCACTCATGTTTTATCATAACCACTTGGGGATTGATGCTTTAATTTTACATAGCTCTAAATCATTAATATTTTCAATAAGGGCCCATATTGTCACAAGCTTGTAGATTTAAATTTTTGTAGGAAGTGACTAGATATGAAGTATAAGTAGCAATACAGAGTACAAGGGAGTTAAAGGTGCCAAAACCTAATCATTTCAATGTCTAATTTCTTTCTTCTTCTTCTTCTCCTCATCTTCTTCTTCCTTTTTTTTTTGTAAAATCTTTGTTTGTTATTAGAGATGAATTTTTTTGAGCAATCCAACAATTTTGGAGAATAAGGAATTTGTTACTGGATACACTATTTCTATACACATGATTTGTAATGTGAAAGAAACCACATTTCTTATTAAATATAAACCCATTATTTGTTGTAATATGGTCTATAAAATTTTCTCTAAGGTATTATCCTAATGATTGGTAGTGATTATTGGGGGAGATTATTAGATTCATCTAATATGCTTTTGTGCTTAATCATTAGATAATGGATACTAATTTATTAGCCTAGGAACTATTAAGAAATTATATATGAAAGGGTATTTGTAACACTCCAAAATATAATACCATTTGTTTTGGTTTAAGAAGAAGAGTAATAACAATATAAACTGGTGTCATCAACATATCCAACATAAATACGGATTAACATACCATCCTTACATAGAATATAAGGTAAAAAAATTAGAGTATAAAACATAATGAATAGAAAATAAGAGAACTTTCATATATTTAGGTAAGAGTTTGGAGATTAACTCCATGTATAATATCAAAATATACAAAAAGGATTCTGTGGAACAAAAAGTCCAAAAATATTTCTAGATAGAATTTAATAATATGATAACATGAATGCTCCTTACCACTATTATTAAGCTAGTGAAATAGACTCCTACACCTCGATTCTAACTCATGTGATCTTTCACTTTAAGTGGTTAATATTTTGTTCACTATTATTTATATCAAGGACATCATACAAACACACATATATATATGCAATGAAAATATTCCAAACATGATGTAAATATTTCAAAACATATAAAATTGAACATTTTTAAGACTAAAAGTTTACACGGAGGACAAATACCACATTTCCTCTTAGAAATCCTAATTTCATGTCATAAGCATAACTCCTTCCATAATGCTAGTTTATCCACTTATTTAAGCACATATTCCCAAAATATTATTATTATGAACATCTCTAAAAATAAAGGTCTAAATCCAATATCTTACACATGTAATAATAGCTCTATCTCTAGAGTTACTATTTATAACACGTATAAAATCCTAATTTCACAAGTGAAGCATAGATTTTCTCTTAAGATTAAATAATTTATAAACTTAATACACAATCCTAAAATGCTAACGGGAACAACACATATGAAAATCAAGGTCTAAGTTCAATGCTTTTAAATATGTGATAAAGACCAGCCTCTAGGGTTACTATTTCTAATTAATGCCATTCTCTCATTTTATTAAACTTAGTCCATTCATAATTACTTTAGACATTACACATAGTTTAATTAGCATATTTCAAACCATTTAACACATTAGAAATACTAAAAATTCTATATTTAATCTATATTGACCAAATTACCCTTAAGATAGCTAAAAACCTATATTCTCACAAAAACCCTAAGAGTCATAACATGGTTGGTTGTCAACCTTCAACATGTAACCTTATGAATATATCTAACCACAAATATGTAAGATTCATCCATCATATTAAAATTTAGATAGTGGTCCAATCCAACTTACCGGACTTTCGTAACAAGCTTAGTAGATCAACATATATAGACATACAACTTACCATACAACAATTATCAATACCATGCCATTATCAATATAATTAAAACAACATGGTAATACACACATAACAATGAAAAATGCCTAACTATGATATATATCCTTACCAAAAGAAACTAGTCTCTAAGCACATACAAGTCTAATACACTTCATCTGAGACTGCTAAACAATTAACTAAGAACCAATATTAAAACATAATTAGAACTCAAGAATACAAACGATGAAAGGATAAAGAAAAGGAGGTTGGAAAATGGAGTAAAATTGAAGCGAACCAAGTCTCATAAGGTTGAAACTAGTTATGACAAAACTTGGTGTAATAGTGGGGGGAGTTGCGTGGACTCTTGAAATGGCTAGGGAAGTTGTTGCTTCAAGGAGTGACAATGGAGGGGGGATTGTTGTGGATAAGTGGAGTAGATAGGGTGGTGTTGTCCTATGGGTTTGACTTAACTTGATGATGGTATGTGTTAAAATTTGATGTAGCTAGGATAAGGTGGTTGATAGGTGGGTTGTTTCATGAGGTTGTGAAGCTTTGGAGGATATGTTTACATTAGCTCTTGACACTACCAAGGGCCAATTGCATAGGTTGTTAACACCAGTATTGATGGAGCTACATAGGGTTGTACATTTTACACAAATCTTTATGAGATAAAAATGGTGTATAAAGATGGAACAAGGCGCAAATATAAAAGGAAGATATAGGGGGGGTCAGGGGAGAAGTTAGGAGAAGTAATGAGAGATATTAAGTGAGGGAGTGTTCGGTTGTGCAAATGGTGAGGAACGACAATGAGGTAGTGTAACATCCCTAAATTTTGAGCCAACTTTTTTTTTATGTTAAAGACAATGTGGAAGGAAAGAAAACAAAATTGAGGGATACTATCGGTAGGCCAACCATGAGAGATATTTGATTATCACCTCACCCATGCCCGATGTAAGGAAAAATTGAACAATAAACTAAAATATGCATGAAAAATTAATATAATAATGATAGAAACAAGATGAGCATAATATAGATGAGAAAAATGTTATAATATCGACATATAGGAACCATTTTCAAGATTTTAAATAATGAAAAATAACCAAATGCAACCTATGCAATGGGAAAAATACATCTAACATGTTAGCCTAACTCTTAACTATATAGAAATATAACTTTCAAACCCTAAGAAATGGCTAACTACTGACCCATGACATCATCCTCAATGTACTCTAGCTAATAATTAGAACCCTATAAATTGTTCCCTACTCACCGGACCAAAAGTTGGATCATCATAGTAATTATACTTCAAAGATATGAGCGCACCCCATTACCGACCGCAACTTAGTAGAGAGGGAAATAGGTACGGAGTAACAACATAAAAACATAGGGCTACCTACCAACTAAGTCTCAGCTATATACCTCTACTATTAGAGAAAAAGGCACAAAGGAAATCTTAATCTATTATTATTAATTACAAAGTGATATAAAATTCATAATTTATTTCCATAAATACCCAAGTGTGTCCAAGATGATAACACCAAACACAACGCAAGGCATATAAACCACCAATTATTTGTTCAAAGGTGACACCAAACATAACTAGTCAAGCCACCATAACATTATCATTTTGATCCTCATTAAATTTATATTAATCATGGTTGAAATCATGACTAAAATGTTTTAATTACAAGGAAACCATTAATATATAATGCCTAAAGAAAGAACATTAGGTAACAAGAAAACATGGAAAATTTAAAGAGACTACTCAATTGATCACTAGGACCTATTGTCTGGTTTAGTCACACAAGACCAAATAAAAAGACACACATTGATGGTAGTTGACATATTGGTCCAACTAACTTATTATTCATACGAACCAATTAATGGGTTTAGCTGAATAATTCAATAATTTTGAGTAGAGACCAAACCACTCTACTCACAAGGAAGTTAGTCAATGGGATTAAATACTTGATTCACTATTTAAGCAACTAGTTGATCAATTATGGAAAATCGATCAGCTGGTCTAGGCTAATCAACACCTAGATGTATGAACTAGACATGAAAAGATTGCCAACCTTTTCCAAATTAATCTTATCATGCTTATATGTTATAGAAAAAATAGAAAGACATATTCCACATAAAATCATAGTAGGAATCATTAGTCAACAAGATGACACTTGACTTTCACCAAACTTATGCATAATATGAACATTTCTCAAACATGATGTAAAAACTTCATATATCAAAATATGGAAACAGACCCAAATCTAATAACTCAACATAATACCTACATATCATAAAACATAGTAAGATCATTCAACCCAACAAAAAATAAAAGATCTCATTCATATTAGAGATAAGGATGCATTACTTCTGAGCAATTCTTCTAGCATAAAATACTCTTAACTTGATGGTCTCTACCAAGATCTTGATTTCCTAAGAGAATTAAGAATCAAAACCATTAAAAAAACCAATAAAAATGAAACCATAAGAAGAAGGAAAAGAAAAATGACATGGAATAAAATTTTCTCATACATGAAATTAGACAGTGAAAATTAAATTCTTCATCCTTTCTCAAAACCTTACTCTTTCCTTGCTTGAGAGAAATAAGGGAGAGCTAAAGCTAATATTGGGGTAAGAGAGAAGAAAAAAGAATTCAACTAAAGGATGAGGAAACGAGAGGCAACCTCCATTTCCTCAATAGAGGAGGAAAGAGAAGAAAAGTGAAGAATGCTCAACGATTAAAAAATTTTAGAATGGAAAAGGGAGAGAATGAGCAAGTGTAAAAGGTAAGAAGTGAAATGAGTAAAGAATGTAGTATAAGGAATAGAGAGCTAGTTAAAATCCACAAGAGTTAAAGAGATGACTTTGTTGAGTTTGGGCAACAAATGCATAAGAGAATTCATAATGAGGTGAGTGAGGTGAAGTGTAATTAGGAGAGAACACTGTAGAGGATTTGTAAGTCAAGTAAAGAGTGTAGGAAATCAACCATGAAGCTATGGATGCCAGAAGAGTGAAGAAAGTGAAGGAGAAGAAGGAGGCTAATAAATGACTCAAAAATGATTTTGGGTTAATTTTTGGTAAAAAAGAATCATAGAATGATCTAAATAAGGTAAAAATAATCCCAAGTTACCAAAGTATTCTCATTAGCACAATAAGATTCTAATTATAAGTTTTCATTAACATTGGAAAGATATTCGAATCAAAATCATAAAAGGATTTGAAATCATAGGATAACTAGTCGATCAGTTTGAGCAAACTATTTGACTGGTTTATTGAGAATTAAAATTGCCAGTTTTTAAGTGTACTAGTCGATTAGTTAGGGAAACCAGTAAATCCGTGTGGTTTAAATTCACATCTTTATTAGAATTTCAAGCCCTTTCCAAAACTAAAACTACTTTATCTAGTATCAATATAATTTTAATCACATTTTGATAGATTTTAATATTGGGTGTTGCAACATTACGTCCCTAAAAGAGACAACCCTAGGCTCAATAACATAATAAATTAACAACCTAAAAAACATAAGAAAACCCTAAAAAATTTGAGTTAGTATCAACATAAGTTATTGTTGTAATCTCAAAAACATGAAAAAACCTTACACTACAAGTAGGAATAAAGTAATGACCAAGAGTTAGTACGTGAGATAAGGGAAATACTCTCTTAAAATAAGTGGTATTACCCATGCAACACATGAAAATAGAAAAAACCTAGATAGTTTGTCTTGATCTTATCCTCTGACTCCTAGGTTGCCTCCTGAGCTTGATGACACGACCACAAGAACAAGGCCTTGACTAGAGGGACAAACTTCATATGTATCTCTCAATTCTTAGTATCAAGGATCCTTAGGGGTTGCTCCTCATATGATAAAGCATCATCGAGCTCAAATTGTCTCTAGCTAAATTTTGTGTAAGGGATCTGCCATGTGCCTCCTCAAATAATAGATGTGAAAGGAATTGTGCACATGTGAAAGCTCAATAAGAAAGGTGAACAGGTTAGAAACCTCTCCAAACCAACCTAAAATCTCATACGGACTAATATACCTTGGTGTAAGCTTGCTCTTTTGATGAAAAATGCATCACTCCTATGGTGGGCAAGACCTTTAAAAGGGCTAAGTCACATACCCCATACCTATTTGTCCTCGTTTGTAGGTTGACATAACTATTCTGTCTATCCTAGGTAGCCTTCACCTGATATAAAATTAACCTAATGTACCTAGTAGTATCTTCTATCATCTCTAGTCCCAATACAACTCTGTCACTTGGGTCACTCTAGCACAAGAGACTACGGCACTTCTATCCATAGAGTGCGTTGAAGGGCGCCATCCTTATACTCGTATGATGACTGTTATTATGGGATGATTCTACTAAGTCCAAGCGATCCTTCCAACTACCCTAAAACTCAAGTACTCATGCCCCAAGCATACCCTTCAAAGTATGAATAGTGTGGTTAGTCTAACCATCAATAGCCAGATGGGAAACAATGCTCACCTTTAGTTATTTCCCAAAAGTTTCTTGTAACTTCAGCTTGAAGTGTAAAATATTTGGAATCTCAATTTGATACATTTTCCTTGGGTACCCCATGATACCATACCACATGGTTCCTATAAGCACTAGTTATTTTCTCCATACTCCAAACATAAATTCATTGGCATAACTCTTATGGGCCATGTAGAACTTACATTGCACCCCATACAAGTAATGCCTCCATATCTTTAAGGCGAAAACCACTACAACTAGCTCAAGGTCATGCGTATGATAATTTTATTCATGATCCTTCAAATTATGAGAATTATAAGCCACTATCCTCCCCTACTACATCAACACACACCCTAGACTAAAATTAGACATTTTGCTATACACCTCGAATCCCTTTGTACCCGATGATATGGTAATTACTAGAGTAGAAGTCAAAATCCTCTTGAGATCCTCAAAAGAATATATGCACTTATCGCCCTAATGAAATTACATCATCCTATTCAACAAGGTATTTACAGGATGAGCTATCCAATAAATCTTGGATGAACCATTGGTAGTAGCCTGCTACCCCTAAAAAACTGTGTACTTCATTAGCATTTGTTGGTGTTGACTACTTTGATACTGCTTGGATCTTTGAAGGATCCATTGACACTCCTTCCTTTGAGATGAAATGGTCAAGGAAGGCTACCTCATCTAACCAAAACTCAAACTTTGAGAGCTTGGCATACAATTGATGGTCCTTAACAACTTTTAAGCCTGCCTAAGGTGTTGCTTGTGTTCCTCATGAGTTTGAGAGTAAATGAAGATATCTTTAATAAAGACCACACTGAATTGATAAAGGTGTTGCAAAAATTTGAGAGCCATAAGCATTGTTGGTACATTCAAGAGTCTAAAGGACATCACGGTAAACTCATAATGGCCATACCTCATCGTAAAAGCCATCTTTGTTATGTCCTAAAAAATATTTAGTTGAGGATACCCTAATATGATACCTATCTTCAAAAATACTATAGCCCCATGTAATTGATTAAAGAGGTCATCAATCAAAGGTAAAGGATAACGATACTTGATTGTAACCTAGTTTACTTCTCGATAATTGATATAGAGTCTCAACCTCCATCCTTCTTCCTTACAAAATGGACTGGTTTTCCCTAAGGCAATGAGCTCAGTCGAATGAATCCCTTCTCCTGTAACTCCTCCAACGAAGTTTGCAACTCTACTATCTTAGTTAGTGCTAGATGATAAGATGTCTTCGACATAGGCTTTGTCCCTAATAGAAGGTCTATTGTGAAGTTTATCTCATGAATTGGTGGTATACCTAGGATCTCATTGGAAAACACATCTAGGAACTCTAGTACCACTAGAATGTCCTCAATAAACTTCCAAATCCTGAATGCTACACATAAAGAGTGAGTACCCTTTTCGTACTAACGTACTGAGCACAACTGCAAACACCTTCTTTATTGAGGGTCTAGGCCTACGTATCTAGTAAGAGACCCTAACACTCTTTGGTCCCTTAAGAACCATGCACTCTTTTGCATAATAGATGAAAGCCTAATATCTTTTAAGCATATCCATACCAAGGATAATGTTGAAATAACAAATTTCAAGCTCTATGAGGTCTACTAGAATTTTGATTCTGCTAATGACTAAGTCCACATCTCTATATTACCTAGAACATGTTAGTTTATACCGAGATAGGATCATAATAGAAATTTCTATCCTATCAGAAGGAATCATAACAGTCTCAGCTTTGAAAGAAGTAGACATGAAGGACTGTGAAGCACTCGAATCAAATAGCATGTAAGTAGGAGGTGAAAAAACTATGAACATACCTGTGATAGCATAAACTTGCTTATTAGCCTCTAAATAACTCATCACATTCTAGAGAATTCTTGAAGGTGGTCCAACAACTCTGCTACAACCTTACCCTTATTGAAAAGCATGGGTCCTTTATATATTTTGTTGTGAAGAAGTCCTACTAGCTCCACTATCTATTAGTTGAGCCCTCTAAATTAGAGGCATCTAGGCCACCGTACCTTATGAAATTGCTTGCCATTATAGGACACTACCCTCATACGACACTCGAATTAACGGTGCCCCAAGTGGCCGCAACTATGACATTGAACCTACCACCCAACACAACCCTCCCCTGATTTGTTCTTACCACACACCTAGAAAATGAAATGCCTTACACCTTGTTGACTCAACTACCTTCTATAGCAGAGTATTGTCCCCAACTAATGAATACTTGAGGTCTGGAACCTCTTTTATCCCCCTTAGAAGTATCTGCCTTCAAACCTTTGCTTAACCTCTGACTGGGCACTACGAGCCTAGGTAATCACTGATGCCTCCTAAATATAGTCATGTAGGGCCTATTGGTCCTGTGCATGAGTCCCTACCAACATCTCTTATAGTCTTAGACTCATCCCCAACTAGAATTGGTGCACCTTCATTCTCTCATCAGTGTTAACCTTTGGAGAAAAGTGGACTATTTTCAAATAATGTTTATATTACTCTTCCACCATAGAATTCTCTAAACAAAACACTATAAATTCATTTTACTTCTCCATCCTTAGGCTAGTAGGATAGAATTGTGGCTTTATCATCTTGACAAAGGTCTCCCGTTGGTCTATAGTGTCTTCCCTTAGCTACTGACCTCTTCACCACTCATCAGCATGGCCTTGTAGAGGGAATACCCGAATGTTCACTTGCCTAGTATCTAGTAACTACTAGCAAAAAAGATATTCTCAAAGTCTATCAACCAATGCTCTAACACATTTAGGTCCTTATGATCCTTGAAGACTAAATGGTGATGAAGATAAACCCCATGAAGCCAATCCCTTGAGGGAAGTATAAAAAAAAGAGGTGTCTATAACAGTTGCGAAGCTTCCTCACATTAAATCTACAACTCCATGAGGGGTCCAACTCTTTCCATGAAATTCTTGAGAGGCTAATTCACATCCATCCAAACCATAGAATACTAAATCACATTAGGAAGGGATTGATTACTAGCTATACAATTAGTACACATGGAGGTAGCACAATGCACATAAGGCTAGAAATTATTCATATCCTATAAATTATGGCTAACTCCCAACTCAAACCAGTGCTCACTCACAAACTAAACTAGATTCTACAAGTTCGAATGGAACCTAAGAAATTTGTTTTTGCTAAACAACTTCAGGATTTAAAACCACAGGCTTTGATACAAACTTGTAACACCTTAAATTTTTGAACCAAAAAAAATTTATTTTTAATACAATGTGGAGGTGTTTAAAAAAATGAAAAATGTTACCACCACATCAACCATGAGAGAGTGTGGTCATCTCCTAACCCATGGTTGATGTAGGGAAAAAAGAAATAATGAGTGAAAGATGCATGCACAAAATATTAATGCAATAATACAAGATAATAAAGGCAAGATCAATATTATAGATAGAAAGAGTATGATAGTTTACAAATCAAAAAATAGGAAATCGAGCTAAAAGATTAAATAACTGGAAGAAAAAAAACTACCCAATGTTGTGGGCAAAATGCCTCTAACTAGTTAGCCTAACTCTTAAGCATTCACATAAATCTTCATCCCCAATCAATGGCCCACTAATGGCCCACATCATCATCCTCAATATACTATAATTGATAGTTGTAACCCTACAAATCATCTTTTGCTCCTCGAACTAGAAGCCAAATCATCATAGCAATCATATAAGCTCAGTATTAGTCTGGTAAACTACTTATAAAACTTACAACCTATAACATGGTAAGACTCATGCAACACATTGAAGTCACATAGCAACATGATGATAAACATACCAATACAAATTAACACTTAGTCTCATGGTAGTAACACACAAGAAATTCTTGCATGGAAATCATAAAAGAATAACAATATGGTAAATGCTACACAATCCATACAATATAGCCACATTAAATTTCTCCCTTTAGTGATCACATAGTTTTTAGTTAATAAGATAGTTCATTGAATCACATTTAGTTCTCCACCATGAACAAAAGTTATGGCATTGCAAATAATCACAAAGGGATACTACACTCACCATATAGGGTTAGGGTACATTGAAGAGGCTTTTCTTCAAGGATATCACACCCACCACACATCAAGGGCTAACATAAATCGAGATATCACACTCACCACACATGGTCGAAGTGCACTAAGGGGGCTTATACTGAGATACCTAACCCACCACACCTTCAATGCCTTTGCTGCGAGGGTTAAAACCACACCTGCCTAAGCATTGGATAATATGAAGTACGAGGGTGCTTATATTGGGATACCTTACCTAGCTGTGCTAGACACCGATGCCATGGTGACCTACCAAAATATAATCATATACCTAAAAGATATACGCATATTCCTTATGGATCGCAACCTAGTAGAGGAGAAAATAGGTATTGAGAGAATAATATAACCATAGGGTGATCCGTCCACTAACACCCAATCATTTACCTTAAGAGTAGGAGAAAAATGCTTGAAGGAAATATTATTCCATTATTATGTATTTTTCAAGTGATATAAATCCATAAATAACCAAATGGTTTTTTTTTCAAGTTATAACACCAAACACAATTAAATTCCATTATTTACCAAATTGGGTGTTTCCAAGTGATAACACCAAACACATCACAAGGCATAAAAGCTACCAATTGAGTGTTTAGAGATGACATAAAACTTAACCAATTTAAGTCCCAAACATCATCATTATGATTCTTATTAAATTTAGGGTAATCATAGTTGAAATCATAATTTAAATATTATAATTACATGGAGGTATGAACAAAAATGGCCTAAGAAAATAATAACAATTTATAAACAAAACATGCGGCACACAAATAGATCAATCAATTAGTCCCTAGGACTATTCAACTAGTCTGGTCGTACCAGACCTGGACTAAAACAACACTAGAGGACCAATCAACTAGTTGGTCTCACCTATCAACTGTTCATAGAAACCAATCAATGGGTTTAGTTCAACTTGTCAATGGGTCTAAGTAGAGACCAAACCATATTGGCCTGTAGAGTCACCAGTCAATGGGTCTGATGAACTGATTGATTGGTCATAGAAACAAGTTGATGGGTTTGGTCCAACTGGTTTATAGGTCTAAGTCGAGAGCAAAATATATTGATCTACAAGGTCACAAGTCAATGGGTCTGAAACTTTGATTGAATTTTCATTAAAACCAGTTGACTAGTTTATGAGACCAATTAACTGATCCTAGGACCAACAAATATAAATTTTCAAACCATGTGACTTCTCACACAACCAATCGATGGGTTCGATTGATTGGTCCTCATAAAACATTACCTAGACTTGCAATACACACTCAAAATTTACCAAGTATTACCTTATTAATCCTAACATGATTCTATGTCATAGAACACAAAGAAATATATGATGCACACATAGAATCACATAGATGCATGGTAATGTAAATATTTGAATGAATCATGCTTAAGTGGCCAACTTATGGATATAAATCAAAGAACCCAACAATGCTAATTGTAGGGAGAAATTCTATCACATGCTTAAATTCTAGAGTATAATTAGGGCATGGTTAAATGAACACACCAAACACATGGAACCTCAATATGTAATAAAACCCAATTTATGTTAAAGATAAGAATGCCTTACCTTGTAGCAATTCTTCTTGAATTACAACTCCTACTTGATGGCTATCTAGTAGAACCTTGATTCCTAAGAGAATAAAAGTCAAAATCATTAAACTCACCTTTCAAAACTTCATTAAAACTAAGGAAAATCAGGTGAGAAGAAGAAGAACACAACCACAACCTTTTCTCCAAAATAGGATACCAAAGGAAGAGAATGGAAATCTTCAACCTTTCTCAAACCTTAATTCTTCCTTCATTAAGGAAAACAAGGGTGGAAAAAATCCAAGATTAGAAGAAAAAAAGGATACAATGTTCAACCAAAGAAGGGAGAAACATAGAGTAAGTCTCTATTTTTCTCAATACAGAGGATAATGGGAAATAATAAAGGGATGCTCAACACTTGAGAAATTTTTCCACCAATAAAAGTGAGAAGAGAGTAAGAAAAATAGGTGAGGAATTAAAGTAGACTAGGAATGAAAGGTATAGAGGTGATGCTTGGTCAAAATTCATAGGAGAGAGGGAGATAATACTGGTAAGGTTGAGTTTGGGCAACCGAGAAGTGGGAGTTAACTTGATGGAGTGAAGGGGGTTGAGTGCAGTCAGGAAGGAATATAGTAGTAGGTTGGTGGGTTAGGGATGGTACATGAAGTCAACCACACATTCCAAGTACTAGAAGAGAAGCCGAGGCTTGCCTCAAAAGTGTTTTTGAAAAAATATGGCTAATTAAAATCATGTAATAATCTAAATAATGTAAAAATAATCCCTACGCCAAAATATACTTATTAGCATAAACAGATTCTAATTAAAAATTTTCATGAACATTAGAAAGTGTTTCAAATCAAAATTAGAAATGGATTTGAACTAGCAAGATAACCAGTCAATCGATTTGGGCAAATCAGTCAACTAGTTTGTCAAGAACAAAATTATCTATTTTTGAACACACGAGTCAATCAGTTATACAAACTAGTCAATCGGTATGCCTAAAATTCACATTTTTATTTTAATTCTAAGCCCATTCCAAAATCAAAAGTAATTTTCTTTATACTAACATAATTTTTAAACATATTTTAAAGGATTTTGGGGTAGCGTATTACAAAATCATCAATCCAGGGTAAATGGTAATGGTTCTTTACTGTAACTTAATTCAATACTTGGAATTTGATGCATAGTCTCAACCCACCATAATTATTCATCTCAAAAAAGACCGGTGTTCTCCAGGATGATACACTTAGTTAAATGTACATCTTCTCCAGTTACTTTTCCAAACAAAGTGTGCAACTTTGTCATCTCTATAGGTGCCAAGTGATATGGAACCTTTGACGTAGGCTTTGTCTATGATAGAAGGTTTATCATGACACCTATCTCTTGACCTAGCAGTATACCCAATATCTCATCAGGAAATACGTCTAGAAACTCTTATATCACCAAAACATCCTCAATCGATGGATTTTACCACCTAAATCCTAAACACTACATAAGAGAGATGTAGCCCTTTTTGTACCACCATACACAACAAAACAATGGAAACGATACTCAATGTGGGTCTTAGCTAGCATCCCTAGTAAAAGATCATAGAACCCTTTGGTCCCTTAAGAACTTCAAGCTCCTATGCACAATCAATTATAGATTGATATCTCAAGAGAATATCCATCCTAAGGATTATGTTAAAGTTACAAAGTTCTAGCTCTATAAGTTTTATTCAAAATCTAACTTATCTAATAGCTAAGTCTAAATCTATATATATCCTATTACATGGAATTCTATCATGAAATGGGAGCATGAAAAAAGTCTCTATCCTATTAGAAAGAATCATAGATGCCTTAGCTACAAAAGTAGTAAACATAAAAGAATGAAAAGCACAAAATTTGAGTAATATATAAGAGGGAAATGAAGAAACCATACATATACCCCTAATAACATCTCCCTCCCTGGTAGGCTAACACTAATTCATCACATTTAGGCAAATTCTTGAAGATAACATTGTAGCGCTACCTGAAATCTCCCCTAGATGAAAAGTATGGGGTCTCTAAAACCTCTAATACAGAGCAGTCATACTAGCTCTGCTATCTATTAGATGAGCCTTGCAACAAACAGTGTCTAAGCCTATGTACCTTACAAACATGCACGCCCTTAGAGGACACAACCTCTAATTACAAAACTCTCAAATCAATAGTGCCCCATCCTACCACAACTATGACACAGAACTAGTTGTCCAGTATAGTATATTCGTGGGTGGTTCTTACAGCACTTATGACCTATGAAGTGCTTCCATGCAAGCTGAATCAAATACCCTTAATAGGGAGATACATACCCGACTGGTGAATCCCTGTAGCCTAGAACTACTTCTCTACTCCTTGGTTCCGACAGCCCTCAGACATCTACTTGGCTCTTGACTAGGCATTATGGGCTTGCACAATCAATGATACATCCAACCTATAGTCATACATGGCCTATAAATCTTGTGCATGGGTCTCCACCAACATCTCTCAAAGTCGCATCATATTGTTAGCATCGAACTTTAGAGAAAAATAGACTAGATCTAAGTAGTGGATGAAGTACTCCTTCATAGTAGGCATATCAAGGCACAAGTGTATGAATTTATTGTAATCTTCCGTCCTTTAGTAAGTATAGTAGAAATGCACCCTAAGAATTTCCATAAAATCCTCCCACTAATCCATAGAGGTTCCCTAAACTACGGATCCCTCTATCATTTGTCAACACAAAATATCCACTTGTTTACCCTCTAGGCAGCCACTGGACACAAAAATCTTCTTGAATTCACTCAATGAATGTTCCAACACATCTAGGACCTTTAGACCCTCAAAGATCTATGGGCGATAATGATCAACCCTCTAAAGCTAATCCTTTTGTGGTGGAGATAATTGAGCCTCTTCATGTTGAATTTTCCACTCTAAGAAGGCCCTAACTATGTTTAAGAAATGCTTAACTCACCAATTCACATCCATCAAGATCCTAAAATACTAAACCACACTAGGAAAGGTTTAAATAATGACTAAAAAGTTAGTTCTCATTAGGGTAGCATTTGGCATATAAGGCTAGAAATTATTTCAATTAAGAAAATTTAAAGTCAACTCCTAACCCAAATCTATGCTTGCTCGTAGACTAGTTCAAATTTTATAAGCTAGGATGAGGTTAAAGAAATTCATTTTTGTATAGCAATATCAAAATTTAAAACTAAAAGCTTTTGATACCAACTTGCAACACCCCTAAATTTTAAACCATAAAATTTCATTTTAAAGATAATGTAAAAGTTAACAAAACAAAATTAAGGGATGTTACTCCTATACCAACTATGACAGATGTGTGATTGTCACATTACACATGCCTGATGTAGGGTAAAATATAATAATAGACTAAAATATGCATGCACTCATAGTAAAAATATAATATTGTCAAGATGAGAAACGGTTACAAGATCCAAACACAAGAACCAAAGCTAAGATTTTAAATAACCAAAAAGAACTAAAAGCATCCCAGGAAGTAGGCAAAATGCATCCAACCGGTTAGCCTCACTCTCAACTTAACAAAAATGTAACTCTCAAACCTAGATCAATGAACAACTATTAACACACAACATCATCATCAACGTACTCTAGCTGAGAATTGTAACTCAAAAAATATTTCTTTACTCATTGGATTAGAAGTAGGATCATCAGATTGACTATACAAATCTAGTATCCGTATGGTAAAGTACTAGTGAAAAAATGACCTAAAATATGGTAATCACTCATGCTACACATTGAAGTAACATAGTGTCATGGTGATAAGCATACTAACATAGTATAACACTCAAGCTTATGATAGAAATATAATAGGGCACACTTGCAATGGAAACATGGAAGAATAATAATACAGGTCATATATCAAAGTCTCATAAGGGAAACCATATTTTAAACCTTCCTTTGACCACATAAATTTTTAGTTATTATGATAATCCATTTAGCTACATCCAATTCTCCACTATGAACAAAAGTTATGGTAGCATACACATATAATGAGATATTGTATCCAACACATATGGTTAGGATACATTGAAGGGGCTTTTCTCTAGGGATACTGCACCCATTACACATCGAATGAACCTATTATGAGGGCTAACACAAATTGGGATAGGTGGTCAAGTACATCAAAGGGCTTGTACTAGGATACCTTAGCCACAAACCTCTAATGCCTCTATTTTGAGGGCTATACAAGTTGGGATACCACACCCAATTAAGCAATAAGAAATAAAAAGTGCCAAGAGACTTAAACTAGGATACCTCACCTATCTTTGCTAGACGTTGATACTATGTTGACCTTCTATAGTATAATCTTATACCTCAAAGATATGATCATAACTTCTACTGAAAACAACCTTGTAGATAAGAAAATAGGTATTTAGTAAAAATATATGAACATAGGAGTTGGAGAAAAAGGCTAGAACAAAAATTTAATCCATTATTATTAACTACCAAGTAATATTATAAATCAAAAATTAATTCCATTAATAACCAAGTGGGTGTTTTTAAGTTATAACACCAAACACATTGTAAGGAATATAAGGCACAAATTGGGTGTTTAGAGGTTAGGACACCAGAATATTATCATTTTGATCTATATTAATTAAGGTTAAGCATGGTTGAAATCATGGCTAAAATGTTCTAATCATATGGAAAACATTAGTAAAGAAGTTCCAATGAAAGAACATTATGTTCAAGAAAACATGACGAGTTCAAGTGGATTAGTTGATTAGTCATGAGGACTAGTCGACATGTCTAGTTGCACAAGACTTGAGAAACCAGTATACATCAAAACCATCACGTTAGTTGGTTCATAAGAACCTGCCAATGGGTTTAGCTAAATCGGTGAATGGTTTAAGTATTAACCAAACTAATTTAGTTACAAGACAACCAGTCTATGGGATTGACAACCTATTTGACTATTCAAGCAACTAGTCAATCAGTTATGGTAAATCGGTTGACTGGTCTTGGCTAACTAATACCCAAACATATGAACCAAATAAGAAAAAAAATTTCCAACCTTTTCCAAATTAATTTTATCATACTTCTATGTTGTAGAAAATATAAAAATATATATTCTACATAAATCATAGTATAAATCATTACTCAATAAGATCATGCTTGAATTTCCCTAAACATATGCATAATACCTAGAATACTCAAACATGCTGAGAAAAAACTTCATAAGTCAAAATATGGCAATACGATCAAATCCAATAACTTAACTTAATACATATACACCATGGAGCATATTAAGGGCATAAAACCTCAACAAACAACATAAGCCCTCATTCACATTAGAGATAAAGATGCCTTACCTCTAAGCAATTCTTCTATTAAAAAATACTCCTAACTTGGTGGTCTCCAACAAGATCAGTTTACTAAGAGAATCAACAATCAAAATAATTAAACATCCTTTACAAAAGTTAATAAAAATTAAATTAGATGAAGAAGGAGAATATAAATGGCATAGTAGAACCTTTTCTCAAAGTTAATATCTAAGAGAGAAAACCAAGATTTTCAACCTTTATTCCAAACTTAATCCTTCCTTACTTTAGAGAAACAAGGGATACCTAAAGATAATACTTGAAGGAGAATAAAGATATTAGAATATGGTGAAACGATGAGGAATTAAGACGCGACCTCTATTTTCTTAGTAGAGAAGAAAAGGAAAGAAAAGTGGATAATGCCTAATGCTTAGAATTTTTTGGCAAAAGAAAAGAGGGAGAGAATGATTAAGTGTAGAAGGTAAGGAGTGAAATAAGTTAGGAATGGAGTGTAAGGAATAGAGAGTTTTTCTACATCCATAAGAGGGAGAGAGAAAAGGACGACTCAATTGAGAGTGGGCAACCAATGTATAAGGGAATACATGATTAGGTGTGAAATGTGGATTGAAGTTAGGAGAGAATATGGAAGAGGGTTGGTAAGGTAGGGAAAGAGTTTAGGAAGTTAAACACATAGTTATAGATAGAGGAAGAGAGAGGAAAGTGAAGGAGAATAGAGAATGCGAGAAATTCCTCAAAAAGTGTTCAGCTAAATCAAAATCATAAAATGATCTAAATAATATAAAAATAAGCTCAAAGCACCAACATATGCTTATTAGCACAAATAGGTTGTAACTAGAAATTTCTATAAACATTGGAAATAGACTCAATTCAAATTTAGAAAAGGATCTAAAATCATAGGGAAACTAATTGATCAATTTGAGTAAACTAGTTGACTGTCGATTGAAAAATAAAGTTATCAGTTTCTAATCATGGCGACCAATCAATTATGGAAACCAGTTGATCGGTGTGGTTGAAATGAACATCCTTATGATCATTTGAATCTCTTTCCAAAAAAAAAGATTATCTAGTATTGATGTAATTTTAAATACATTTTGAAAGATTTTAGGGTTGGGTATTTTAGGTAGAGGGCTAGGGGATAGGTACAAATAAGGGGATTTTGGGCAAAAGTCTAATGAACACATCCCATTATATATACGTGAAAGGTGACGGTGAACATAAGGTAGATAAATTTATTATGTAAGCTTGGTAAAAGGAAATTGGTCGAGAGAATAAGGAATCATGCAAGGATAAGGGGAAGAAAAAGGATGAAGAGGAGGAGGCCAGGGAAGAAAAGGGAAAAAGAAAAGGAGAAGGGAAAAATAAAATAATTATTTAGAGATAGGAATAGGATTAGGTTTAAAAACTTATATTTGAGAATTTAGTTAAGATTAAGGAAATTAATCATCTAGGGTTAAGGTTAGGTTAAAATTGTAATTACCCATAATTAAGGTCATATTAAATTTAAGGTATTATAGTATTAGCCCTTAGATGGTGATGAAGGTTAACCTCCAAAAAGCATATGGCTCCTTTAATTCAAACTTCCTGTAGGTTGTGTTGTATGTTTTGGAATTCCCTAGTCACTTTACTTAACCAAACATGGTTTGGGATACTACTGTAAGGTTTTCCTTATCACAGTAAGGCACTCTATGCAATAGGAAAAAAAGCAAATATTTAAAATAGCTTATGAAATAAACTCAAAATTTTCACTTTTAACTACAAACCTTCATTTAGTTATACCAAACCTATCATTAACTAGTTTGTAGTTCATTGCAAGGAGGTGGTTGGGATATGGAACTTTAGTTATATTTTTTTCATGTTATATAGAACCATAACTTTTTAACTTGTATTAAAAGCTTTTTCTTTCTTTTTTTTTCCAAAAAAAAACTTTAAAATTAAATTGATAGGTATTTTGATATAAAAAAGGTTGCAAACCCTCTTTAAAAAATAAAAATAAATAAACACTCCAACTTTTAGTATATGTTTAGGTATTTTTCTCAATATACCAAAATTAACATTTTCACAAAACATCTATTTGGTAAACGACTTTTAGTCTTTGAAAAAATATTTGAAATAGTTTATAGCTTGGTCATGCATCCAAATAATAGGTGAGCTTGAATGTTCAATGAATAACTATTTTACTATTAGCTCTTTAAGTAAAACCCCTAGGAAAAGACTAACAGACTTGAAATAAAGTTTGAATCTTAATTGCTAGTAAAACAAAAAATTATACATTTTTAGATAATCAAATCAAATTTAAGATATGAATGCAGTATCATATATTAAATTCTCAAAAAGGTAATTTAATTAATAAATAGTTGTTTCCAACTTCTGCAAGGAATTATAAGGTGGGGTATAAAGAAATTTGTCTCTAGGATCTTTAAAAGAAAGAAGCCTAATATTGGGTTACCTTCTACCACATTATGAAGCATTGATACAATTATTTAGACCCAATATTTCAATAGATCTAACGATCGCTTTCTCCAAATCTAGTGATTAGAATAAAAAAATAGATTAAAGATGAGAGGGACACTACAACAGAGAATTTGACCTATATGATAATAAATAATTAAATTAAAGTTCATACATGATACTTGTAATATCATCGGTCTTAATTTATCATCCATTATATTTACATTTCATGGATGGTCTAATTATTACTCCAAACAATTATTTGAGGAGGATGGGGAAGCACGAAGAGTTTTAAAAGTACTAGGGCTTTTCCTTACTAAAGTTTTAGTTAACGAAGATTAAGGATGAAAGAAATCTTAAGAAATAGGGATAATAATGTGATACTGGAGGTTGACTTTGATAACTATGAGAAGCCAAATTGAGAAAATGCGACAAGCGTATTAGGTGTTGTTCCCATAGCTCGTGGATCTATTCCCATAAACATTCCTTTTGGTTGTAGGTCCCTCAAGAAATGAAGGATAAGATATGGGTTGGCATGCTGTTATGGTTAAGAATTTTACATAATATTATGTGTGTCGATAAGCATATATATAAATATATAGATCATATACTAATAATATTTGATCTTTGCAGACTGGTTTAGATGTTCTTCAACGACACAGAAAAATTAATATTACTATAAGATCTAGTGCGAAGGCAATAAAATATAATAAAGGAGTCGGTAAGAAATTAGTAGTATAATGAATTTGTTATTATTTTAAGAGTATGTTTCATAATTAAATATTTAACTTGATGCAATGGAGAAAGAGCAAGGGAAATAGTAGAAAATACTTGAATTTCATAAGAACGCCCTTCACGATCTAATATTTGGATAAAGGCTAGCACGAATGTGAAGGGAGAGACTTTCAATAAACCAAGAAATTAAATGTTTGAACAAATTTTAAGGTGTTAAGATACTAAATTTTATAATATTCGAATATCATTTCTTGTTCTTGAATAACAGTTCTTTGATAGGATGCAGTACGAAAGAATGTTCAGTAGCAGCTTTTGAGGATAAAGGTCCACATGATATTTTAACTCAAGTATTGTGGACGCAAGAGCACGGTGGACGAGATACAGCAACGAGTTATTGTGCAAATTTAACCAAGGAGTCTGAATGACCAACTAGTACTCCCACTTTTAAGGAAGAGGGAGTTTAGAGCTCTAAAAGAGCGAGTATGAACATTATTTGCAAGCCATCCCTGACATGCTTGTGATAGTTATGAAGCTGACGAATGAATGGGCATCTTCTCAATGTCATCTTATAGTGTCGAATTCCAGTGGCCTTACTAAGTCTTTTTTTTTTCAGATCTTGATGAGGTAATACATTTTACTATATTCTTTTTGTTGTATGTGCATCTGAGAGTATATATCACGAAACTCTTGAATATTATAGGCGAGCATAATTGTGATAAAAGGGTAGTACCTGGGGGCGGGGTCTGCTGTCTCCAATGCTATTGTTTATATTGAGGGTGGAGTAATTCTTCGTACCATTCCATTGGGTCCCCGATAAAATTCAAGTGACTAATTACAATCCCATTGACGGTAGTATACAGCTATCATGCCCAAGCGTCGAGCATAGCTAATTATATGAGGCTATAGGCACACTGATTGCATGGCAAGTAATCTAGCTAATAGGAAGGAAAAGGTAAAATTTATAATCTCATCCAGCATATAACATTATTTTTTTCAATTTAAAATTTAGCGAGAGTTGTATTGAATAATTCTCTGTCTCTCTCTTTATTTCCCCCGTCCTTTAGTTTCTATCTAAACCGGTAATCCTTCAAATGGATGGAATTGGGTGATCAAGGTCTCAGGGAAAAGATAGATAAAGAGAGAGGATAGACGGTTACTATTGTTGAAGGAGCTTATCAATCCTAAAGACTTGCCTCCCAAGCATGCAATAAAATTGCTAAATCAGAACTGGCCACTAATTCACAGATTTTAGGTGTGTCTTAACGTTAAAACACCACTTTGCAATGGATTTACGATTTCACATAGTAAGCGTCAATAAATTAAATATTGGTATTTATCACTAACTAAAAACTCATTATCCTATCACTTCTGTCTAGATTCCCTCTACTAGCTTACCCTGTCCTACATCAATCCCTTCTGTTCTACACTCATCACCGAAAGAACAAAAAGCACAGAAAGCAAAAGTAAAAGAAAGATGATGAAGAAAGTAAATTTTATATGTGAATCAACAGAAATAATAATAATAGAGGTGAATTTACTTATAAATATAGGAAAATAAATTGCTGGAAATCAAGAAGAAAAAACACAAACTAACCTAACAAAAAACCTAGCTAGATTTGGTTGTACGTGGAGCTCGCAGCAGATCACCATCTTCTTTGCTCTGCGTTGCTATTCTGTTGTCGTGGCTGTGTGGTCACATCCGCGAACCACGATTCATCTTTCCTCGTCACTGGTGGCTCATCATTCCTTGTCGTATTTGTTTGACTAGTGGTTGGTGTTTGGCCGGTGGCTTATCGTTCGATTGGTGGCTCGCAATTTGATTGCTATTCCCAATGGTGTGGTTACTGTGGATGGGGAGAGTGTGGGTTGTTTGGGAAGAAGCATGCATGAATGTATAGTTGTGAGCAGTAAATTGTTGAAGACCGAATACTGAACAAAGACAAAATAAATTTTGAACTCATGAGGGTGAGGTGTGGCTATGTGAGGCCAGTGACTGTGAGTTTTCTCTCATGTCTGGACTTAGGTTTAAAGAAAAAGCCCAATCTTACTATCTAATCTATAAATTAACAAAGTTAGTTAGTATTTTTAATTATTTTTTCATAATATTATTTAGTTGTAATTAATAGATTACTCATATAATTTTGTTTGATTAAATTAAACTTTAGCTTAGTCTCTTTTTTTAATTAAATAATTATACTTTTCTTGAATAAATAACATTAGTTAAGATTTAATTAGTGATAATATTAATTTATTTAGCATCTATATAAGTTATATAATTAAGACTAATGGATACTAATTGCCATAATTTTGACTTATTATAAATTTGCATCAATATAATATAATAGTAATTTATTATCAATAACTTAATGCAGTTAGTTAAGTAGTGCTAATTTCAATTGATTTAGTACATGATTGACTAATGGATTGTAATACCTCAATATCTTAATCTAGGAAATTATGATAAAAAAGGGATTTATTAGTAAAATTAATAAATATATTATTTTAATAAAATAATAGGAGTAATTAAGATAAAAAAGGAGGAAAATAATAAAGAATTTAATTAGGGAAGATTAGGGTAATTTGCTAATTAAAATAGAATTTAGGAAAATTTACCCATATATTTCTAAATTAAAAGAAAAAGGAATTTAATTACTATTTTACTAATTTTTATTATTTTCAAATCTTCAAAAATATCAAAATATCTTAAAAACCCTACCCAACCTATTTTTCCTTTTCCTTTTTCCTTCCCTTTTCCTTTTTCTTCCTTCTTTTTCTCCTTTTTCCTTTTTCTTTTTCTCCTCTTCCTCCCCGGATAGGGCCACACCCGTTGGCCCAACTCCCCTTCCCCCTCTTCTCTCCCCTATGCGACCCAGCCCACTCTCCTTTTTTTTTTCCTTTCTCCCCCGTCTGCCTAGTTTTCTCCTCCTTTTTCTTTCTTTTCTTTTCCCTAGATTGGCCAGCCTAACCCCCTTCTTCTTCCTCCTCCCTTCTCCCCTGTCCATGCACTGCAGATCACACATGTGACCTGCCATCGTCCTTCTGCCACCATACCACCCAACCAACTCCTTCCTCTCTCTTCCCTATTCTTCTCCTTCCCATTTCAAGCTTAACCTCCCCCAACTGCCTCCCTCACCTACTCCCCTTCCTTTCCTTTTATTCTCCCCCGCCATATCTGCCCCCTACTATTGCAGACTTATACTGGCCTGCCATCGTTGGTCAACAAGTCCTTGCCATGTCTGCCCTCTTATCCTCTTCCCCCTCCCTTGGCCTGTAAATACCCAAACTGACCCCCCATTTGTCTTCCTTTACTCTGCCCATAAATTCCATTGTATTTTTTCCACCACCACTTAAGACGTCGCCCTAACCGCTGTCGTGAAATGCCGCTACACGAAACACCACCCAATCCCTTCCTTGCATTACCCTCCACCAAACTAAGCCACTCACCACCCTTGAATTCCCTTACACAAACCACCCCAATTATACAAAGTTGGTTGCTCAACTTGCCCCTTTACACCCCATCACCGCCCCTCTCACCATCTCATTCGTCGCAATCACCACCTCCCTTGCAACCCAATCAACCCTGCAGAACCTCCTCTACCTTCTCCTACCTTTCTTTCTTCCTTTCTCCCTCTCCTTCCTCCTCCATCCTTCTCCACCACCCTTGGTAACCACAACCACCATCACCCTTTTTCCTTTTCCCTCCTTTTTCTCCTTTCTCCTTTTTTTTTCTCCTCTTCCTCCATGAATTGGGCCATGCCCATTGGCCCAACTCCCCCTCCCCCTCTTCTCTCCCTTGTGCGGCCCACTCCTCCCTCCTTTTTTTCTTTCTCCCTCTCCTGCCTGATTCTCTCCTTTCTCTTTCTTTTCTTTTCCGCCGACCGATTGGGCTGACCCCCTTCTTCTTCCTCCTCCTTTCTCCCCTATCCTCGAGCTGCAGGTCGCACCTACAACCTACCACCGTCCTCCCTCTACCACCGTATCGCCCAACCAACTCCTCCGCTCTCTCTTCCCTATCCTTCTACTTCCTATTTTGAGTCAGACCTCCCCCAACAGTCTCCCTCGTGTGCTCTGCTTCCTTTCCTTTTCTTCTCCCTTGCCATATCTGCCTCCTACCATTGTAGATTCATACCGGGCTGCCATTGCCGACCGATGAGTCCCTCCCATGCCTGTCCCCTTGTCCCCTTCCCCTATTGTCTTCTTCTCCTCCCTTGGCTTATAAATACCCAAACTAACCCCCCATTTGGTGTCCTTTACTTTGCCCAAAAATTCTAGTGCATTTTTGTTGCCACCACTTTAGACGTTGCCTTAATTGCCGCCATGGAATGCTTCCACTCGAAACACCACCTAATCCCTTCCCTGCATTTCCCTCCACCAAACCAAGCCACTCACCACCCTTGAAATCCCCTACACAAACTACGTTGATTGTGCAAAGTTGGCTGCTCCACCTACCCCTTTACACCCCATCGATGCCCTTCTCGCCACCTCCTCTACTATAATCACCACCTCCCCTACCACCCAATCAACCTAACAGAACCTCCTCTACCTTTATTTCTTCCTTGCCCCCTCTCCTTCCTCCTTGCTCATCCACCATCCTCAGCAACAACAACTACCACCATCTATGTCGCCACCCTTAATGTGCCACTACTCTAACCCTCTCAACCTAGAGTGTCCACCACAATTACAACCGCTATCTCACCCTCTCTCTTCTAGCCCTAAAAGATCCACCTTTTCTAAACCACCACTTCCACCACCACCGCCGCCATCGCCACCTTCGTGTGCTACTACCGCTGCCGCCACCTCCACCTAGCTGCCACCCTCACTAGGTTATGCCCTAACCCTTCCTATCCCTTAAGTATACTTTATTTAGTGTAATTATTATTCTAACCTTATCATCATCATCGTCACCACCACCACCACCACCACCACCATCATTATCATTATTATTAGCATTATTATTATTAAAGTTATTATCATTATTATTGTTAATATTATTAATAATATCTTTTCATTGACTAATATAACTACCTAAACTATTTTGTCAAATAATAGCATGATTAACCATTTTAAGGATAATATCCTTATTTTTACTACTATAGCTACAATTATTATTATTATCCCTAATACTAGGTTATAATAGAGGTGAGTAGGAGATAATAAAAATGTTAATAAGAGGAAAGTTAACCCTAGTATTTCCCCTCTTATAGGTGAACCATGTCCGACCTCTAAAGAGGTATAAAGGCGTGCGCCAAGTCTAATGTCGTTCTTGATAAGGATGTGGTTAAGGCCTAATTTCTGTATTATGTGCATTGTATATTATGTGTGATTATATATTTGTGTACCTTATGCAATTATGAATATGTAATTGCAGTACAATGTGGAGTTAAGGTAAGTGTATATGTTTTCTCTATGGCATGTGTAAAATGATAATGTATCTTGTGCTTTATAGTCTTATGTGATATGGCCCTTTAGGACATGCATACTAGGAGGCTTTAAAAGATATGGTGTGGGGATGAAAGGGGTAAAGGAAGTGAGTTGACTAGAGGAAAGTAAGAATGACCTAAGTATCTCATAACTTATAGGTGGATAAATAAAAGGATAATATGAATAAAATATAAGAGTGAAATGAATCTTGTATGGGGAGTCTAGGATTTGCATAAGATTGATGGTATTTGTATGGGGATGATCCTTACATAGGAAAGGTTGACTTAAGGGTTAAGTAAGGTGAGGGAAGAGTTGTTGGGGGGCGATTAGAGGCCATAGGTGGAAAATAGTACATAGGTTGGTATGAGGGTGTATGGAAAACTTGGCTCGGGTTTGGGAGGAAAACCCTAAGTGGAGGAAATTATGGAAGGGAGAAATAATGGAGAGGATTCGAGTATGGGGTCCGAGTGGAAGGATGCCACATGTAGGGTGAATCTGTGTCAGGTGGAAGGGGGAATGGTAGGTGAGAGTGATGGAGGGACATCATATGAGAAAAGAGAGGTGCTAGGGTTGAGTTGGCCAACTAGGGTTTTTTGGTCACATGTGCAAAATGGGCAGTAAAGTAGGATGCTTGGGGACCGTTCGAATGAGGTGAGGAGTTGAATAAAAATAAAACATGGCTTGTGTGATATAGAGGAAGGTTGGGTCACATAGGCCAAATTAGGGTTTCCTTGGGAAAACCCTATAGGGCGATAGTGAGATGACTTAGAGATATGGGAAAGTGGGCCTCAACTCATGCACATAGGAGTTGGGTATTCATGGTAAGTGAGGAAAAGGGGGAAAGAACATCTAGATTTACTAGGAGGTTTAGAAGTCCCAAGATATAGGATGACCCTGTTCAGAGAATAGGAGTAGACGGGTTGTGTGAGTGGGTTGTCCAAAGGACATGCATGTCTAGGGTGGAAATATTTAACGAATAAGACATGAATAAGATACTAACCATTTAAATATAAATAATATTGAGTTGGTCCTAGACTAGTTCACCGCCAAATAATAGTGGCCAGGTACCTTATGCCCTAGAGATTGTTCCATCGGCGAATTATAGTGGTCATGTGCGTTCTACCCTTGGTGTTTTGCAATCCACCAGCTATAATAGTGGTGGACACTGAGCTCAAGAAACCAAACCTAATGACGATAAGATATGGAAGGATACTATATACTTATAGCGAAACACCATGAGAGTTAGAGCCAGACCGGTCTACTGGCGAATAATAGTGGCGAGGTGCCTTATGCCCTAGAGGCCATTTCACAGATAAATAATAGTAGCCAGGTGCGTTTTTCCCTGGGTGTTTTCCGGTTCACTAGCTATAATAGTGGGGTTTCCATACTCACATAGATTTAAAATAAGAATGGTGTGAAATGGGAATATTTCTAATGATTAAGTTTAATTGGACCAAATCATGACTTGTACTGTCTGTCTTTCATATATGGCTTATATGTAGAGTTACCTGCTTGTGTTATCTGTATTTTGTGTATGGCCTTAGCTTCATGGTTACCTTACTCAATACGTAGCGTATTGATCACCCATTCCATGGGTGTTGCTCATTCCAACGAGCAAAGGTCCCTTTTGAGTTTGTGTAGGTAGGAGATGCCGTATTTGATGCCTATGATACATTTAAGGTGTCAGTCGGGACTGAGTGTTGACCTTTTAGGACTTAGCATAGGGCCTAAGAGCAATTTAATCTAGACTCTTCTTATTTCTGCTTTGGTTTTATTATGTTGTATTATTCTATCCCTTTGGGGACTTTAACTATATAACCTTTTTTCGGTCATATTGACTTCTAATCACTCACTCTTATTTTCTCTTTATGAATATTTCAAATTCCTACTGTTCTCCTTCTTAAGTATGTTTAATGTTTTGTGAAATTATTCTTAGCCTTATGGTTGGTGTGAGATTGGCTAGGGGTCAGGCTTGTGTTGATCACAGCGGTAGCATCCTCCGTGCTTGTGTATGTTTTAATTAAAGAAAATTTTCAACTGTGATTTTTGGGGGTGTTACATGAATAATAGTAGTTATAGTTTTAATTTATTATATTTATAAATCTATATAAACATAATATAATAATAATATTTTTTATAATGAATTTAATACCAGTAATCAAGTAGTGTCAAACTGAAACTATTAATATTGATTTATTTAGTACATAACCTAGTTTAATGGGTATCAATTATTATAGTTTTAATTAATTATGAATCAATATAAATTATGAATCAGTATAAATATAACATAATAATAACATTTTTTTATCAATAATTTAATACAATTAATCAAGTTATATTAATTTTAATTTATTTAGTACATGAATAAGAATAATAGATTATAATTGTTATAGTTTTAATTTAATTTAATTTTATATCTATATAACATAATAATAAGTTATTATTAATAATTTAATACCATTAGTCGAATACTGTTTATATTAATTTATTTAGGACATGACCAAGACTAATGGATCATAATTGTTATAGTTTTAATTTATTATAAATATATATAAATATAAGATAATAATTGT
The DNA here is from genome assembly GCA_030549775.1 of Tamarix chinensis. Taxonomy (NCBI): domain Eukaryota; kingdom Viridiplantae; phylum Streptophyta; class Magnoliopsida; order Caryophyllales; family Tamaricaceae; genus Tamarix; species Tamarix chinensis. The sequence goes on along the minus strand of CM060180.1, from coordinate 65,673,071 downwards.
TCTTTATAAATAATTACATGAATACTAATTACACTTGTCATATATGCATTTTATTTTAAGTTTTATTAAACATGTCTCGTCGAACAAGTAGTGATGCTATTAGTGGTCATAATAATTTATGTAGAAATGTTGCACGGAATTTTGGAGAGTATATAGACAGAATTCGAACAAAAATTAAGCATATTTTTTGTGGGAAAGTTATTAATGGAGGAATAACATGACTAAAAGAGTATTTAGATCACGTTAAGGGTAATGTTACAAAATGTGATAATGTGTCTACTGACATGATAAGAAATATGGAATAACTTTTTCGAAAAATGAAAAGGAATAAGATGGATAAAAGAAGAATATATTTTATCATTGAAGAATAAATTATAAGAATGACACTTGGCAGTGAAAACGAAGACGAAGACGATGAACATGTTGAAGTGATTTTAAGGTATAGTAGGTTAGAAGCTGATTTTGAGTATGAAAAAATATGTATATGATGGATCATCGTGAACATTATCATCAAGGTGGAAGAAATTTTCAATAGCCTCTTCGAAGAATGGGTTGGTCATCTAACTTAAATGTAAGAGGAATTTATAGCTCTTATAGATATGTACCATCATCAACTCCTATCGTAAAGTTTGCAACTATGGATACTTCCCTAGGATGAGAACATCAAAATATGAAATAAACCAAAATCAATCTAGGTACAAAGGAATTTAAAATTCTTAGAGGAAATTTAAGAAAGGTATAGGGACAATGGATTACGCATAATAAGGTGCAATTCAGTGCAATAGAACTCGATTTACAAAGCTCTTCGTGACAACTATTCTTGAAGATAGAGAACATGTACCACTGTCTAATGCTTATGAGCATGCAAAGATATATCTTAAAGAAGAATATGAGTCACTAAAAAAATTAACCAATTCTTTGTTGCCATAATGGAAGTAATGGGGAGTAGCCATCATGTATAATGGATGGACTGGACCAACTAAAATACACGTTATTAACCTTTTGATTTATTAAAAAACTAGGACAATTTTCCACAATTATATTGATGCCACTAATGTTCCATAAAAGGATGTAGACTACTAGTTTAGTTTAATGAAAAAGGTGGTTGATGAAGTTGGTCTTGAGATTGTTACAAGTGGTAATAGACAACGAAGCTACATTAAAGGATGAAGGCAAGAAATTGATGGAAGAGTTTCCACATCTTTATTAGATAGGTTGTGTTATCCATTGTATAGATCTCATAATAGTTGATATTTTAAAGAAAAATGATATTCATAAAGTACTTTAAATGGCTCAAAGCATCACCCAGTTCATATACAAATATGATAAGGTGGTGGCTATCATGTTTCAATTTATAACTGATTGACAACTTCTTTGACTTGGCATAACAAGATTTGCCACCAATTTCATCGTTGTAGAGAGTATTATCAAGTATAATAGTAACCTTAGAAATATATGGGAGTCAGAACAGTAAAAGCATATCAAATATGGTCGAATGAATGATGATCATGCGATCCAATTTGAGATATTATTCTCCAACTCACAGATGAAGGAAGAAAGTTTTGCACCAAGGCCAATGATGTTGTTAAGGTGCAAGAGCATGTCGTGAAGGTTCTAAGACTAATGGATGGATATCAGAAGCCAAAAATAGGATTTCTCTATAAAGTGATGGAGAGAGAAAAGTCAGCCATCTAAAAGAATTATTGATATTGGGAATGTTATTAGCGGATTATTTACCATAAATGGGATTTCCAACTTCACCATAACTTGCATGTAGCATGTAACTTTTATTTCTATTTTATTTAACAATGTTAATGCAAATATATATTATAAAATTATCATTTCATTTACATGTGAATTTTAAATGGATATTTCTTCAACCCTAAATTAGCATATGAAAGATATGATTATGATATTAGAGAGGATGAAGAAGTGATGAGAGGGGTGAAGAAAGTTATACAAAGGCTCGAGCCAAACGTTAATAATAAAATTTGTGCTCTTAGTGAGGTAAACATGCAATACATTTCCTTGTACAAAGTATAGATAATAATTTTTTTAACTCTGATGTATAGTTGGAGATATATAGTTTAAAACAAGAAGATTTTCGTGATATTGTCACATAAATAGCTATTAAACTCACCAATTTAGTTATGTACTTAGTTATTTTAGTATTTTATGATTTATTATTGATTATCATGTAATTTATAACTTTATATTTTATACTAATTACAAAAATTTATGATTCCAACTGAATGGTGGAATTTATATGGAGGTTTTGCTCCACATCTCAAGAAGATTGCCATAAAGTCTTAAGCTCTACTACCTCTGCATTAAACACTGAAAGAAACTAGAGTACTTTTAGTTTGATGCACACCAAATCTAGAAATAGGTTGAAATATAGGAAATTAAACAATCTTATCTATGTCTATTACAACATGAGGCTAAAAGTAAGAGGTTTCAAAGAAAGAGCCAAGATGAGTTGGAAAAATCATATAATCCAATTGATTTGTATTATATATTTCATGAAGATGATCATTTGGATCCTTGGCTAGAAGAACTGGAGGATCCCTTACTTGATGTTAGACATGAAAATAATCAAACATCTTCATGGAATGGCTTGGACAATGATAATGATGATAATGACAGTAATAAATGTGAAGGAGGTAGTAGGTTTCAAGCACCAGAATTAGAAGAAGATCCTCCAATATAATATGGTGTTGATCTTGCCCCACTAGCTATAGATGAACTAGATGGCCTATCTTATGATTCTCATTTGAGTGTGAGTGACAATGATGATGACAATGATGATAATGGTTATGGTGGTGGTGGTGGAGGAGGAGGAGGTACTTTTGGATATGACAACATTCGATCATATGGATATAGCAACTCTATTTTTCTCGGAGATGCTAATAATTAACCAACTTGTGGATGTGGTAGAATAGGTCATTGAAGCAATAGTGGCCACCATTCAACTCGCTCTAGCTAGAGATTTTATCAATTTGATCAAATTTCCCATCAACCTTTTGAATCTACATTTCATACATCTATACATGGAGAATATGGTTATTTTTCTAACTTTAGAGATTACCAAAACACATCTAGTGAGTTAGAGAGAGAGAGAGAGATAAAAGACAAAATCCATATTACAATTGTCAATCTTCCTCCAACTATGATAACTATTGAAACATTAGGATAAAATTAGGATGTCCACAAAATTTATATCTAATATATTGCTACCATAATCTAAACCAAAATCAAAACTCATCTCAACATGCCTCGTCGTCATCAATAGATGAGAGTCCTTCTTCTTCAACACAATATCCACAATTTTAAGGTGAAATTTATAAATTTGGAACATTGAACATAGGAGATGTTCACAATGACTATAATACCTAATATAGATCAAGACAAAAGATGACTATTATGAAGATCCTCCATGACATTCTATTTGGTGGTAGTTATTGTACAATATTTTATTTAACATTTTAGTTTGTAAAAATTTCTTGTTATTCATTTGATATTGGATTTGTAATTAAATATTTTTTTAATCAATTAAAATTACTGTTATTTTTTTTATAATGAATAATTAAACCATAAAACTAAGATGATAGAATTATAGAATTTATCCATACAATACAGGTAACCAATAAATTAACATATTTTCCCCTTGTTTGGATGGGAATATCAGGGGTAAAAACTTGTATTAATAACCTTAATAAATCTATGCTAGTTTATGCTCATATTTGAATACAATAAGTCATTCCATGCTCTCCAAACATCATATAAACCTACAACTAATAAAGCTCTAAAAACTTGAATCTTCACTGGTAAATCTTGGTTTCTCCTAACTACTAATGCAATCTCACGGTTTAAGCTAGAGTTCATTCATAAAATCCTCATAGCCTTCTTTGCTACCTTCCAAACCTAGATCATGATAGGAAATGAAATAAAAGATGATGGAAAATCTCTGCCTGGTCACAAAAATAACAAGCACAAAGTTTTATTATTCATTAATTTCTTATCTACGACTAAATAACACATCTTGTTTTCATTCTAAGGTAAATGTATTGTTATTAGAATAATTTAACATTTAATAAGTCATTTAAATGCTTCTAATATAGAACACTAGTTTATACAATAATTATATTTAAATGAACAATAAACAATACTTCAAACATGATGTGAAATAAAAATAAAAATTTATGTTGCGATGACCACGACACATAATTTATTATTTGTGACTCACTGATACCATGACATTACTGTCGTGATCACGAACACGATTTAATTTCTTGCTCCCTAGATGAGGTTGTATTTTGATTGAGCCATGAAGATAGATGGATAGCATTCAGGTCCCTCTCTTGATAAAAATAATGCTCAAAGGTATTGATATAGGTTGTTTTTATTGGAGAAGAGGGCATCCTATCTTTAATTTGTTGGGAAAAGACATATTGCAAGCTCAAATTTTAACAACATACACGAGGTTTCCTTATTCAATTGTCAAATTTGAATATTTACCTTATATTCATTTTACATTTTTTTATTATGGACCAAATTATTATGTTCCTGAATGTTAATACCTCTAAATATCAAATAAGTTTATATGTGTTTTTGAAGGACAAATACTTAGCTCAAGAGAATGAGGTGTTAGCTTGATAGAGATTTTTATGTCTACAAGAGCTATCTTATGTAGACATAAAGGAAGAAGATATATTCAATTATTGTTTGCATAATTTTCTTTAAGGGTCATTGGATTTTGGTCACCTTGTTGCCATGTACTAGAATAACATTTTTGTCCAACTTAATATGACAAAAGCCTCGCAATGAGCCTAAAATAATTATAAATATGTAAGAATTTATTTGTTTCACACATTTTATTGAATTATATTAATTAAGATAAAATTTAACATATCATACTTTCTCATCATTTAGTATAATCAAGAGATATCTTGGGAAAAACACTAGAAAAAGAGTTGATGACCTTTGTTGTCATTGATAACTCTCTAATCTTTGCCATTATTTTTTAGCAACAACTATGTCATCCTTAATAATTTATAGGTAGAAGATGAAATTGGAATGATAAAATGGTGGTCTTGGATTTGGCTTTTAGTGGCGACAATGTTGTCTGTTATTACATTATTAGTGAATAATATAATCCAAAATTTCGTTGACTATTTTCAACTTTTAACATTTTTTTAGGATGACAATGTCATCTCTAATACCATTATAAGCGATAAAGTTTAATGAAAGTTCTCAAAAAATTTTGAATCTTGGTTAAAAATTTTAAATATATATGACTTTTTGTTGTGACATGTTGTCTATGATACCCTCAGTATCTATGACATTTTGTGACTTTGCTAGAAATATTTAAATCTTGGCTGAAAAAATTTAATGAATGGCCACAACATGTTGATTATAATACACATTTTATTGGTGACATTTAAAATTTTATGCCCCTAAAAAATTTCCAGTGAATTTATTTAATTCCATAAAATATACAATATGATATAAAATAAAAACATTAAAAGATTTATAAATAATTAGCAGTCAAATAACAATACTACAAATATTTATAATAAAAACATATAAATATTTATAATGTATGAAATTGTTTGAATAAAATTCAAATAAAAAAGTCAAAAATGAAATTGTTTGTAATAAATCATCATCTTCTTCTTCTTAGTCGGTGATTTTTTTGGATATAATGAATCACATGATGGGGATAACCATACAAAGGCTAAACTAGGTGTGTGGTTGACTATAGGGAGGTTAAACCTAGGTTGATGATTGAGGGGAAGATGCAGATCCTTGTGTCTATGTTACTATCATCTACAAATGATCAATTTACATTTACTAGGATCAGATACTGTCATAAATATCTGCCATCATAGAAAAAGGGAAAGCAGCTGTAACACCCCCAAATTAAAAAAAAAATTATTCTTAAAATAATGTGGAAGCATTTAGAAAACAAAACTGGGGAATGTTACTGTAACACCCCCAAAATTCACTACTGAAAAATTTCGTTAATTAAAAGGAAGATTAGTGGAAGCAGATAAACAAAACGTGAACTTTGGGAGTATTACCGCCACACTTAGTACCAGACCGGTTCACTCATACCGTTCCAGTACCAAGTGCTAAGGCTAAGAAAATGAAATACAATTCGAAAGACATTCGACATGCATAAATCAGAGTACATTGCAAGCTTCAACATATTTAAATCAGAGTAGCGCATCAAATCGTTTTCAAGAATAAAATCCACTAATGGTGGTTACTTTAACAACATTAACATTTTAAACCGAGAATTTAAATGAGAAAGAGAAAAAGCCATGATACCGGAAAATTCCTTACTCTCCTTCCCGTAACCCACATGAGTAGCACCTGAAAATACCTGCAAGGGCACTGCCCATTGAATAGGCAGGGGCCCCATAAAGGGAATCCCTTCAGTACTACGGTACTGAGTAACCCTTTAATACCACACTTAAAGACAGGCCCGCATACGGCACATAATGCAAGTCACGCACATAAATAATGAGAGGTGCATACGTAACAATAACACGTAACACAAGTTATAATTCACGATCGATATCTTTGGACCTTAAGCCATGTCATAATGTAAGATCAGTATATTCTAGCCTTAAGCCATTATTCCATCATTATTCAATCAATATCATATTTTATATCCATGTGAGTGCGAGAACCCCACTATTATAGTCGGTGGATCGGAAAGTATACACTCAGGGCAGAACGCCTCTGACCACTATTATTGTCGGTGGACCAGAAGATAAACACACAGGGCAGAACGCACCTGACCACTATTATTTGCCGGTGGACCGGTCTGGCCCCTACTCACATGGTGTTCCACTATAAGTGATTAGTATTTTTCCATAATATTATTCACATACATAACCGATTTTATTGAGCTCGGGACCCCCACTATTATTGCCGGTGGACTGGAATACAGATAACTCATCATCCAGGGCACAACGCTCCTGACCACTATTATAACCGGTGGACCGGAATATATAAAGAATCATCATCCAGGGCACAACGCTCCTGGCCACTATTATAACCGGTGGACCGGGATATATAAAGAATCATCATCCAGGGCACAACGCTCCTGGCCACTATTATAACCGGTGGACCGGTACTCAATATCATAATCATCTGGGCCCGACTCATTAATATTTCACTTTCAATAATAGTATCTTTCCTTTCTTTAATCAGCACATCAATCATATTTATTTGCCTCGATTGGGAGATTGATAACCCGGGACACAAAGGTACACCGGTCGTACTGGTGCATATCAGCTACTCAGTACCCTTTAACCATGAACCCAAGGACGCAAAGGTACCCTGGTCGTATTGGTGCATAAAGCTAACTCAGTACCCTACCGACAAGGACACCTAATCTATAAGTATGCATACCCCCTAACTAGGTCCGTAGAGCTAGGAATAGTAAGATATAGGGCCTGGCTGGGGCACAAAGGCACACCAGCAAATACCAGAATAATCGTGGACTAAACCACGTCCTTAGGGTAGCGACCCCTAAAGAGTCACCATTCCCGATGTCGAGGTCTTTCACTTTAAGTAATAGTGTCTTAATTAAGGTGATCACGAAAAGCACGATAATCCGATAGTTATTCACTTTCAATCGTTCTGATATCATTAATCGTTTCTTATTCAGATGATTATCAAGAATATCACAGAGAAACCATTAAGGCCATCCTAATTATCAAATACTCTTACTTAGCTAATCAGCATTATTTAATCATATTAATGTTCCACAATCTCAAAGACATATTAGGTACAAATTACTCATTTGCCCTTTACTTATATAATTGTTAAGTATCAGTTCCTTACTTGATAAATTACCACATTACCCTTAAGATTGCATAATTACCAAATTACCCCTTGTCCACTTTAGATTACCAAATTATCTCCTACACTTTTTATATCACCATTCACCCCTCATAATTACTACACTTATCATATTTCCCATTTGGTTGGTTATATTACCAAGTCGCCCTTCTCCTTTGTTATAATTACTAAATTGCCCTTGAGTTGGATAAATTACTAAATTACCCTCCTTCATTATCATGATTACTATTTTTTCCCTTTAGTTGGTTAAATAATTATCACTTTATTCCATAATTGGCTAAATTACCAAATTGCCCCTTTAGTTGAATAAATTACCAAATTACCCTTCTCCATATTTAAAATTACAATAATGCCCTTTAATTGGTTAATTTACCAAATTACCCTTCTATAGCATCATACTTATCCAATTGCCCTTCTACAATCATAATTTAATTTCTAAATTACCTTTGGTCGTTATCATAATTACCACGTTACCCTTTACTCCCAATTTACCATATTATCCTTTTATTTACAAAATCATCATTTTACCCCTTACATCCAATTTTACCATAATATCATTTTATTTATGAAAATTACCACCATACATCTTTTACTTTACAAATTACTATTTTACCCCTTCAAATCCAAGATTACCATCTTTATCTTTCCTTACATAATTACCATTTTGCCCTTCTTTTCCAAATTACCAAATTACCCCTTTACTTATAAATTACCACTTCACCATTCACTTATAAAATTTACCATATTACCCTTTACTTATGAAATTACGATTTTACCCCTCTACCTCCAAAATTACCATAGTGCCCTCCTTCATCCAAAATTACTATTTTACCCCTACTTCCAAAATTACCATTTTACCCTTCTTTCTCACAACTTACAATTTTATCCTTTACTTGTAAATTATCATTTAACCATTTAATCATAAAATTTCCATATTATTCTTTTATCTCAAAAATTACCAAAATACCCTTTCCACTTATAAAATTTCCACTCACCCCTTTATTCACCCTTTTTATGAATTTACTAACACTACATAAAATAATGATACTAATACTTCATTTTTATCATCTAAGTCCACCAACTTGTCATTTTTCAACATAATACTCATTAGCAACTACACATATTGATTTATATACCTCATAAGCATAATTACTAAAATACCCTTAAACAATAACATCATTCATGCATTAACAACATGGTACATCATAAACAAGTATTTAACATTTCTATCCATATTCCAACTCCTTCTTTATTTAACATACCTACATATGGCACAAAAGTTATCATGCTTTTTCTTTTTAACAAACAATATAAGAAACCATAAACATATCATGCTAAGCATACAAAACATGCATAAAATCATACTAAACCCTAAATGTGCTAGCATGCGTTTTTCCATATATTTAAGGGAGGATTAACGGTTACCTTAATCCCACAAAATATCAATCTTACCAAGCATAATTAGCAACTCAACACCTAAAAATAATATCCATCATATTTATGTTAGAAATAAGAATCCAAGTATAAAACTTTATAAATTTTAATTAATAAAACACTTAACATAAAATACCATTATACCTTAAAAATTAGCCAAATAATTTTTAAAATGAAGGGGAGCTCACGCTGCATGAGCAGCGTGAGTTTCATGCAGAAAGGAGAAGGGAAAAAGGCTCAAAGAGGGGTGAAGGAAGCAAGATTTATCATTTTTGGGTTAGGGTCTTTAGACTAGAAAAGAAGGTGGTTAGGGGAGGTTCTAAGGCAGGGGAATGGTGCAGAAGTGTAGAGGGGGTGTAGGTGGAAGCAAAGGGTGGTTTCACGGTGGCATAGGGTGGCTGAGACGGCGGCGGCAAGGCGGCGAAGTTGGCTGCCGAGGAGGGTCGAGGGAAAGGGGTTGTGAAGGAAGGAAAAGGAGAGGGAAAATGGAGAGGTTCAAGGGCTATTTTCGGCCAAATAATGGATGGCGGTTGTAGAGGGGGTTGCAGGGTGTCGAACGGTGGGTTGGGTGGCGGCATAGGTGGCCGGACGGCGTCAAAAGTGGCGGTTGCAAGTGGCTCAGCGGTAAGGGGGAAAAGCTGGGAAGAAAAAGGAAAAGGAGGAGAAGGGAGGAAGTGTAGGGCTCGAGGGGCGGCGTGGGGGTGCAGGGTGGTAGTAGACGGTGGCAGAAGGCGGCGCAGGGCTAGGCTTGGTGGTTCAAGTGGCGGCGGGTGGCGGTGAGAAGAAAAACGGGAAAAAAAAATGGAGGGAGAAGGAAGGAGAGAGGAGGGAGCTCGGGATGGGGATGATGGTTTGAAAATGAGGGGAATGAAAGGCTGGGGAGATGGAGAAAAAGAAGAGGGAGAAGAGAGGGGCAGGGATGGCCGGCGATCGGTGTTGCAGGTGGTGGTCGGGTGGTAGGGGAGAAAGAGGGAAGAAGAAGGAAAGGGAGAAGGTCACGCATGAGCTGTGGTCCAGGGCCGGTTTGGCTCGAAATGGGAAAGAAAATGACGGGAAAGAGAGAGAAGGAGAGGGAGAAGGTGGTGGCAGCTGTGGTCGGTGTATGCAGGTTGTCGAGCATGGTGGCAACGAAAAAGGAAGAAGAAGAAGAAGAAGCCGGCCGGTCGAAGGGAAAGGGAATGAGGCTGAACCGGCCGGTCAGGGAAATTTAAAACGAAGGAAGGCTGTCGGGCTGTGCTGGGCGGGCGTGCGAGGAAGAGAAGGGGGACGACCCGCGTGAGGGAGGGAGGAAAGGAGGGGAGACTGGCCAGTGGTCCAGCGCGCGAGGAGGGGGGGAAAGCAGGCCGAGTGGTTTTGCGGCCCAAAGCCAGGAAGAGGGAAAAAGAAAATAGAGGGAAGGAGAAAGAAAAGAAGAGGTAGGAAAAGGAAATTGGGAAAAAAAAGGAAAAATTGAGACTAATTAAATTTATAAAATAATAGGCTGTAATATTTTTGATAATAAGTTTATTTAATAATTTAATTTAATATAATTAAATATATGGGCTTAAAAATGGAAATTATAGTAAAATACTAGTTTGAAAATTTATTTAAATAAAATAATATGATAAATAGAAAATATTAAACTTTATTTTATTAAATACTCTTATCCAACTTTACATAATCTAAAATCTATAAGATAATTAAAATAACTAATTTTAAAGGCTAGTTTTATTTCAAATAAAAGTTATTTATTAAAATATAGGTTTTCAAAATTTTTGGGGGATTATAGTTACCAACAAATCAAACATGAGAGAAGTGTGGTCATTACCTAATCCATGCTGATGTAAGGAAAAATGAAACAAGAAACAAAGGAATGCATGGTTATAAGAATGACATGACAATATAAGAAATCAAAGATTAGGATCATCATAGATAAAATGAACTTGATAGTTTTACAAAATCAAATATAGAAATCTAATCCAATAGTTTAGATAACCAAAAATACAAAAATACCCTACCACAGTAGGCAAAATACTAATAACTGATTAGTCCAAACTCTTAGGCACAATTGTAAACCTCGAACCATAAGCAATGGCCCGCTAATGACCCACATCGTCACCCTCAACAAACACTAACTAAGAGTTGTAATCCTGTCAATCATCCTTTACTCCCCGAACTAGAAGCTAATATTATTACAATGATCACACAAGTATAGTATTAGTACGATGAAGTACTGGTAAAACATACTACCTAAACATGGAAGGCTCATGCAGTAAATTAGAGTCAAAGAACAATATAATGATACTATAACAATTCAACTCAAGTACAACATAACATGCTTGTATGGAAATCATGGAAGTATAGAAATACAGAAATACATGTGATTGATAAAATGTAAACCATATTAGAAATCTTCATTTAGTGACCACACAAGTTCTGGTTAGTAAGATAGTTCGTTCGACCACACCTAGTTATCCATCATGACCAAAAGTTATGGCAACACAAGATAATCACATTGGGATACCCCACCTAGGCTAGGATACATCAAAGGGGCTTTCATCAGGGATACCACACCCACCATAGATTGAGTGCATCTATTACAAAATCAGGATACCACACCCACCACACGTGATCAAAGTCCACTAAGGGGCTTGTATTGGGATACCTCACCCACCACACATTGAATGTCTCAACATCAAGGTTAAAAAGGTGAGATACCACAACTACCCAAGTAATGGACAATACAAAGTGCTAGGGGGATTGTACTGGGATACCTCACCCACTTGTACTGGACACTAACGCTACGTTGGCCTGCTGTAGTATAATTTTATACATTAAAGATATGCCCGTACTCCTTTACTGATCGCAACCCGATAGAGAAGGAAATAGGTACTGAGTGATAGAATATATAACAATGGATAACCTACCCACTAACTTCTGACAAATACCCCAAGAGTAGAAGAAAAATGATCAAATGTAATCTTAAACCATTAATTTATGTATAAGTGATGTCACAAATCACAACAAATTCTACACATAACAAAATTAGGTGTTTCCAAGTGATAACACAAAACACATAACAAGGAATTAAAACACTAATAGGGTTTTTATAGATGACACTAAACTCATTCACAAGGCATAAAAGACACTAGTTGAGTGTTTAGAGATAACACCAAACTTATCCAACAATTGAGTCTCACATACCATCATAGCGGTTTGATGAGTTCATATTTTGACACATTTTATACCCTTATAATCTTAGTTTTTGGTAGTTTATTTAACTAATATAGGGGAATAAGTATTGTTTTATGCCTAAGTGGTAAAAATTGCATAAATATTATTATTTGAGCTAAAATGATATAAATTAAGTAAATTTAGAATAAAATATTATTTATTAATATTTATTGAATTTTATTTTGTAGGTTTTATTTTTAAATAAATGAAAAAAAATAATAATAAGACCTTTGGACCAATGGCCAAAGGCCGAAGGCCCAAAGGCCTGAAACAAAATGACGTCGAACGGGATTTAAAATGGCGGCAGAAGAAAAGGAGCGCCGCTCGGAAGACAAGAAAAGTCAGCCGTAGGGCAGACGTGGCAAAGAAGAAAAAAAGAATAAAAAGGGGCGTGCGACATTAATTGAGACGGGACGTCGAAGAGGAACAGGAGCCAGGAGGGGCGCGTCTGGAACCGAAGCCAGACGACACACGTGGGGGAGCAGCGTGGCAGAGCCACGAAGGATGAGACGCAGAGTAGTGCGGCAGAGCCGCAGACTAATGCAGAGAGAGAGAGAACGCAGCAAGGCCTGACGCACAAAAGCCAACGAAAATAAGAACGACGACACAACATCAGCCGAAAAAAGAAAAAGAAAAAGAATATTGCATGGAAATAAAGGCCGAGAAGGAAGAAAAATTAGAGGAAGGAATTTATACCGATAGAATTTATTTCAGATAAAATTAATTTTTATCTGAATAAATTCTTGATCTTTTATCCAAAATTAATTTCTATTATTTCTTTCTCTTATTTTTAAATTATATTTTAGATATATATTTCTGTGTAAATAATTATTTAATTATGAGTGGCTAATTATTTATTGTTAGGGAATAATTTAGTACCCTGGATTAGGATTTGAATTATAAATTTATTTTCTTTGTTTCGTGAGATTGTTTCTTGACTCTATGTTAATTGCTATCGTTTATATTTATAATTCTGTCAAGTATAGTTTATTTGGTGCATGCCTTGTTCTGGTTCCTCATAAGTGACAATATGAAGGATTATTTGCCTGCTAGGTGGCCATCTAAATATAATAGAATTTATATATATAAATTGCAGCTAGGTTAGATAACAATTCACCTAATCATTTTGTGATTCTAACCTAAGTGGTAAAACGTTTCGATACGTGTGGGTCAAGGAAAGGAAATACAGCTAGACATGCGTTTTGTACTAGTCTAGGTATTTAGATTGAAAGCCTTTCACTTACATTTAATGCATTAAATCTAGTTAAATATAGGATTCTCTTGTTACTGCTATACTACTAGTATTTAATAGGGTTAATATAGGCACGTGATCGTATTAATTAATTAAGGGAAGTACTATAAGGTGTATGGACCTGCGTTTGGTGTGCAACTTGGTCGATCTCATTCTCACGATTAAATATTGACTTAGAAATAAATATTATATCTCGATCTAATCTAGTGATGGATTTTTATTTCCCTAACATATTTCTCATATCTGCGGTTTCCCATTATTTTTATTGTTATTAGTTTTCTTTATTTTATTTACTCCTTTATTATTATTTTTATAACCCCCGTTAGTATTTTTCTTATTTATTTTTTTTTGTTATTTAGGATTCTTATTTTTAGTTTTAGTTTTATTTTCAAGCTAGTTAAATAGAGGTGAGCCCTCTCAATCCCCGGCCTAGAACAATACCCTTATTTACCAGTGCTACAATTGACAACAAGAGGGTTTAAATTGCGTGCCGGCTACGGCCACACCACGGTTCATATTAACTTAGGTCAATTATTTTTGAAATCATAATTAAAATGTTGTAAATACATGGAAGGATCAACCCAAAAGGTTTATAACAACCATAAAAAATGAAAACAAACCAGGTAGCTTATAGCTGGACCAATCAATTGGTCCTTAAACAAGTCGACTAGTTTGGTCATACCAAACCTGGACCAAAACAAAATCAGAGCACTAGTTGACTAGTTAGCCTCACCAGTCGACTGTTTATAAGAACCAGTCGATTAGTTTGGCCCAATCGGTCGATTGATCTAAGTAGAGACCAACCTATTCTGGCTTGTAAAAAAATTAGTTGATGGATTTGGCCACCTAATTGGTTGGTCATAGTAACTAGTCAATCCGTTTGGTCTGACTGGTTGATGAGTCTAAATAGATATCAAACTACTTTAGTCTTTAGGGACACCAGTTAATGGATTTGGCCAATTGATTGATTGTTCATCGAAACTGGTTGACTAGTTTACTAAACCAATCAACTAATCTCAAGAACAACTAAACTAAAACTCTAGACCATTTAATCATTTGCAAAACTAGTCAATGGGTTCAAGTAACCAATTGATTTGTCTAGGTAAAATACAACCCAAACTTATGAAGCACACACCAACTTTCACCACACTGTACCATATTAATCCTAGCATGTTTCTATGTTAAAACACACATAAGAATATGTGTTGTACACATAAAATAACATGTATACATGGTAATGAATATATTTAAAAAAGTCATGCTCAATCACCCATTTTATAGTTAAAATCAGAGAATCTTAACAACACTTACTTGAAGATAATTAAACTACATGCTCATAACATGGAACACAATTAAACCTCATATAGGCACTAGCATATAGAGCGCCAACTTACGACATAACCTAATTATGTCAAAGATAATAATGTTATACCTTAAATGAATTCTTCTAGCATAAAACTCCTACGGGAAGGCCTATCTAGGAGAACTTTGATTCTTAAGAGAATCATTGTAAAAAACATTAAAATCATTTTCCAAAAATTCATTAAATCTAAGAAAATCAGATGAATAATAAGAAAAACACAAAGCACCACCTTTTGATTTAAAATAGCGTATTAAAAAAAAGCTAAAATCTCCAACTTTTCTCAACCTTAATTTTTCCTTACTTAAGGAAAGAAAGCAAACTAAAACCAAGATGAGAAGAAGATAAAGGAACATAGTGGTTTCAAGATTAAAGGAGGAAGATATAGAGAGCCTCTAATTTTCTTAATAGAAGGAGGAAGATAGGAAAATGGAAGGGTGCTCACACTTAGTGAAATTTTCACAAGTAGAATAGAGAAGAGAACAAGAACACAAGTGAGGAATGATAATTAATCAGCAAATGAGAGGTATAGGGGCAATCTAGTTGACATTCAGAGGGAAAAATAGAGATGAGAATAGTGAGGTTGAATAAGGCCAAGCTAAGAAGTGAGGGTTAATTTGATGGAGTGGTTGGGGGTTAAGTGCAGTCAGAGATGGGCATGGTAATGGGGTGGTAAGTCAAGGATGGGTGCACAAAGTCAAACCTGCAACCCCATATACCAAAAAAGAGAGGGAGAGGTGAGGGAGATAAAAAAAGGGGAGGCTTGGCCCCAAAAGTGGCTCATTCAGGAAATTTTGCTAATTAAAATGATGAAATGCTCTAATTAATGTGAAATAATACCAAAGCACTAAAACATACTTATTAGCATAATTAAACTCAAATAAGAAGTTTTCATAATCATTAGAGAGAAATTCAAATCAAAATAAAAATGGATCTAGAATAGGAGGCAAACTAGTTGATTGATTTGTTGAGGATAAGAATATAAATTTCTCCAATGCACTAATCAGTTGGTTATATAAACTATTCAATCATTACGCCTAAAATTTACATTTTTATTAGAATTTCAAGCCCATATCAATACCAAAACTCATTTATTTTATAACAACATAATTTTAAATAAAATTTAAAGAATTTTGGGATGGGGTATTATAGGAGTAGCAGACAATGGTGTACTAGTCTCTAACGGTAGAGGGTGACTACCAACAAAAGACAATGAAAATCCACCAATGATTTGCACCCAACACCTTTCGTGAAGCCCCGCCAATGACCAATAACCCATCCATTATCTTACTCTCATTGATCATTGATAGGTCTATAAAATTAGTGGAGTGGCCACCAATCATCCTAACTCCATTCCATTGTAGTGATGCCTGAGCCTCATCATATATCCTCATTATCTCATCCTAAAAATATAAAAATGTTATGTTCATACAAAAAATAACAAATATTATTTCATACAACAAAAGATATTATCATTAATTTTACATAATTTTCTCTCACATGATTAGTTATCCACTAGCTAACCCTAATGTGTAGATCCTTATAGGTCTCCATTGGTAATAACAATTGCTTAGTATGTTGATCAACATATCATGTTGATAACATGAAATATGTCTAGTCTCATTGAGATTATGATGTGTTAGATTAAACATATTTTTCTTATTTTTCTCAATCCTTATCGACACATATAAAAAAAAAATTAATAAATGAGTTATATTTTTCAAAATTTACATTATTAGAATTAAATTTTTACGTTTGCCTCATATAATATCTTATAGTTTGCACACTTGCTTTAGGTTTCTTAGTCAAAGCTAACTAGCCTCCATTTGTCATCCTTCAACCACCGCTTCTTCATCTTGTTATTGTTTTTCTTGTATTGTTCCTGAACCAACCTTCTAAGACCAAGTATAATATGATCCTACACGTGATTGTGCCTCTAATAATCTATATCAAAATATTGTTACTAGATTAACGTATACCATATTAGTAATATAAAAAATAATATAGTTCATATATTTAAAGCAATAATATATAAAACCTTAATTCGTATAAGAATATTATAAATTAAAATTAAAAAAATATAAGCCCACAATTTATACAATAGAGGAATGAACTCCTCTATGGCATTTCCAACACAATGAGAAATTTTTGGCACATACAACCCTACATGATTATACGTGCTATCTTTATTTGTAAATTCTATGTGTAATGACTTTTTTCTCATTAGCTTGACATAGATGATATACATCTAGATCCTTCCTTCCACGTCTCCCCTTCCTTTTCCATGTTAGTGGTGCAATACAAATAAATTACAAAATCAATATTAATACCATTAAATAATTATTCAAATTTGTATATTCAAATGATAAAAAAGTTTTATATATATAATGTCTCACTAGAATCTCATGAAAAAAGTAATCTATGAAGTTCAGGATGGAGATCGCCAGCTCTATCTCTACCATGATATCTAGTATCCATATAGACCATAATTATATCTTGTAGGGAAAAATTTAAATTGGTAATAAAAAAATCAGTTATATCAAGTTAGTATATAATATATTGTAAAACTATATGATATATGTTTAGTTTAATGATAATAGTTAATAAAAAAATTACACCAAATATACACTAATCAAAACAAAAATTAGAATTATCACTACATTCCTCTTCCTTAGGGTCATTTATATCGTAATCTAAATAACCTAATCCCTTGTATTCCATGCCTTCTTCTCATATCTCATCATCATCAATGCCATTAGTGGTCTAATTGACATCCATATCTTCAATTCCAATGTTGAATGCTATAATAGCAGAGTCAACTCCATCAACCACATCCAGCACATCAAAGTCGTCGTCGTCATCATCATCATCATCATCATCATCATTCATATCCAAAATGTGACAATGTTTCACTTCCCAAAACACTTTTGAATTATATCCATTAAGAGGATAATCAATATATCATAATTGTTTTCATTGAGATCCCAATATATATTGATCATTTTTATACCACTTAAATCACGTATCCATAATTTTAATGTTATTGTCTTGTTCTTTTTATTCTTATATGATTGTTAAACTAATTATACTTGAATAATAGATCAAAACAAGCATTAAAGCAATACAATTCAATGACCTTTATTAATCATCTATAGAAAAATGTATCATCCATTCCAATAACACATACACTGCTATTTTGCGTTTTTTTTATATTTTTATGATGTGTTAAACATTTAACTCCATTAACCACACAACCATGATAAGTTAAGACAACACTAAATATTTGATGAGATAACATGAATAATTCATTATTACATTCAACTAATCCACATTCCCTTAACTTATACATTTGTAAATAAAGTGATATTGTAAAAATGGTATAACTAATATTATATGACCTAAATGTACATGAAGCCATAATATTTTACCTTTACTTAAAACCAAAATGAAAACTATTTTTTTTGGTAATATCAGCCAAATGATCACCATGCCGGTAAATTTAGGTCATACGTTCACTATAACACTTTAGTAAATTCAATATTACCATCGCATATGACATAATTAATAAAATAAAACTATGGTAACTTGATTCTTATACCAAATAATCTTGCATCTTAGGAAAATTTTCAGAATTTAACAATGAAGTTCATTTAGCTGCTCAACATATAAGCTTGTCCTAGTACTTTTACCTATAGGATGAGTCAATCATTGAAAAGTTGAGAGTTGGCGACTTACCATCACATCCTCTTTTCTTTATGCTAGGTTAAACTTTGTCTCAAATCCTTTTATTTACATAGAGTAGAAAGTTAATACCTCATTAGCTACATAACCTTCAACAATAGAACCCTATAACCGATCACGATTTATGTTGTAATCTTTTAAGTCTTTTAAATTTCTTACAAAGAGATGCATCTATGTACTTTGTACAAGACCACCTAAGTGTACTTCTTTTGGTAAGCACATTATGAGATGAACCATGACATTGAATAATGTTAGATGGAATACCCACTCAAGATTACAAAGGTGCACACCAAAATTATCTTCTAACTTCTTTAAATTAAACAACCATAGTGTCCTCAAAAAAATTTGACTAAATAAGTTACATAGTTTTATGATAGGTTCCCAACATGTTTTCTTAAGAATCTACGAATTACAAGTGCTAATAGGTGTTGTATAAGCACATGATGATCATGTGGTTTTAAAACTCCAATCTTGTTATCATTATCACCAACATTCTTCTTGAGGTTTCTAGAAACCCATTTGAAAGCATCACTTCCTTAAAAAACATTAAGAACTTTCTCTAATTGTCATAATCAATAGTATATTATGCCTTAGGTTTCATCAACTTTTTTCCCTCATAATACAACTATAATTCATTTATGATGCTCATGTCCTCTAAGTCATGTCCTAAATTGTTAGTGTCATTTGATTTTTCTTTGTCATTGGGTATTTTCTGAAGCAAATTGGAGCAAACATTTTTTTTTACCTATATAGCATCTAAATTATGTTCAAACAATTTAGTTGCCTAGTAGGCACCACATTAGAAAATATTTTTTATAATAAATTTTAAATATATTTAATAACTATGAATAACCATTATTGAATTGTGTATTATTAAAACTTTAATTATATTTGTAAAACCATCATAAAAAATTAAAATTTGCCCCAAATTTAGTCAAAATATGCTTGTTTTAATAATGATTATCAGATAAAACCATTATTAAAATAAGATGTTTTGTCAATGGTTATTTGCTATAATAGTTATTTTAAATGAGGTTTTGACAACGATTATTCATTATAACCATTTTTTAATGTTGTTTTAATAATGGATATCACTAAAACCATTATTAAAACATTAATTTAATATATATATATATATATATATATCATACAATTTGTTCTAACCTACATACATAGATGTGTGCTCAACTATTTACCAATTTGTAATCAGTAAAACACTACCAGTAACTCTGGAAAGGCATACCAAAAGTTGGTTGATCTACGCACTCCAACTCAAAGTTCTTGGATTTACAACTCCAAACTCAAAGTTGGTAGTTATACTATAATATACAATATCATTCATATATATGTTGGTATATCTCAATCTTACATATATAAATATATAAAATAACATAATATATAATCGATGCAAATCTAAAATGCATGCAAATAGATCTCTAATACTAAGTATGTGAGCGCAAAAACTTGGCCCATTCATCTCTAATTTCATCAATTTTATGATCAGAATTTTTCTGGCCTCGTGCATACTCATTTTTGAAAAACTATAAATTAATACGATTCAATCATTTGGTTACTAATAAATATGTCATAGATTAACTATATAATAAAAAAATATGGAAAAAAGAAACATACATGGATTGGATATATGTTCATAGATTTATTCTTGAGTATGAGATCCTTTGTTCTACAAACATAATATCCATAATTATTACTGTTTTGCTATTGTGGACACTATAAAATAAATTTAGTTAGCTTGTTATTATATTAGATATTATTTGTAATATAAATAAAATATAAAATATTGATATTATTTCTTACCATTATAGACTCATACTCAAGATTCTTTAGGTGTGAAACACCATTTTTGCCCCTCCTCATATATGTTGTTCATAGTTCCCTATATAATAAATAAAGGTGATTCACAATATTGTAACTTTATGTACATAAAAATTATAGAAGAGGATATATATATTAATAAAGTAATGTGAGTAAAAATTATGTTAATATGTCAATTAAATGTTTTCCTCTAGAACAAATGACAAAAAATAGAACCGGATAATTTAAAAAGGAACCAAACACATACTTTTTTTTATGAGGACGAATGATAGGCAAAAAGCAAATATTAATTTGTGAGGTGAGGGATAAGGTAAATCTTATTGATGTACCCCTCGCTTAAGATGTGATATGCTACAAAGTTTATGTGTCTACCCTCACTTATTATTGTACAATTATATATGTAGTATGGACACAAAATCACAGTAGAGGACAACATCCCCTCTGCTACAGGTTGGCTAGCTACCAACCTATGGGTGATAATAATGACTCATATATTACTATATATAAATATACAAGGTCATAAAATTATACAAATCAATAAAAAGTATTAAAAAAATATGATATGAAATAATAGTTACTTAACATATATGGCCATGCTTGTTGTTGACATCCAATCATACCTATAAATTTTGCTAATAACCTCCTTCGATACCATTTACATGGTATTGTCCCTCCCAACATACTCGGTAGGACATTCAATTATAATTAGATTGCTATCAAGGTAGTTTTTGGTGTAGAAATACAACATTGCCAAACCAAGTGGTGGTTGGCAGTGTTCTTGTATTAGTTGGTTCACTTTAAAGATGGGATCTTTTGTGCGGCTACCGATTTTTTTATTTGGCTCTCTTTCCTTTTTGGGTGCCCTCTTTTGTTTTGCTCCTTCCACTAGTAATTTTCTTTCCCTTTGGCTTAGGAGCCTTCATATTTTCTGATCCCTTAATTCATAGTAATAAATGAAATGCAATTTTCACACACACACATACACTCACACATATATGTATTAATAAGTTATAAATAATGTGTGTAATATGTTTTTTTTAACATGGATGGAGGATATCATTACCTTTTTAGTTGTAAGATGAATCATGTTTGTAGGCTATGGTACGAAGCTTCTAACACCATAGCTTTCTCATCGCCTTCTTTATAACAAAGTAAAGGTGCATCTCCAATTATTGAAACATTAATACATACAGGACTATAATTTGGGGCCAAGATAGACCTATGGATAGTCATCGTTTTAGTAACTTGGGTGATGCATACCCTTTCTTTTGCCAAAAGAATTGAAGGGCCATTATCTACCAAGTCACATTTATGCAAACCTTACAAGGAAGGTATATCAGTATTGTTAATTATTGAGTTCACACTTGATACATTATATATATATATATATATATATATATATATATATATTCATAGTTTCATATGCTTATTTCAGGAAGAGAAGAAAAATGTGTATCCACTTCACAATTGTCTCTAATGCTATTTACATTGGATATGTGAAGTGGATCATGTGAATATAAATCGGATGACTTATACGTATAAGATTTGATGGATGTAAATATAAATATCTATATCAATGTGATTCTATTGAAATTAATAACATGTAACATAAAAAAATATGACAATAAAACATAACATTTACCACCACTTCTTGAAAAATATGCTCCTTGTGACCTTTTAGAACCTACTTCCAATGGTTTTAGGAGATAGGAACACAATTGCAAGTGATGAGCGAAATTTACATGAGAAACATGTTAGCATACTTGCCATAGGGATGATTATACATATTTTAACTTGATAATACTTGATGTCCTCTATTTCTCATGTCTTTGATGAATCAACACAGTAGGTCCTCTCTTTCCTTCTTCATCGCTAGAGTCTCTATCAATAATGTGCTTTGTCATATCTCTATAGAATTTGAATATATAAACATGTATAATGTATGTTTTGAATATAAAAAATAAAGTGTCAAGCAAACATTTAATGTGTAGTGATGTTGTGAAAAGAACAATAATATAATGTGGTAATGATATGAAAACCACAATACTATGATGGAGGAATAACAAGTACACTCTCAAACACGTTAAAATATTATTACCCTCATTACCTTCTTCTCTTTTTTTTTTCTTTCCTCTTTTTTGGATTAGTTTCATGATCTGATACATATATGTTTTCATGATGATCATCCCTTACATATATTTCCTCCTCAGCAATCTCATTCTTATCATCGTTTAATGATTGAGTTGGTTGCACTATTTTAGAACACTATTCATCGCCATTTACATCATTTTCATCATCAGATTCATTAATAGTTCTCTTTTTTTTTCTCTTTTGTTGCTAAAACCACATACCATATTTTATTAGTAGGATTGAAGAAAAAGAAAACTTGTGTTTCTTATGATGCAAAGATGAATAAGTCTTGTTAATGCCCTAACCTATTGAGATCTACTAATGTGAACCATATTCATATCTAACCCCATAACTATTATCAACCCATATGCACAAGAAAATAGGTACTTTAAATACAATGTAATCCCTCTTCCAAATCTGTTTGATCACACTATAATAAATTATATTTTCATATGTTTGATTCTTATCCTTTGCATTAGTAATATGCATTACCTCATCCACTAAAGTAACTCCATTATTCTATATTATACTCCTCTCATATTTTTGTTTCATGTAAAAATTATATCCATTGATAGCATAGCTGACATATGAGAAGACTTAGTATTTGGGTGTTTAGGACAACCAATGCAGGGTTGCAAAAATAGATTTTGGGGAATTTCTGATGAGCGAAAATATGTGATTTCTTAGCCAATGTATGAAGGAAATATTATGTTTATAAATTACCCATTTCTTTGTTTTTAATGGATTTTCAATCCTCAAAGAATGTATATGTTCTTCAACATATTGCTAAACATTATCACTATTATGTCATACATAGAGATATGCTTTACGGAGCATGTTTGAGTCTACTTAATCAAATGTTTTCCCCTAATGCCGCTGAGATATAGGAATACCAATAGCTTTAACATTGCACAAGTAATTTATGCAAAATTTAATTGCCTCTTTTACTAGGTAACTCCCAATAATGAATCTTTCTAGCCAATATAGACTCTTCACATAACCTTTTATCAATATCAAAAATCATTCAAAAGAGTACATCTAGTGCCCATGAATAGGTCCTCACATGTTTACCTCTTTAACCAAGTAAACGGTTATATGAACCATAATGTCAAAAAATGAGGGCACAAAGTACATTTCAAGCTAGCACAAAGTGATCACAATCCTTCTTTACAAGAAATCCAAACTATTAGGGTGTATGACTTTGCAGCATAGTGCATTGAAAAACCAACAGAGGCTAGTGATAACATTGTGTCCAAATAGCTATTGGCATCAAATGTTGCATCTAAATATGACTATCATGAGACTTCGTGTTAATTAGTTTCAACTCTTTCATCGACACTAGCCTTCTGACATTTGAAAAATATCCTTCTAGAATCTTAACACTATTAAACAATTTATAAAATGTAGTTTTCTCCTTTCAAGAGAGAGTATGACAAGCTAGTGGTAAATAATTTCTTCTTCTATTGTCTTGTGGTGCTTGTTGATGCTTGATGCCCATTTCTTCCACATCCAATAAATAATTTATGCCATATTTAGTCTTTCATGGAACACTAAGTAATGTACCAATAATGCTAACAAAAAACTTATTCTAAATGTGCATCACATCAAGGGCATGCCTCATATATAGTAATTCCCAATACGAAAGGTTGAAGAATATAGAAATCTTCTTCATCCCAATTGATAGAAGGTTATCTTTAATCTTCTTCCTAAATTGCACCTTCATATGTTTCATTTTCATATACACTTATCTACCTATCAATCGGATTGGTGTATACTCTCTTCTGGCTTCCCATTAAAAGCATACCTTTGCTTATGATAATGATGATACCTTAGTAATAATCTACGATGCTTGAGAAAAATAATCTCTTAGACATGAATTAGCTGAAAAAATGAAGTATTATCCTACCATATGCCAAAAAATAACTTAGAGTATAGAATAACATTGCTCTCAAAGTAAAATTTTCCTCAACATAAGCATCAAATACTTTAACACTTGTTTTCCATAGTAACTTCAAATCATTGATCAGAGACTCCAAATAAACATCAATATCATTCCCCAGTTAGTTTGGCCCTAAAATGAGTAAAGACAACATCATATACTTATGTTTCATTAAAGACACAATGGTAGATTGTATATAACCAAAATCAATAGCTAAATACTTTATGTACCTTGATTTTGTGGATTCCTATCATCCGTAAAGAGTGCAGGATGTAAGTTTCTTGGTTCTTTGCTAAATTCAAGAAAAACACCATCAATTATCATCCATTGTGGAGAGTCAGATGGATGTCTTAGAAGTTTGTCATCTATCTTCTCATCAGTGTGCCATCTCAAGTTCTTCCCATATTAGACATCATTAAATATTCACTTGAATCTTCATATTATAAGAAAATACCATAACATCTTCGGTACCTTATTCTTCTCATATCATGGTCATTTGCATTATTCATTAGGATAATAATCTAAACATACATATATATTGCGAAATAATATGCAATCATTAAGGCATGCATGTATCTTCTTATAACTCATACCCATAGATGACAGGATCTTCTTCACTTCATAGGTATGGTTGGGTAGAATGTTATCATTAGGAAGTATTTCTTTCACAAGTGATAATTCTGTGAAACTCTTATCACTCCATTTATTACATACCTTCAAGTTGTAAAGCCTTAAAGTAGTGGATAATCTAGTAAATTTCCTACAATCAACGTATAAAGGTTTTTTTTTGAGTTACTCAATAATGGGTTGAACATTTTTGTAAAATATTAAACACTTTCCTCAACTTTATGTGTTATATCCTCTAGCAATTCACCCTTATTGTTACCAAATGATCTACTACTACCCTTCCTACTTTCCCTATTATTATATTTATACTCTATCTTACCATGCCATATGTAAAAAGTGTAACTTGTATCAATTTTGTAGAAAAAAAGATCTCTCAAATCATTAGCATTGACATATTGATTATAACCACAATTCATACACAGACATACTAGTCTACTAATGTCCTGAGAATATTCTACGATAAACATGATGAAAAATTCAACTTCTTTATCAAATTCTCTAGACAAACGATTTGCAAATGTTTCAGATCCATAGTTTTCCAATCTATATATACCCCACAAAAAAATATTATTATAAATCAATTCACTTCTATAAACTAATTCATGTATTGCTAATGCTTAGAAAGAATTCATATTTTTATAATGTATATCTTGCTATTTTGATGTTATATATACATATATAAACAATGTCTAACATGTTTCCATATCCCTTACCAATTCACAAATCGCTTATGTTTAGAAAGACTTCCTATATCTATAATATATCATGTTATTCTGTTGATATATATACAAACCATTCTTTCAAGGGAATAAAAATATAGCATTATATAAATCGTTCTTGCTTAGAAATAGCTCATATGTATATACATATCAAATATTTATACAAGGGTTGTA
Source organism: Tamarix chinensis (assembly GCA_030549775.1). Classification (NCBI taxonomy): domain Eukaryota; kingdom Viridiplantae; phylum Streptophyta; class Magnoliopsida; order Caryophyllales; family Tamaricaceae; genus Tamarix; species Tamarix chinensis. The sequence goes on along the minus strand of CM060180.1, from coordinate 65,646,768 downwards.
AATTTAAAAGTAAATACATACTACGCATTTAAAATATAACCCAAAAACTAAGAAAAAACCTAAGGTAATAAAAATAATATACACATCAAAATGTTGCTATAACCCAAATAACTAACTAACAACACCCCCTAACCATCCCCGGTAACCTTGCCTTTGCTCCCCAGAATATGTGACTCATAGATTCCACTTGTTTCGATATGTCATTTTCTCTTTGTCATGATCAATGGAGAGTTCATTTATAAATACTCTAGAGTAACTAGGGTGGATACTCAAGGATAAGCTATGAAAAAACCTCCACTCGTCATTTATAACCATCAACTCTCTAGCAATCTGATCATACTCCCTCATAAAATACCTCACCCCCAACAAATCTTGAGTGTGGTGCATCAATATGGTTGATAAAAAAATAAAAATAACTAGCTAATGCCCTTGACCATGGCTTAATCTAAAGGAATGTTAAAAGCAAATTATACAATCTAAAATGGAATGGATCATATTATGACCCACTCAAGAACAATCAATGAATCTCCTCTTATAACCATGTGACATGACTCCGGAAATATGAATTTGGTGTCAAGCACAAATATGCTTTGTCACCTCACTAGTCTACTAATAATAAAAGAGAACAACCACTAAATTATGTTACTAAGATTGTTGTCTAACTTCATAAATTATACAATATGTACCATTCCTTCATAATTTTTAACGCGCTATAATCAAATCATGTGTCTCTAATGCTAGGAAAGCTAAATTGTTTTCTAAATAATATCAAAGGCATCAAATTGTCATGCATTTACAAACATATGGAGAGATAAATAGAACATGCAACCAAAACCTATAACAATAAAGCAACAAACAACAACAAACATATATCATATAAATAACAATACACGTAATATCTACTAAATAATTAACTTGCATATATATATATATATATTCTTATAATGAAAGAAAAAAAATTATACCTATATAGCTAAGCAAAGGTTCTCAAGGCAAGGGGTTAGGGTGTAGGGTTGATGCTAGCTATTTTGGCTGCAAGATCTATGAATGGTGGAGAAAGGTTATGGTAGAGAGGCAAGAAGCTAGGCAAGAGGCTAACGAATGGTGGGAAGGGCATTGAGAGAAAGGGCAGCTAAGATGTACAACCTAGGTAAGAAAGAAAAAAAATGATGATAACAACTAGAGGAGAAGAAAAACGGTTGTCGACGATCAAGAGTAAGACACGACAGACATAGAATGGAAAATGAGGATAACTATTGGGTAAAAAAAGAGGAGAATTGAGAGCAATAGAGAGAAAGAGAGATTTAAAGTTTCTATAATAGATGTAAATGAGCTAGAAGGAAGGGAGGAGTGTTTAATGCACTAGCTTTGACAACGGTTATACATATAACCCTTTTCAAAACTTGTTTTACTAATGGTTCTAGAAATAAACCTAATTAAAACTTGGTGGCATTTTAGTTTTGGTAATGGTTAATTTAAAACTATAATCAAAATAAGAGCTACTTTAATTTTAATAACGATTAATGTACAAAATCCTTATTAAAACTTGCTCCACAATTCCACCCCCAAATTTTTACATTTTTGTTAATGGTTATTATCAAACTATCATTTATGTGGCATTATTAATTGTCAATTATATATAAGTGAGGGAAACTAAAAGACAATGTTGTTCTTCTTCTTATTCAAATCAGCGATATATATGCTTCTCTCAGGATAGTTAGGATGCTTACCAGTTGTATATTCTATAATATAACTTAACATCATCAAAATATTGTTACATGATAATCTCCTAAGAGGTTCCTTTCGTTTAAGTTTTCCATTAAATTGACAATTTATTATTTGAATTCATAATTGGTGGGGAGAAATCATTGGTGGCTAATATTATAACGCACTATAATTTAGTACTTAAAATTTTTATTTTATGGAAGAGATAATTACAAAATATTAGATGTTACAAGCGCACATATCATAAGTTCGGTTTTCTCACTTTCCTTATGCCAGGTGCTAAGAATCAAAATAAGTCAGATAAAAACAAATAGAGGAAGAAAAAGATAATACATAAATAAAGGTTTACAAATAAGGCATTCTTTATAAAATAGAAATATCCAAAATATATGAGAAACACAAGAGTCCAAAGAAAAATCGATCATAAAGGAACATGAAATGGTATGACACCAATTTACCCTTTCCAGAACATATTACCAATAGGGGTTACAGTAGTAGAAACCTTCCCTTCCTTATTCTATCGAAATATCTAGATGACGATCCTCAAAATCCTTTAGCCATTACATGCAATGCTTGTACTCTTCTAAAAATTAATAGTATCGGTATGAATTCTATGTATTGAGTAAATCACAAAATTTCTGTAGAGGCAGCATGCCCAAATTGCACATAACAATAATAACAAGAAATGCATAATTAGCACATAAGGACACATGCGATAATAAGAAACAAATATCATACGATAACGTTTCTGGCAACAGAGTCTCAAGCTCAATACCATCATACTTAACTCTTTTATATACATATCAAAGCACAAAATATCCCTAACATAACCCATGCCTAGTATTGTAAAGCATTTGAAGTCTACCAACTAACAAACTAAATCAACTTTCAAACCAACAGTAGGGTATAGAGGTAACTACTAAACTAATTATCCAACACATACCAAGGCCATAAAATAAAATTACTTCTTGATTTTTTAATATACTTGATTAGAGATAATATCAAACTGGGGACATTAGTGTACACCTAGTTAGACTAGTGCACATAGGAAGAACAATACCCTTATGCCTCAAAACCTATGGACAGTGATGTAAACTTGGTCATACTAGCACAACAAAGCAATATAGTACCCTTGTTTCTCCTAAGACACCTAATCCTTAAGTATCAATGCCTCCTAAAATATACAAAGAACAAACTAGAGTAGATATAGGGACTTTTTGAGGCATTAGGACACACCACAAAATTAAATAAAATTGAGGCTAAGCTAGTCATTAGAAACCCATAAGAATTCACCAATCCCAAACTCAAGATCTTCCACTTTAAATATTAATAATTTATGATATGATCAAGATTTTCACATAGTGCACAAACTTTCCATTTCCATACTTAGACGTTTTTCTTTTATTTTTAATTATTCAAGTCAATTTTAAGGTCAATAGATCAAGCTAAGTAAAATTCATTCTTATGGTCACACTAAAAATCTACTAAGGTCAATCATATTTATGCTATAAAAGCAACATACTATACATCTAAATTTATCTAAAATGTTCAAGGAACATATCTAACTCATTAGTAGGTATAGCAAATGGTACACCAAAAATCCAATTAAACCATAACCCTAGATATACATATTATTTCTAGCTACTATTTATATATCGGCACATGCATAGATTTCCAATATTTCTAAGGAAAACATGGATTATTAATCTCTAAAATGGAATCATATATTATCTCATACATCAAAAAATTTATGTAGAAAGTAATATTTCATCCTTTCACTTTTCGATAACACATGTAGGCCATTCATTAATAAGCCCATGTAGCTTGACCTTATTAACATAAGTAAACCCTTTATATATATATATATATATATATATATATATATATATATATATATATATATATATATATATATATATATATATATATATATATATATTACTATGAAATTTTACATGCATAACAAAGTATACAACAGATAACAAAGCTACAAAAACTCTAAATATGTAATATATTGAGTTATCATATGCAATCAAACTTTGTGTCTTGTAGCCTTATCTTCCATGTAACTTTTTAATCCTTGTAATTTCATTGCCTTATACATCTAAGATATTCAATAGATTGAAATTATTTCAAATATATATAATAACTATAAGAGTTACATAACAAAGCATTAGAAGCATTAGGATTTTTAAAAACTATGTGTCTCATCTCTAAGTATGTTAATTCTTGTTCTTCATCTTTAGAAGAGTAAGATTGAGATTCAACTTGAGATGCTCCTACATCATTTTTCCATTAAGAATATGCCTTCAAATTAGCATCACTATAGTAAGGACAAAAATCATCAATGTAGAAAGTCCTAGAAATTCATCCATAGTGTTTAGTTAATTCTAGTTCACATCCATTACTTTCAAATTTTCTTCAGATTATAAATGGCCCATCAGCTTTGGCATAAGTTTGTGTTTTCTTAAGTGTGCAAATTTTCTTTTGCTTATGTGTAACCATACCAAATCTCCTGATGAAAACATTTATTGAATTCAATTTTTTTTGCTTGAGTTTGGTATTTAGCAATAGAATTTTCTTTTTTTCTTTTTGCATTTTGTTCATGATGTTTTTTAAAGAATTCAATTCTTTCTTTAGCATCATAATTATTAATATCTCCTCTTTTTTAATGACAACATATTAATAGGTAAATATAGATTAACCTCATAAACAACTTCAAAAGGACTCGAATGAGTTATACGAGAAGGACTTTTATTATAAGCAAATTAAGCATGTGTAAATTTTATATCCTAATCCTTAGTACTCTTGTTGACTAATCCTTATATTAAAGTTCCTACAATTCTATTAGTCACTTCGGTTTGACCATCCATATTTGGATGATGGAAATTACTAAACAACAACGTAGTACCTGGCATATACCAAAGTGTATTCCAAAAGTAGCACAAGAATTTCACATTTCTACCCGACACTATACTTTTGGGAGCTCCATATCACCTCATTATCTATTGAAGTATAAATCTGCTACATGAGTTGCACTATCAGTTTTATTACAAGTTATAAAATGCCCCATTTTATAGAACATATCCAATACCACTAGAATAGAATCCTTTCCCCTTTATGTACTAGGAAAACCCATGAAATATCCCAAAATTTTAATTCTAGAAATTATGGTCAGTTAAGGATTTATTAGAGAAATTGATTAAATAAATGATTTTATTGAAATTAAGAGAGTTAATTGAGGTAAATCAATGGGAAAATAATGAATAATTTAATTAGGGAAAAATTAGGGTATTCTACTAATTAACATGAAAGTTAAGGAAATTTATCCAAAATAGGCAAATTATTCTAAAAAGGAATTTAATTATTATTATTATAATTATTAGTATTAATTTTGAATAAAAAAAATATAATAATACCAAACATCCAAAATACCCAACCCACATATTTTTCCCTTCTTTTTCTTTTCTTTTATTTCTTTTTCTTCCTCTTTTTCCCTTTTCTTTTTCCTTTCTCCCCCCTTGACTTGGGCCAGCCCGTCGCGCCGCCCAGCTTCCCTGCGCCGCCTAGGCCCGCGCCACTCCTTCTTTTTTTTCTTTCTTCCGGGCCGGTCCGGTTCTTTTTTTCTTTTCTTCCTTTTCTCCCTGAACCGCCTGGTCCCAATCCTTTCTTCTTCCCCGAGGTGTGACGGCTACCGAGGAGCTGTAACCCAGCACTCTGTCAGCCACCATCGCTGCCACCGTCCTTCCCTCCCTCTCCCGTCGTTTTCTTTCATGTTTTTGACCCCAACCAACCTATTCCTCTCTCCCGAGTAGCCTGCCCCTTTCCCTTTCCCTCTTCCCTCGACTCCGACACCCCTACCATGGCAGAACCGCCTCGATTGCGGCCACCGGGCGGCATACCTGACATCTGCACCTCCTTTGCCTTCATCCTCTTGTCATTTTCCACCCAATAGACCTATAAATACCCCACAACCTCTTTATTCAAATTTTGATTTCGAAACCCCAGAAATAGCCATTTTCACCGCCGCCCCATTGGACAAGCCGTCCACCACCGGTGCCTATCGCCGACGGCAAAAAAAACCCCAGAACCGACCCTTGCACCACCCTCTACCTCACTTGACCCTCCTTTCCCCTCGATTTTCCCAGCACGAGCCACCACGGCAGTGCAAAACCGCCAACCCAATCAACATACTTTCACCTCTCACCGCCCTTCGCACTGCCGCCTGCCACTGATTCCACCGCCACCAACGCCACCCCTATCCTCCAAAACAACCAGGGGAGCCTCCTCTACCTCCCCCTACACCCATCTTTCCCTGCCTCCCTCTCCTTCTACCTTCTCCATCTTCCACCACCTTCGACCGCCACACCAACCGCCGTGCACCGCCACTCCCAACTACACCACCACCTTCATTCCACCCATGTTCACCTGCTGCACCTTCCACCACCTCAAACACCCCTCCACTTCCTCTCTCTTAGCCTACATGTCCATCTTTCCCCTCTCTCTCTCCTCCACCACCGCTGCCATCGCCACCATGCACCGCCACCGGTTCCACCACTAACCTTAGGTGGTGCTCCAACTTTCCAAGCCCCTAAACCATTTTCTATTAATAATTTTATTTCATATTAATAGTATTATCCTTAATATCACCATTATTATTATTCTTATTATTATTAGTTTTGTATTATCATTGTTATTATTAGTACTATTACCATTATTAATATTATTATTATGTATCACTCTTATTACCTAACCTAATTTTAGAAATTCTTATAATTAGGGTATACTATTTAAAAGGCTATAACTTTAGCATTAAAATGGTTATCCTTATTATTATTAGTAGTACTATTATTGTTATTGTTATTATTATTAGTATTATTATTTCTATTACTACTACTAATACTATTATCATTGTTAATATTACTAAAAACTTTAGTACTAATATAGTTATCTCTATCATTATTATTATTATTATTATTATTATTATTATTATTACTACTAATACTACTACTACTTAACCTAACTTTATGATTTTCCTAACCAATAATAATATTATCATTAATAACGGCCTACAAATTTAGTGTTATTATGATTAGGACTTTTCCTTATTTACTATTATTATTATTATTACTCACCTCATTATTATTCTTACTATTATTACTAATACTAGCTATGGCCTATTATCATTATCTTTACTATTATGGAAACATTTGAACCCTTATATTACTATTACCATTTTTATTATCATTACTATTAGTATTATTCTTAATTATTATTATTATTATTATTAATGCCATTATTATTATTATTACTACTACTTAACCCTAACTTTATTATTATTATTGGTATTATTACTATTATGATTACCATTACCACTATCATTATTTCCTTACTAATATGGTTAATACTAACCTTGTCCATTATCACTTTTATTTATTAATATAAATATTTGGACCCTTACATTACTATTATCATTTTGGTTACTATTATCATTGTTATTGTTATTATTATTAAACTTAACATTTTTATCATTATTATTGTTATTATTATTATTATTATTATTATTAATGTTATCTAAACCGAAGTTGGAGTATTATCGTTTTGTCATTAAAGAGGAAGAATACTTAAGCCTTAGTATTTTACTATTTAATATTAGAATATCATTAATAATATTCCTAATGCCTTTAGCACTAACATTGTTACTATGACATCATTATTAGTTATTACCATTATTATTGTTATTATTTTATTACTATTATCGTGATAAAAACATTCGAACCCTTCTATTATTATTATTATTATTCCAAATATAACTACTATCATTATTATCTTTAGTAGTATTAGTACTTTGTTAGTATTACTAATATTATATTATTATTTTATCCCTAAAGCCATTATTAGCCTTAGCCTTAAAAAGAATAGGGCCTCTATTTCTATGAGTGTTAGTGTTACTACTATTATTATTATGACAAGTATTAGTACTATTGTTAGAAGAAATGAAGCTATTTGATTTAATAATATGAATATAGCTATAAATAGTAACATAATTATATTTTGATTAGTAATATCTAATAGGTTAACTTGAGGACAAAACCCTAGTTTTTACTTATAGAACTACCTTTAATAATAGTAACCCTAATCTAAGACTAAAATAAGAAATAATAGTATTTTGGTAGAAGGGAAACTAATCCTTAGTCTTTCCCTCTTATAGGTGAATCAAGTCAAAACCCTAAGGAGGCGTAGGAGCGTGCTCCAAGCCCGGAATTGCTTTAGGTAAGGATGTAGCTAAAGCCCATGTGTGTTATGTGACTTGTATGCCTTGGATGCTATATATATCATGCTATGTCGTGTATCATATGATTGTAATTAACTTGTCTTATGTGTAGCGCAACTTGGAGTTGAGGTATGTTTGTATGTGTTTCTTATGATATGAGTATGATATGTATATATGGTGTTTATGGTGTGATATGATATGGCCCTCTAGGACATGCATGCTAGGACAATTGATAATATGATATGGGAATGAAAGGACAAAAAGAAAGAAATGGGAAGTGAGTTCATTAAGGGGGATATGAGGTTGACCAAAATACCTCATGATCCATGAGAGGAAATCAAAGAGGAAGGAATTACCAAAATGAATGAGAGATGGGAACCATGCATGGGAATCTTAAACTTTGTATGGGGACTTTGGGTGTTTGCATGGAATGGATAAATCTTGCATGGGGGTGATCCTTACGTGAGAAAAGTTGATTTAGGGTGTAAACAAGCTAATGGGAGAGTTGTGGAGTGATTAGAGACTTGGGATGAAAAATAGTACATAGGTTGTTGTAAGGGTGTATAAGGGATCCGATTAGGGTTTTGGGAGGAAGTAGTAATCTGGAAAGTGCGAGAGTAAAAATGATTCAGGGAGAGTGGGTTACGGGTTAAGAGTGATAATTTACTTTATAAGGGATGAGTATGGGTTCCATGGGAGAGAAGGGATTTTGGATGAAAAGAGAGAGGTTACTTGTGGGAGAAGAAATGTACTAGGGTCTGAAGTGGCCAACTAGGGTTTTCCAGGTCACATGCGAAATCGAGAGGTAAAGTGATACGTTTTGAGATTGGACCTAATTGAGATAAGATGTGGGGCGGTGATTGAAGTAAAGGTAGTATAAGTGAGAGAAAGTTGGGCCACATAGGTCCAATTAGGGTTTTGAAGGGAAAACCCTAGAGGGTGATAGTAGGTGGAGTTGATGTCATAAGGTGTTGGGCCTTAACCCACACCCTTAGGAGTTTGTTTTTCATTATGTGTAAGCCTAAGGGGGTATGGATGCCAGGGTCTGATAAGGGGCGCAAGAGTCTCAAGATATAGGATGGGCCCCCTTAAGAGATAGAAATAGCACGTTGAGGACATGCATGTCAAGGGTGTAATGTTTGCCGAATAAGACACAAATAAGATACTAATCACTTAAAGAGAAAGATTGTTGAGCCGGGCCCAGACCGGTCCACCGACGAATAAAAGTGGCCAGGAGCCAGGGTGCCCTGGAGACCGTTCCACCGGCGAATAATAGTGGCCAGGAGCGTTTTACCCTGCATGATTTTCGGTCCACCGGCTATAATAGTGGGGGATTCCATGCTCAACAAACTAAACGTAATGAAGCTAAGCCATGGAAAATATACTAAGCACTTATAGTGAAACATCATGTGAGTCGGGGCTAGACCGGTCTACCGGCGAATAATAGTGGCCAGGAGCGTTCTGCCCTGGAGACTGGTCCACCGGCGAATAATAGTGGTTAGGAGCGTTTTTCCCTATATGTATTTCGGTCCATCGGCTATAATAGTGGGGTTCCCGCACTCACATGGACTACTAAAGAGTATATGTGGAATGAACATATTAGTAAGAGGAATAAAGAATAAGTTACTTGAAAAGTAACCAGGCCTTATTACATGTATCATTGTATGTTGACTACATGCTCATTCCTATGTTATATGCTCTATGTGTTGGCCTTAGCGCATCTGTTACCTTACTCAGTACGTAGCGTACTGATCACCCCTTTCATGGGTGCTACTCATTCCCACGAGCAGAAGACCCATCTGAGCTTGTGCAGGTAGGGGATCATATCTTCAATGCCTATGACACATACGAGGCATCAGGTGGGGCTGAGTGCTGAGCCTAGACCTGACTTTGGGATCGAGAGCGACTCGGCCGTACTCTATTTATTTATTGGACCATGTATTGTTTTCGTTAGTTATGTGGGGTCAAACAATCCTTTATGTTTTGAAAAACTCTAGTCACGTACTCTTTGGTGTGTAATCCTAAATCGCACTTTGATTTCTGTATGACTTGTGTTTTATTAATGATTCGTGTTTAATGTTAACTTTATTTAGCCTTAGCACTTAGTACTGGAACAGTAGGAGTGAACCGATCTAGTACTAAGTCTGGCGGTAATGCCCCCGAGTTTACAGTTTTATCTTTTCGCTTCCGCTAAACCCTTTTAATTAAACAAAATTTTTTAGTAGTAAATTTGGGGGTGTTACAACCCAAGATAAAATCCATACTAATACTTTTCTAAGGTTGATTAGGAACTAGTAAAGGAGTGTACAAACCATTATGGAAGAAAATTTTACTCTTTGGACAATCACATATCTTCCAATAATATCTTGTACTAATTTTTTTATTCATGGCGAGTAGAAGTTTTCTTGTTATATTTCCACGGTACTATGATCACAAAAATTACCAGCTATACCCCCTCATATACTTCTTTCACATGTAAGTCACATACACTAGAATGAGGTATAAACAACTTTTTATGTTTGAAAATAAATTCATCTCGTAGTACATAATTACTATAACAATTATTCTTTTTACATATTTTATAGATGTCAACAAAATCTTCATATTAGTATATCATTCTTTTATCATTTCAAAATCTAATAATTCAACATCCAATATAGCTAATATCATAGATCTTCTAGATAAAAAATCTACCATGAAATTTTCTTTACTATTAAATATTTGATAGAAAATACTAAGGATTGTAAGAAACCAATCTATTTGGCATGCCTAGGGCTAATCTTCCTTTTTCCCATGCAAATATTTTAAACTTTCATGGTTTGAATTCAAAACAAATGGCTTAGGCCTCAAATAATGGCTCTGTGTTTCTATACATCTTATGATGGCATAGCATTCTTTATCATATGTAGAATAATTCAAAATTTCCCCACTTTCCTCCCTAAAAAATGTAATAGCTCATTTTTCTTGTGAGAATACACCTCCTATACCTACCCCATTTACATCACATGTAACTTAAATACTTTATCAAGGTTAGATAAAGATAATACCAGTGTATTGAATAGCCTTTTTAAAATGTTTGGAAGGCTTGAGTTGTATCCTCAATCCATCTAAATTCACGCTTCTTCATGAGTTATGTTATTAGTGTGGCAATATTTGAAAAATCCTTAACGAATCTTCTATAAAAACTTACCAAACCATGAAACCTCCTTACCTCAGGAATATCCTTAGGTATCAATCAATCTTTAATAGCTTTAATCTTTATGGGATCCACTTTAAAACCTTCACTACTCACACTATATCTAAGGAAAACAATATTAAATTGCATTTCCCTATTTTTCCATGGAGTTTAGTTTCCCTCAGCTTATCCAATAACTTCCTTATGAATAAGATGATCATGATCATTTTTTCTATACATAAGTATACCGTCTAAGTATACCATGATGAAAATTCTAAAAACAGGTTGAATAACTTCATTCATTAGCCTCATAAATGAACTAAGTGCATTACATAAACCAAAAGGCATCATAATCCATTTGTAAAGACCATATTTTGTTTTGAATGTAGTTTTCCATTCATCCCCTTGTCTTAATTTCATTTTATGATATTTACTTCTTTGATCAATTTTAGAGAATACTTGCACTCCAAATAACTCATCTAACATGTCATCTAATCTTATCATAGAAGATCGATATTTGATAGTTATATTGTTCACAATTCTTGAGTGAATACACATACACCATGTACCATCCTTTTTGGTGACAAGTAAAGCAAACACATAATATGGAATCATGATTTCCCTCACATACTCTTTTCCTATGAGTTCCAGTAATTTTTTTTCTAATATCTTAGAGTCCTCCGAAATACATTGATACGTAGGTTGATTAGGTAAAGACAAACCAGGTATTAAATCTATAGCATCTTCTATTACTCTTTTAGGTGGCAATCCAAGTGGTATGTCATCCAAAAAAAACACATGATACTCATCAATAAGTCCGTTTAATAGAGGATTATCATTATTTTTCTTTCCTTGTAGGGATTCTTTCATAATCATAGCATAATATATTTGACCATAGCCTTTTCTTGTAAGAATAAACTTGTTCTCATTATCACATTTAGAAGGTTTAAGTTTATATTTTTTCTTATCTTTGCCAATTAGATATTCATGCACAATACCATTATGAATAAAATTTCTATCATACTTCCATGGCATACCTAACAAGATTCCACATGTATCCCCAAGTAAAAAATCACATAACACATCATCATGATAATTACAAATTCAAAAGGAGATAGGGGCTTGTTTAGTTACCTTGACTCCCTTATCTTTGTTTAACCATTGAAGAGAATAAGGATTTGGATGAGGTGTATTCTTCAACGCCAAATCCTTCACCATTGTATCATTGGCTACAGTCATATAAGGTCCACTATCGATGATACCTCGATAAATTGTGTCCCCCACTATTCCTTTAGTCTTGAATACCTTTTCTTGTTGATTAGGTTGCTCATTAACTTACACTTGAATTAGTCTTTCTAATACGTAACAAGAATTTTCTTCCTCCTCTAACTCACTAGAGAGTTTGTCAATAGGTTCAAATTTAGTATCTTCTCCACAAGTCTCCATGGCTTCAATTTAGTGTATGGATAATACCCTTTGATTGGGACATTCATGAAAAAATTATCCAAATCCTCGACATTTGAAACATTTTCTTTTAGAGAAGTCATTGAATTTATTCTTACCTTTATCTTCTCGAATAGTTCCATGATTTTTATCAATACTTGTAGAAGTTGAAGCACTCGCTCCATACTTTATAGATTGAGTAGTACTGTATAGATGGAGTTTCTTGCTCGGAAAGAGGTTTAGTAGACTTAATTTATTTTTCACAAGAGAATAATTTATAAAAGTATTAACTTTGTCTTGAATCATCATGTTAAGGCTCTCTAGAAATCTAGCAGATGTTTGTTCCTTCCTTTCATGGATATCATATATAAATGCTAATGTTTCAAACACCCTAACATATTCTTCAGTACTTAGAAGTCCTTATATAAGAGTAGTCAATATAATATAATTATCTTTCTCATACTCTTTAGGTATAAATCTCTCTCTTAGATGTTTTTTAAAATTATCTTAAGATTTGAGTTTCTAGTCCTCTTCAAATTATCATATCAAATCCTAGCAAACTTCTTAAACTTAAGAGTATCTAATTTACATTTTTCTGATCATGATAATCTTTGAATTGAAATATAGACTCAACCTCATATAACTACTCAAGAAATACATTTACATGAAGCTTACCATCAGAATTAGGAAGATCATGTTTAATGCTTTATCTTCTTCTTTTATGATACTTTGGTTGGTGGTCATGGAACCTTTGGTTATTTCCACTCCCTATAAAATTTTCATCATTATCTACTCATTATTTTAGGAACCTTCCCCTAGCTAGAATGGTTGATTTTATGGAACTTCCCATTCGATCTCCATAGAACTCCCTTTGTTCTTGTATATTTTGGACATATTCTTATTCGGCAAATCTAGATTCTAACTTTTTCCTCCCAAGAAGCTCATATTTATAGCCATTAGCTTTACTTTCTCTCTTCACTTAGAATCATCCAAAAGAATGGTGGTTTTGAGCGCAACAACCTCACCACCTTTATACACCTTCAACCTCTACCCATTCACTCTGAATGGTTCTTTATCAAGGATAGTGATTTCAACTGCTCTGTATGGAAAAATGTGTGTGATTGTGAACGATCCTGACCATTGGGATCTAGGATTTCCAGGGAACAATCATGAATGATAATTAAATAGGAGCACTTGCTGCCCCAATAAAAATTTCCATTTGGTGATGCGTTGATCATGAATCCTCTCTATGCACTCCCTGTATATCCTTGCATTCTGATATGCCTTAATCCGAAATTCATCGAGCTCTTTCAACTAAAGGAGCCTTTTCTCACCTACAGCTTGTATTTCAAAGTTAAGGAGACGAGCAGCCCAAAATTATTTATTCTCTAGTTCTACAGGAAGGTGACAAGATTTTTTGAAAAAACGATTGTAAGGGGACATTCTAATGGTGGTTTTAAAAGCAGTTTGGTATACCCATAAAGCATCGTCAAGTATTAAGGACCAATCCTTAATAGAATAGTTAACCATTTTCTCCTAAATTCTTTTAAGCTTACAATTTGATACCACCACTTGACCATTGGTTTGAGGATGATATAGGGTAGCAACCTTATGGTTGACTTCGTACTTCCTCAAAAGAGCGTTAAATGCTCTATTGCAAAAATGATAACCCCCATTACTAACGATAGTCCACGGTGTCCTAAACCTTGAAAATATATTCTTTTTTTATAAGAATTTAGTAATGACTTTTGCATCATTTGTGGGCGTGGCTATAGCCGCTACCTATTTATATACATAGTCAACTACTAGAAGGATGTATTCATTATGCATGGATTTGGGGAGCGGTCCCATAAAATCGATGCCTTAAAACATCAAATAACTCCACTATAAGAATTTTTATGATAAGCATCTTTGGTTTTCTAGAAATATTTTCAACGCTTTGGCACCTATCACAAGTCTTAGTAAAGGAGTATGCATCATGAAACATAGTAGGCCAATATAACCTACATTGTAAAACCTTGGTAGCAGTTTTGGTGGGGCTGAGATGGCCACCACACTTTTTACAATGATAATGACATAATATCGAATGCATTTCATGATCAAGGATGCATATTCTAATGACATGATCAGCACAAATCCTGTAGAGATAAGAATCATCCCACTAATAGTACCTCAAATCATTTAAGAACTTCTTTCTTTGATGAAACAATATATCATCGAGTAAGATTCCACTTATAAGCAAGTTGGCAGTATCAGCATATTAAGGGTGATTTATAACTACATAGAGTGTCTCATCAGGGACTGTGTCATGAATAGGCTCAGTCCCTCGATTGGCCTCATAGGTAGATGGTAGGAGAGAAAGATGATCAGCTACTTGGTTGTTGCTTCCCTTCATATCCCTGATTTCCAAGTTGAATTCTTACAACAATAGAATCAAGTGAATGATTCTAGGCCTTGTTTTCTACTTAACAAAAAGATATTTCAAGGTAGCATGGTCAGTATAGACAATGACCTTATTAAGCAATAAGTTGGGACGTAATTTATCAAAGGAGAAAACCTTATCTAGCAATTCGTTTTTGGTGGTTGCATAATTTAATTATGCTGAATTCAAAGTCTTGCTAGCATAATAGAGAGTATGAAAAATTTTGTCCTTGTATTGCCCTAATATTAATCCTATAGCTATATCACTAGCATCACACATTATCTCAAAAGGCAAATTCTAGTCAAGAGCAACAATAATTGTGGCATCCATAAGGTTTTCCTTCAAATTGTTAAATGTAACCAAATATACATCAGACATGTTAAATGGCACATACTTAATCAAAAGATCATGAAGAGGTTTTAAAATTTTTGAAAAATATTTAATAAAATGTATATAGAAACCTACATGGCCAAGGAAACTATGTACATCTCTAACATATGTAGGGCGCAACAATTTCTCAATGACTTCTATTTTGGCTTTGTCTACCTCTATCCTTTTGCACAAAATCTTATTCCCTAAAACTATTCCTTCTCAGACTATCAAATGGCACTTTTTCCAATTCAAAACCAAATATGTATCCTCATAATGCTTAAGAACAAGCTTAAGATTATTTAAGCATGCATTGAATGATGGCCTATAGACTGAAAAATCATCCACACAAATTTCTGTGAATATTTCAACTATATCATGAAACAAAGTCATCATACATTTTTAAAATATGGCTAGGGCATTACAAATACCAAATGACATTCGCCTATACGTGAAGGTGCCATAAGGAAAGTGAAGGTAGTCTTCTCTTAGTCCCCAGGGGAAATAAGAATTTTTATATAACCAAAATACCCATCAAGAAACAAATAATAGTTATGCCCCGCGAAACATTCAAGCATTTGGTCAATGAAGAGAAGGGGAAGGTGGTATTTTCTAGTGGCATCATTTAGCTCTCTAAAATAAATACAGACACGCTAACTAGTCAAAGTTTTAGTAGGCAGCAATTCATTATTGCCATTCTTGACCACTGTGATCCCCCTTTACTTGGGAACCACCTGGATGGGGCTAACCCAAGAGCTATTAGAAATTGGATAGATCATACTTGTATCCAATAGCTTAATTACCTCCTCTTTCACCACCACTACATGGTTAGGTTCAATCACCTTTGAGATTGGATCACTTTCTTGTTGTTATCTTCCATAAGGATTTTTTGCATGCACATGGAAGGACTAATCCCTTTAATATCAGTAATGGACCCCCCAAAAGATATCTTTCTTTCCTTGAGCACTCTCATCAATTTTTCTTCCTATAACTGAGTTAAAGATGAAGAAATAATGACGGGAAGAGTATCATTATGACTAAGAATTGCATAATATAAATTTTGAGGTAGCGTCTTGAGCTCCAAAGCTGGAGGTTCTTCAACAGATGGCGTTAACTTTAGGATCTAGGCCCTCTCTATTTCTTGTAGGAGAACCACAGTGTGGCGCTCATATGGTGGATGTGCAGGAAAATATTGGACAACCTCTTTTGTTTCCTCTTCTTTATCACATCCTTCTTGTTGAACCAAATACCTTTCTATGGGGTCCTACACAACACTTGCTTGAAAATAATCATCAATTTCATTATCTAAGATATCAATGCAATAGTATGTATTATCACCGAAGGAGTATTTCTTGCTCTTAAAAACATTAAAAGTGACATCTTCACCTTGGAAATAAAGAATGAGCTTACCCTTTTGGAACAACTATGAGAGTGTGTCCTATTGCTAAAAAAGGCCTACTGAGAATCAGGGGGACCTTGTGGTCCTCCTCCATATCTAACACAACAAAGTTAATAGGAAAAATAAACCTGTCCACTTTAACTAAAACATTTTCAATTATACTCCTAAGATATTGGATAGATTGATCTGCTAACTGTAAGGACATATTCATTGGTTTTGGTTCCCCTAGACCTAGATGCTTGAAAATAGAGAAAGGCATCAAATTAATGCTAGCACAAGATCACACAATACCTTTTCAATTTTTAGATCCCTAATTACACATGGGATAGTGAAACTCCCTAGATCCTTGAGCTTAGGAGGAAGTTTGTTCTACAAGATAGTAGAACATTCACCATTTAATCTTACTATTTCAAACTCATCTAGTTTCCTCTTATGAGTGACTATATCCTTGAGAAACTTCCCATAACTTGGCCTATGTCTCACAAAATCAAGTAAAGGGAAGTTAATGTGCACTTTCTTGAGCATAGAAAGGAATTTTGCAAATTGAGCATCTAACATGAATTGTGCAATCCTAACTCAAAACAAAGGAGGGGGAAGATATGCTTTTACCTCTTGAGGTGAAGTGTGGATTGTCTTAGGTTGTGGTTCAGGCACTGTCTATTTAAGAGCTTTTTCATTATCTTCCTTAGGATCTTGAGGATAAGGTTTAAGTAGTGGTTTCCCACTCCTCAAGGCTATTACATTAATTTACTATTTAGTGTTAATGATTGTATGATGAGGAAAAGCGTGAGGTGCTCTCCCTAAAATGGCATTAGTGAGTTGTTTGATCTATGCCTTAAGGTTCTTGATGGATGCATCTTAATTATGGAGGCATGCATCTTTTTTTTGAAGATGAGCTTGAATTTGAGCATCATGTTTTTGAAGGGTGCTCTTAGTGCGAGTGATGAACTTGGACATCATCTATTCAAGGGAAGAAGATTCAGGCTGTTGGGGGTGGTAGCAAAGCTGGAGGTGCCAATCATTGTTGTGTGAATCCCATAGGCTTTGTAGGAACTTCATTTCTCCAACTGAAGTTTGGATGGTTTCTCCATCCAGGCTTGTATGCATTAGAGTAGGGATTGGTTGGTCTCCTATAACTATTGCCCATGCAGTTCACTTGGTCATCAGATTTGTGGAAGGGATTCTTAACTTGACATTCCATGCTCAAGTGTGATCCACTACATAGCTCACACATTTTTGCATTAGCCTATACTTGCATAAAAGAGGCACAACCTATATCGTAAAATTTCTTACCAAGCAAATCAATTTTAGCCTCTAATGCCTTGATGGCTTCTAAAAAATAAATTCTTGGAGTTTTTTGTGCCAGGGCATGTTTGGAGTGCCACTGGTGGGAATTTGAGGCTAGCTCTTCAATGATCTCATAGACTTGCTCAAGATTTTTGTTCATAATGGTACCCCCTATAGCTACATCTATCATAAACCAGTTGGTAGCAGAGATATTGTTATAAAAAGTTTGTATCTGAAGCCATGTGGGTAGGACATGCTGTGGGCATTTTCTAAGAAAATTTTTAAACCATTCCCAAGCATCATGAGTGATTCAAGGTCATTATGCATATAAGTGGTGATATCATTCCTTAATTTTACAATTTTTTATGGTGGAAAATATCTAGACAGGAAAGACTTCATCATATTATCCCAAGTAGTAATAGATCCTGGGACTAATGAGTGTAACCAATTTTTAGCCTTATCATGTAAAGACAAAGGGAACAATATAAGTCTAATTGCATCATTAGAAACACCTTTTAGTCTAAAAGTGTCATACATTTCTACAAAGTTGGTAATGTGGGAGTGGGGATCTTCATTATGGTTACTTCCATATTGAACTAATTTTTGTAGCATCTAGATGATGGCAGGCTTGATCTTGAAATTATTAGCTTGAACGATTGGTCTTTGCATGCTTGAGGTTGATCCATCAAGGCTTGATGTAGCATAGTCCTAAAGTGACCTAGGAATGGGAGCTTTCTTTTGGATAGGAGCTTGTTCTTGGAGTAGGATGTGCCCTTGTGGTAGGATTTGTCCATCATAGGGTGGAGGGTTCTTTTCCATTTCAATTCTTGTGGTGTTTAACTTGTGTAAATGTGTGATGGTCTCTTGATCTCGGGATCAAGTGGAACTGACTCATCCCCACTAGCACGAGTCATGCACTAGTGTACCTGCACTAAATCAAAAACTACTACACCCATGATTAGTCAACCACAACAAAAAATGCAAAAATAAAATAAAATAAAATAAAATGTCTAGATTATAATAAATTCCTTGGGTCCTAATGTCACTCGTTGCCAATCCCCAGTAATCGCACCAAAAACATGACATGTTCCTACCCACAAGTTCATGGGGTTCGAGTAGGAGTCAAGGTCGACCCCATAAGGATTGGTGAATGACCACTAAGACAATGAAGGAACATAACTATTTATGGAGTACAAAATGATAAAAAGTGAGATTATAAGCTAAAATAAGTAAAAACAACTAACTATGCTAAAAATAAAGGAAAATACCACTCAGGTGACTCAAGCAAATAAAAAAGCTAAGGTTCTAGTTCATCGCCTCTAATCCTCCATATAATTGAACACCACATGACAAATTGATTCAAAAATTAAAATACCCCAAAACCCTAATTTAGAGAATTATAGCAAATCAAGGATTTATTAGGAAAATGAATTAAATAAATTATTTTATTAAAATAAGAGGGAGTAATAAGGACAAAAGCATGAGAAAATTTATAAATAATTTAGTTATAGAAAATTAGGGTGTTTTGCAAATGAAAATGGAAATTAGGAAAAATCTTTCAAAAATCCCAAATTAACCTAAAAAGGGAATTTAATTATTAATTTATTAAAATATTATTATTTTTATTTATCCCAAAACATAAAAATATTTTAAATAATATTTTAAATACCCCCAAATCACCTATTTTTCTCTTTTTCCTTTTTCCCTTTTTCTTTTTCATTCTCTTTTTTTTACTTTTCTTTCCTTCGTGAATGATCCACCGGCTATAATAGTGGTCAGGTACATTTTACCCTGTACATGATTGATCCACTGACTATAATAGTGGGGGATCTTAAGCTTAATAAAATAAACCCTAATTTTGATAAGACACGTAAAAGACACTAAGGTCTTATAGTGGAACACCATGAGAGTCAGAACCAGACCGATCCACCAGCATAATAGTCTCCAGAAGCATCATGCCCTGGAGACCGATCCACTAGCATATAATAGTGATCAACTACGTTCTGCCTTGTACGTTTTTGATCCACCGACTATAATAGTGGGGTTCTCATACTCTCATGGATTGACAAAAAGTACGGTGTGAAATAAGTCGGTGTGAAATAAGTATTGATCAAAGATTTAAAGAATCAAATGATCCGGACAATAGCTTGGCCTTTATCTATCTGCAATGATGGTATGTCGTTTATATGGTCATGTTTGTGTTATGTGCCTTGTGTGTTGGCCTTATTTGCATGGTTACCTTACTTAGTGCGTAGCGTACTAACCACCCATTTTGTGGGTGATTCTCATTCTCACAAGCAGATGACCCCTCTGACTTTGTGTAGGTCGGTGATACTATTTTTGATACCTTTGATGCCTAAGAGGCATCGGGCAGGGCTAAGAGTTAAGCATGGACTTGGCCTGAGGATTTAAGAGCATTGTGCTTGGATTTACTTTTTATATTCTTTTATGTTTTATTAGTTTACTCAGTCTTCATTTTTATTATGTTGTAATCTTTATTCCTTTCGAGGAATTTTAATTATTTACTCTAGACTATAAACCTTTTTCTGCGTACTCTGATTTCTATTTTATGATCAATCAATACTTTTATGAAGCCTTGTTTTGAATTTGAATTATGATGGTTGTTAATTTCCTTTAGCCTTGTGGTTAGTATGGGAACGGGCGGGGCCGAGCTTGTATTGATCACGGCGTTAATATCCCTGAATTATTCACAAGTTTTGATTTAATTACTTCCACTAAGTCTTAAATAAAATGAATTTTTTCAGTAGTAAATTTTGGGAGTGTTACAAGTTGGTGTCAGAATGTTGGTTTAACATCCCAAAATTCGCTATTTTTTTACATGAATGAAATAAATTTAGAACCTGTGAATTCTGGGGATGTTACCACCACACTTAGTACCAAACTGGTTCATTCCAACTGTTCTAGTACTAAGTGCTAAGGCTATAAAGGATTAATGTTAAAATTTAATCAATACTTAAACCAAGAGTTCATAAAAATAACTAGAAGGATCATAACACTAAAATGAAAATACGCATAAAAAGTTTACAATTCGAATGAGTACAATTAACTATAAGATAGAAATCAAAGTGCGTGAAAAGAGTCATAAACTAGAGTGCATTGTCAAAATTCCAAAAAGAGAAATAATGTTTACAACTAGTAAAAGTAACATCTAGGATACACAATACAAAGTAGAAAGGTCAAAAAGGAAAATCCGACCACACTACTCTCGATCCTCATGCCAAGTCCCAACTCAGCACTTAGTCCCGCCTGATGCCTCATGAACATCGAAGGCATCAAAATAAGCATCACCCACCTGCACAAATTTAGAATGGCCTTCTGCTCGTGGGAATGATCAC
Organism: Tamarix chinensis; assembly: GCA_030549775.1. NCBI lineage: Eukaryota > Viridiplantae > Streptophyta > Magnoliopsida > Caryophyllales > Tamaricaceae > Tamarix > Tamarix chinensis. Next base: position 65,625,318 of record CM060180.1, on the reverse strand, counting down.
CACCCATAAAATGGGTGGTTAGTACGCTATGTACTGAGTAAGGTAACCATGCACTAAGATTAACAAACAACAGCATATAATGTAACATGATAACATAATAGCATACAATCATTCAAGTAAATAATAAATAAAGGTCATTTATTGTCTGAATTAATTAATTAATTAATTAATCTCTTATCGATACTCATTAAACATCGTGATTTATAGCTAGTGGATCGGTCACTTATAGTGTGAAATGCCCTAACCACTATTATATGCTGGTGGATTGGTCTAGCCCATGCTCACTTGGTGTTCCACTGTAAGTACTTAGTGTCTTTTATGTGTCTTAGCAAACTCAAGGTTTGGTTTATTGAGCCTGGGATCCCCCACTATTATAGCCAGTTGATCAGTCACACATAGGGAAACAGGCCCTAACCACTATTATATGCCGGTGGATCGGTGTCTAGGACACCACAACACCTGACCACTATTATGTTGGTGGATCAGCCTGGGCCTAGCTCAATAATATTTCACTTTACATGATTAGTGTCTTACAGTTTGTTATTCAATAAATTTCACCCTAGACATGCATTACTAACTCCCTGAACGCTTATCCTCCCAAGAGGACCCATCCCATATCTTGAGACTAATGCACCTCTTATCTTAACCCAACATCGTTTCCTCCTCACCCTAACTCACACTAGAGTCCATCTCTCATGTATGTGGGTCAAGGCCCACTACCTTTCACCTCCAATCCACTCACTGCCTCACTCTAGGGTTTTCCCTAGAAACCCTAATTTAGGCCTATGTAGCCCATCCTACTCCACCTCACACAACCCAACTCATTTTAACACTCAACACATCACAACCTTCAGAGTCCACCCTCATCATCACACTTTACTCACCAAGTGCACGTGTGATCACGTAACCCTAAATAGCTACACCAATCCCTAACTGGCCACATCAAACCCTAGCTTCCTTATATCCATATGTCACCCCTCCATTTCTCACCATCCACTTCTTATTTTTCCATGCCAGTCATGCTCATCCTCACTTGATAATTTCCATCATCCTCTTGTATTACACTCACCCTCATTTATTTCTTCTTTTACTCATTCTCAAAAGAGGGTTTTCCTCCAAACCCTAGCTCAGTCTCCTATGTACCCTTATATTGTCCCATGTACTTTTTTTCACCCAATGCTTCCAAACACCCAAACAACTCTTCCATTACCTTCCTCACACCCCAAGTCAAACGTAAATTTTACTCCCATGCAGACACCAACCTTTCTATGTACACCTTCGAAATTTTTTATGCAAAAGCCTAGACTCCCATGAAAACCCTAGATTCATCAACTCTTTTATTTTGTTTAAAATCCCTATTTTATTCACCCACTCACAGGTCATTAAAATACATAGGTCAGCTCACATCCCTTGGTCAACTTACTTCTCCATTTTCCTTTTTCATCCTTTCCATCCCATAATAACACATTAAACATGATCACATGCATGTCTTAAAGGGTCATGACACATTGCATCATAATTCACCACATATACATAATGATAAGCATAAGATACATAACACATCATGATACATGGCATACAAGACACATAAGGCACAAACACACATAAGGCCTTAGCTACACCCTTTCTTAATACAACACCGGTTTTAGAACATGCTCCGATGCCTCCTTAGGGTTTTGACTAGTCTCTCCTATAAGAGGGGAAAACTAAATATTAGATTCTTTCCTACCAAAAATACTATTATTTCCTAATTTATTCTAAGGTTAGGGTTTTAGATAAAATAATAATATAATAACAATAACACTAACTAATTGTTAATTTTGCTAAAGATAAAAGTAATAATAGTAATATTGTAAAAGATGATATTATAAGCTTTGAAGATTTTTCTCTAATACTAATAATGATACTAATAATAATAATAATAATAATAATAATAATAGTAATAATATAGATCGAAATAAATGGTGGAATAAGGATTTCAACCCTTCACCAAATTAATACTAATATTAATACTACTACTACTACTACTACTACTACTACTACTACTAATAATAATAATAATAATAATAATAATAGTAATAATAATAATAGTAATGTTAGTAATAATAATACTAATACTAATAATAATAATAATAATAATAATAATAATAATAATAATAATAATAATAATAATAACAATAATAATAATAGTAGTAATAATAATAATAATAGCAATAATAATAATAATAATAATATAACCCAAATAAAAATAGAATAGGGCTTCAGCCCTTAATAGCAGCAATAATAAAAATATTAGTAATAGTAGTAGTAGTACTAATAATATATTTGAAATAATGGGATTGTCATAAAATAAAATAAATAAAGCTTGTATAAATAGTGTTTAAGGGTTGAGAGATTTTAGGGAACCACCTTGGGTTGGTGGTGATAGGCGGCACCGACGGTGGTATATGACAGTGGCGGCGGTGGCTGGAAAAAGAGAAGAAAAGAGAGATAGTTGAGTGTTGGGAAAAAGAGAGGGAGAAAGAGGGTGGAAGTTGGGGTGTTTATGGTTACCTAGATGGAGAGGAGTAGAATGAGGGCAGCGGTGCAATCAATGGTGGCCAAAAGTGGAGGAAGGAGAGAAAGAGAGGAGGAGGGAGAGAAAGAGGAAAATAAGGGTAGGGGGAGATAGAGGGAGGTCTGTAGGTATTTTTGGGATGTGTAAGGGGTGGTGGTTGCAGTCGGAGTGGTGGTGGACGGTGGTACGAAGGGTGGTAGGGATGATGGAATGACTCATCGGGGAGGCTACTTTGCATGAATGGGGTGGCTCGTGTATGGTAATTCGAGGGAGAATACGGGTGTAGTTAGTTCGAGGGTGATGCATAGAGTGCTTAAGTAGGCAACATGGGCAGTGGCATTAGTCGACAGCGATGGGATTTATGTCTAAAAGGGTGGCAGTGAAAAGGGGTGATTTTTCTATGTTCGAAACAAAAACTCGACCATGGCTAGTTATGGGGGTATTTATAGAGCTAAAAGAGGGGATAAGATCGGTGGGGTGATGGGATAATAGGGAAGGTAGGTTAGGCGCATCGGCTAGCCACAGCAGGCCGACACAGCTCAATTAGTCTAGCCTGCGATTTACCAGGGAAGGAAGGAAATCGTGGGAGAAGAGGGGAGGAGTGGTTGGGTCTAAGTGGCTGGTGAATCAGCAAGGGAGAGGGAGGAGAGATTGGCCGGATCAACGGGGAAGTTGCAGGTTGACGGGGGAAGGGAGAAGGAAGAAGAAGAAGTGGAAGGGGGTTGGACTGGCAATGCAAGGAGAAAGGAAAGAAAAAGAAAGAAGAGTCGACTGGTCAGGCGACGGTAGATAAAAACGGAAGAAAACACAGCATTTAGGGATGGGCTACACCAAAGAAGAAAAAAGAAGGAAAGGGGAAATGGGCTGCTAGGCTAGCCCAAGTTAGGGTAAGGAAGAAAAAGGAAAGGAAGAAGAAGGAAAAAGAAAACAAAAGGAAAGAATAAGGAAGAAAGAAAAGGAAAAAAGAAAAAAGAAAAATAGGTGGGTTGGGATATTTGGACTATTTTGGTATTTTGGGATATTTAAAAATAATAATATTTAAATAAAATTATATTTAATTCCCTTTTTGGGATAATTTAGGATTTTTAAATTTTTTTTCCTAAATTCCAATTTAATTAGCAAAATACCCAAAATTTCCCTAATTAACATATTTATTATTTTCCTTTTGATTAGCTCTGATTAATTCCTTTTTATTTTAATAAAAATAATTGAAATGATTCCCAAATTAGGATTCAAGATAACTCAAGAATAATCACAAAAACACCTGAACAGGGAGTAGGGATAGGGTGATCGGGACAGCCCGATCTAAATCCTCCATATAGAGAATAACAGGTTTGCTGGAACCTCGATAATAAACGACACAAACCGTAATAAGAATCAAGTTGAGAGATTTATTTCATAACATGAAATACTAGTCAAAACGTTATGTGTTTTTTTACATCAAAACGAAGGCTTTATATAGGGTAGAAACTAGCCTAAAAATGGGAGTCGAAAGTTGGACAACGGTCGTGAAGGAGGAGCAGATGGAGTGGTTTAATGGTGGACATTCACCATTGATGGTGAGCGATGAAGAAGGTGAGCTTGTGGGGAGGTAGCATATGATTGAGGGAGATGACTGAAGGAGGGAGACTACCTGCTCTATGAAAGGTGGAGTTGGGCTTAAGGGCACGAGTGATCAACGAGGGTGGCGGGTTTGGGCCTTGGGTTTTATTTTTAGTCCGTCAAGCTTATTTGGGCTTGGGCTTTGGTAAGATTAAAGGTGCTGATTTGGGGAATTGGAGGGTGGCCTAATGAAGGATTAGGCAAGTATTGATTTTAGGTCTGAATTTATTTGACTAGCTAATTAATACCCATTTTACAATATAATAAAAAATAAAAAAATAATAAAAATTTTCTAATTGGCTAATAATGCCATTATTATTGCTAATAATCTTAAACTAGAATATTTCTTCTCAGCATTAGAATCTCATTTCTTCACAGCAACAGATCTGGATCTTATTCTCGCTTTCATTGTCAATTTGTTAATCTTCTCAATTATCCTACAAAATAGAAACATAAAGATAATTAATTATTTTTATAGGATTATTGACATTAAGTTTGGTAAGGGAGCTAAGAGTATTTGGGGGTTTCATCAATAATTTATTTAATTAATTTTCCTAATAAAATCTTAATTACCTATAATTCTTTAAAATAGGGTTTTGGGGCATTTCAGTCGATCCTGGTTACCGCGCTTATATTCAAAGCAAATTGTGATTTATAAAGTTTTTCCCAGATTTTGAAACATTTTTTAACCCAAGAAGGGATTTCTCCATTTTTAAAGTTCGGATTCTAGGCCATAGTGAGGAACGTAAGGGTAGATTACAGTTTTCCTAAAATGGGGAATAGTGGAAAATGATTGCTTCGAATTAGTTGGTTCGCTCCTAACCTCACCTCTTCTGTTACAGCTTCCAATGGCGATGAACGACCAAGTAGGGCATTTGGAGGATGCCTTTGAGGCTTTCATGGAGTTCATCTAGTGCCAGCCTCTAGTGCATGCCTCGAACCCTCACCCCATTGAGGGCGTTGGTGAGGAATAGATTTGGAGGGTCACTGGACATCACCCTTTAACCTACTCAGGTGAGGAGGACTCGATAGTCCTCAAGGGGTGGATCCGAGACATGGATCATACCTTTGACGTAGTGGGCTATCCATGGGGCAGGCAACCCAACATCATAACCATTTTCATGAGAAGCGTAGCAGACCCTTAGTGGGTGGAGCATCATGCTCTAGATTTTATCCCAAGATCTTGAAGAGGAACAAGCTCTGGGAGTTCATGTAGCTCACCTAGGGATCGATGACTTTTCAATAGTATCACGCCCGCTTCATTAAGTTACTCAGTTATGCCCCAGGGATCATCACTAATGAGTCTATGGTGGTGTTCTAGTTCGAGCAAGGGTTAAACTTTTGTTGGATGTTGGGTGTAGTGTCTTTTGTTGGTTTAGCTACTTTGTATGAGCATGCCTGCATTGCCTCCATCTTAGTTTAAGGGCAGACTACCATCCTCGGGAAGAAGAAACCCAAGGGCTAGAGTTCTAGGAGTGGGACCCAGCCACGCGGTAGGAGGACCGATGAGACCCCTGCCAAGAGGTCCTAGCAGAGGGCAAGAACCTTCAAGGGAATTTCCATATAGATGATGCGATTGTATTCACCTGGGCCGATATTGTGGACGCAGACTCATGACCTACCTAAACTACAGCAGGCGAGGCCACAGAGCTTTTGAGTGTCGAGGACCATTTCACTCCTAGTAGTTTTAGAGCCAGTAGTACTAGTAGTTGGCCTACCAACATCACACCCAGACTTTACCCTTATTGTTCCAACAACGGGTGCTTGTTCCAACCGAGACTGTAGACTGAGATATTAGGGGAAGACCTTAAGGATCAAAACCCTTCCCTCAGAAAGGAGGCTAGTTAGGAGGGCACTTGAATGCGATAAGCCAGGCAGAGGCTAACCACCAATTTCCAGGTATGTTCACTATATCTTCATTACAGATACTTGTTCCCTTCAATTCAATCATCCTTGTCCATTGTGGGCGCTTCTTGTTGCTACGGCTAAGCCATTGTCCCCTACTAGCATAGGATTATTTGTAGTGCTTCTTTGAGTAACAGAGGGAAATATACCCAGTTAATTTAGCAATTGTGGCCTTAGTCATAGATAAGTAAACTTCTTGGTAAATCCTTTTCTTTAATGAGCTAGTTGTATAATCGTTAGCTTTATCTGCTTAGAACCTTCTTAGCCTTAACCCTAGAAACTAGCAAAAGACTTCGGGGACAAAGTTTGTCTTTAAAGTGGTAGTGATGAAATACCCCAAAATTCTAATTTAGAGAATTATAGTAAATCAAGGATTTATTAGGGAAATTAATTAAATAAATTATTATATTAAAATATGAGGGAGTAATTAGGAAAAATTAAGAGAAAATTTATAAATAATTTAATAGGAGAAAATTATGGTGTTTTGCTAATTAAAATAGAATTTAGGAAAAATCTTTTAAAAATCCTAAATTAACCTAAAAAGGGAAATTAATTATTATTTTATTAAAATATTATTATTTTTATTTATCCCAAAATAACAAAATAATTTAAATACCTCCAACTAAAGTATTTTTCTCCTTTTCCTTTCTCCCTTTTCATTTTTTTCTCTATTTTCTTTTCTTACCTTCCTCTCCTTTCTGTTTTTCGTTCTTCCCTTTCCCTTCCCCAACCTAGGACGGCCCAAACCTTCTCCCCCTCCTTTCCTCCTGTGTGGCCTAAGCCCACACCTCCCGTCTCCTTTTCTTTCCCTCACCCAGCCCTGGTTTAATTCCTTCCTTTTCTCCCTGGACGAATCCACCACACCCCCTTCTTTCTTTCCCTTCTGCCCCAACACACTCTCTCTCCATCCCACTTCTCGGTGTAGGCACGTGGCCTTTGTGCCACCACACGCCAGCCTACCGCCCCTATCCCCTTCCTTATCACTCCCTCTCTCTCCTTTCACTCCCTCTCTCTCCCTTCCTTTTCCTATTCTCAATCAACCAGCCCTACATAAGTTACAGACCTATTCTAGCCATAGGCCACCGGCCGGTGACCTGAACGCCTACCACCCACCCTCCCTCTTCCCCCACTCTCCTTCCCCCTCATCCTTAGCCTATTAATAAGTCTCTACCAACCCCCTTTCAACAATTTTTTTCTCTCAAACAAGAAACCCCAACTCCTGTCATCGCCCCCATCAAGCATCGCCGTGTAAGCCATCTACCAAACTGCTACCTACAACACCTTCCACCACCCTCGATTTGCCCTGCACAAGCTACCCCAACCGTGCAAAGTCCCCCTTCAACCACCATCTGCCACCGATTCTGCTACAATAACCATCCCTTCTACCCTCTAGAACAACCAGGAGAGCTTCCTCTACCTACCCATACCTCCCTTTTTCCCTACCTCCCTCTCCCCTCCTTTCCTCCCTCTCCACCACCCTCGACCACCATAGCATCGCAGCCTTTGGCCGCGCCACCACCATCACTCCAACCCTCTCCCCCTTGGCATCCTCCACCACCTCAACTTCCACTCTCATTCCCCCTCTTCTACCCTAAACACTCAACTTTTTCCCTTTTCTCCATTTTTCGCAATTGTCGCCGTCGTCGCCGCCGTACATCGTCGTGAGTGCCACCGGTCACCACTAACCCTAGGTGGTCTCAAACCCTAAGTCCTATTTATGCAGACCTTATTCTTTTTATTTGTATTATTATTATTATTATTATTATTATTAATATTATTATTATTATATTATTATTATTATTATTATTATTAGTATTAGTATTAGTATTATTATAAGTGCTAACTTAGGCATAGTATTACTATTATTATTATTGTAAAAATATTTGAACCCTTATATTATCATTATTTCAAATATTATTATTATTATTATTACCCTTAGCAATATTAGTATTTTGTTAATATTACTATTATTATACTATAATTTTTATCATTAACCCTGTTTTCAATCTTAACCATAATAATACTAGGGTTTCTATTACCATGACTATAGATATTATTATTATTATTATTATTTTACTACAACTAGTATTAGTACCTTTATTAGAAGAAATAAAGCTGTTAAATTTAATGATATAAATATGTCTATAAATATTGACATAAACTTATTTTGACTAGTAATATCCTAGTAGGCTAACTTGGAAATTAAAAACCCTATTTTTACTTGTAAAGTTTCTTTTAATAATAGTTTTCCCTCTTGTAGGTGAACCTAGTGAAAACCCTAAGAAGGTGTAGGAGCATGCTCCATGACCAGTGACGTATTAGGTAAGGATGTAGATAAGGCCCTATGTGTGTTATATGCCTTGTATGTTATGTACCATGATATGTTATATGTCTTATGATTATCATAATAACTATTTTATGTGTAGTGCAGCTTGGAGTTGAGGTATTTTCACGTGTTCTCTTATGGCATGTGTATAATATGTATATGCTGTGATTATGATGTGATGTGATGTGTTCTTTTAGGACATGCATCCTAGGGTATTTAATTTAATGACATGGGTGAAAGGATGAAAAAGGAAAATGGGGAATTAAGTTGACCAAGGGAAAGTAACTTGACCAAGGAATATGGGATTGAACTAAATATCCCATGATCCACGAGTGGGAAAAATAAAGGGGGGCAATGAATAAAATAAAAGAGCCAATGAACTTTGCATGGGAGAATCTAGAGTTTTGCATGGCAAAATCTAGGTTTTCCATGGGAGAATTCTAGGGTTTTGCATGAAAACTTTAAGGGTTTACATGGGGTGGACCAAGTCTACATAGAGATGAAATTTACATATAAAAGGTTTCCTTGGAGTGTAAGGAAGGTAAGGGAAGAGTTGTTTGAATTATTTGAGGCTTTGGGTGAAAAATAGTACATTGATTAGTATAAGGGTACCCAAGAGACCTGGTTATGGTTTGGGAGGACCAAATCTAATTTGGGATGGTGGTGAAAGTAAAAATAATTGAGGGTGAGTGGAGTATGAGATGAGGATGGAGGAATGTCATACGTAGGGTGAGCATGGGTATCATCGAAAGTAGGAGTGGAAGGTGAGAAATGGAGGGGTGACATGTGGAAAGAATGATGCTAGGTTTTGCGGTGGACAACTAGGGTTTGATGTGGCCACCTAGGGTTTCATGATCATACATGTATTTGGGGTGGGGGGTAAAGTGAAATGATGAGGGGTTGAATCTAAGGGATATGATATGTGGGGTGTTAAACAACCTCAATTGTGGGAGGTAGAGAAGGGTGGTCCACATAGGCCCACATTAGGGTTTCTAGAGAAAACCTTAAGTTAAGGTAGTGATTGGACTTAGATGTGTAAGGTAGTGGGCCTTCACCTATACACTTAGGAGTTGGGCCTCTAGTGTGAGCAAGTGGAATAAGGAGGGGATGCTAGGGGCGTAATAGGAGGTGCAGAAGTCTCAAGATATGAGACAGGTCATCTTAGGAGGATAAGTATAGATAGATTTAGTCATACATGTCTAGGGTGAAACCTGCTGAATAATACATAGTAAAACACTAATCATTTAGAGTTGAAGATTATTGAACTGGGGCTAGACTGATCCACCGGCATAATAGTGTCCAGGTGCCGGGGTGCCCTGGAGACCGATCCACCAGCATATAAGAGTGGTTCGGCACGTTATGCCTTGTATGGGACCGATCCACCAGCTATAATAGTGGGGGATCTTGAGCTCAATAAAACAAACCCTATTTTTGATAAGACACATAAAAGACACTAAGTACGTATAGTGGAACACCATGAGGGTAGGGGCCATACCGATCCACCGGTATAATAGTGGCCAGGAGCACCTTGCCCTAGAGACTGATCAACTGGCATATAATAGTAATCAAATGTGTTTTGCCTTGCATGTTTTTGATCCACCAGCTATAATAGTGTTGTTCCCGTACTTTTATGGATTGATAAAAAATATAGTGTGAAATGAGTATTGATCAAAGATTTAAAGAATCACTTGACCTAGACTAAAGCTTAGCCTTTATCTATCTATAATTATGGTATATTGTTTATATGTTCATTTTTTTTATGTGCCTTGTGTGTTGATCTTAGTTGTATGGTTACCTTTCTTAGTACGTAGCATACTTACCACCCGTTTCATGTGTGCGGCTCATTTCCACGAGCAGAAGGCCCCTCTAACTTTGTGCAGGTTAGTGATACTATTTTTTATGCCTTCGATGCTTACAAGGTATTGGGTGGGGCTAAGAGTTGAGCATGGACTTGGTTTAGGGATTTAAGAGCGTCGTGGCCTAATTTACTTTTTATATTCTTTTACATTTTACTGGTTTACTCAATCTTGATTTTTATTATGTTGTAATCTTTATTCCTTTCGAGGAATTTTAATTATTTACTCTAGATTGTAAACCTTTTTCCGTGTACTCTGATTTCTATTTTATGATCATTCAATGATTTTATAAAGCCTTGTTTTGAATTGGAATTATAATGGTTTTTAATTTTCTTTTAGCCTTATGGTTAGTATGGGAATAGACGGGGGTCGGGCTTGTACTGATCACGGCGGTAACATCCCCAAAATTCACAAGTTTTGATTTAATTGCTTCTGCTAAATCTTAAATAAAAAAATATTTTTCAGTAGATAATTTTGGGGATGTTACAAAAATCATAATCAATCATGCTAACAAGGATAGAAAGGTTTGTGCTTTCTCAAGCAACAAACATCCTATTACACCTCTAGGGCCCTAACTATCTCTAGCTTAGGGCATAATAGAGTGTAATGCCTTAAAGTCTACAAAGTTTCCTCCTTTATTATTGTAGAGGTCAAATCGATAATCTATCGACCTATAATTTAATCTCAAGTTTTGATGTTGATTCTAATACTAGATTATCTTTATATCGCACCGGTATTTCCCACACCAAAAATTAGAACTTGGTTGCAGTTCATCATTCCATCAATCAATCAATAACACAATGCAAGGATCATGAATTAAAAAGAAATACATATATTCAACACATTTGGATTAGGGGAAACTCCCCTTCACGTTAGCACAAAATTCTATCTAATCAAACACATAGTAAGAACATTAAGAATAAAATGAAATTCCATAGATAGATAGGAGAGAAGAAAATACCCTTGAAATTCAATTACAAGTGTTTAAATTTTTTCACTTAGGACTCTAGTTTACATGAAAATTCTTGAGGAATTGGGGAAGAGGATGGAGGAGAGAGAAAAGAGATGGAGTGGAGGCCACTAAGATGAAAAATTAGAATGAGAGTTTAAATACTACAACCTCTTGAATCCTTAGGTTGTTGATAAACACTGGCTTTCCGTGTCAGCTTTGATAGTGCTGGATATTTTGACCATAACTCTTTCATTAGAACTCTAATTGAGCTTTTTATGGGTGTGTGGGAAATATATTGAAAAAATATAAAACTTTGAGCATGAAATATTCTCAACATTAAGATCTTATTCTAGTAGAAATTCCACTTCTTTCATGCCCACATACTTTGAATATTCTTTCTTGCTTTTAATTTATTCCAGAATTTTTATTTTAGCTCTAAATCTCTTTCTCCTTTAACTTTTGCTCCTCTTTGATCCCTTCTTCTCCCTTTAAGCTTATTCTTTCTTCCATTCGTCATACTTTTTTTCCTTAAGATCATGCAAATTTTCACAATACAAAGGTAGTAAAAAGAACAAAAAGGGAGAATTCCAAATGAAATTTGAGGTATAAACTCTTATAAACCATAGGAATAAGATGTAAAAAACTGCATTTATCAGATACTTCAAGTATAACTTCATGTAAGGAAAGAAAAAGTTCCAATCCACACTAATTATAATATATTACGAGACACTATACTCAAATACATCAACTCAGAACACAAAACCATAAACAACAAAATCATAGGCTCTACTTAGTTAAATAAACTTCAACCAAGTAAGGTTTTCACTAAAATCTACTCTAGTCGAATATAATGCTAAGTTGTGATCACTAAAAGTGATCAACCAGCATCCAATACACATTAAAAATGAACAATCTCATGCAAAAAAAAATATGAAAGGTTTTAAATGCTAAAGAAGACACACACTACATGCACAAAAATCCTGCACTCATTCAATACTAAAATTTCCTACCTTTATGTCGAGTATCTTTTGCACTTTCCTTCATGATGCTTTCAATATTCATGCAAGACTACACTATTTCAGGCAAAAATCACATAGAAACATGTAGGTTATATAAATATCTAAAGGCATTAAAAAAAATAATTCAATTAAGAAGAATCAACAATATTACTAGAACTTCAATGGTTATGTTTTTGTTATCAAAATATTACATTGATTTTGCACATGTGTTGTCGATGCCAAGTAGCCTGTTTTGATACCAAATTTCATGTACAAGATCATCAAAAAGTAATCTTCTAAAATCCAAGAACTTTTCTATTGGTTCACAAGTTGCAAATGTCTTCAAAGATCACTTTGATTTCAATTTTTTTATTATGTAGAATTCTATATTTCAGTGAGATTTTTGTGTTGATCTACTTTAAGATCAATTAGCTTCTATAGAGAAATATTATATTTCTCCTAAAGAACACTATATAAAGCTGCAAAACCCTCACCTGAAGAATAAGAGAAGATAATGATCAAACACTCTCTTTGTGTTAATTTTCTAACTTGAAAATATGCTTCATTAACTCAACCATTCTATGATGATCAACGTACAAGGGTATATGTATACATATATACACACACACATGTACACATGGTATCCTTTTATTAATAATTCTATATAAATTGCCTTATTAACAAAAATAAACCTTTGTATGATACTAGCACACACACACACACACTAATTACAATAATATTTTTAAAGCATTAAAAAGTATAAAATAAAATAACAAAGCTATATAAACTCTCAATATGTATTATATTAAATTAACATATGTAATCAAAATTTGTGTCTTGTAGCCTTGTCTTCCATGTAACTTTTTTATCCTTTTAATGCCATTATCTTGTAAATCAAAAATATTCAATAGCTTGAACTTCTTCAAACATATATAATACCTATAAGAATTACTTAATAAACCATTAGAAGCACTAGGATTTTCAAGAATAATGGGTTCCATCTCTAAGTATGTTAATTCGTGTTCTTCATCCTTAGAATAATAAGATTGAGATTGAACTTGAGATGCTCCTAAATCGAAGTTGTCCATATGTCACATAGGTCTAAAATAAAGAGTATAGAAACATGCAGCAAAGTAGAATTAAGCTCAACTTTTTTTATCAATGGGCCGATGTGAAGTGACTTCATCAAATAATTGAAAGAAAAGTTCGCACATAAGAACCAAGGTTATAATGGAATTTCAAAATTAAGGTGGAAAGCATATAAGTCATAACATATATCTCATCATGCCATTCATAGAGTCATGTGAAAAGAACCTATAAGTTTAAGTTCACCATATCCACATTCCATTTATAAATATGCTAGATTAGCTAGAGTGGTTAATAGGATACAATGCATGGTACTTATAGTAGGGTATATCATGAAAACTCTTATGATGTTAAGGATTCCAGATAATCATAAGAGAGCGTAACTTAACAAAATATAACAATTTAAGGCATATCACTTATAAGAAAAGATAATTTCTAATCACGTATATCTTATTGTAACATATAACAACACCGAGGTCTCATATATATCAAGTTATCTTAAATTTACACAATTTTAAAGAGTGATCAAACATAAGCATGATTAGAAAGATGAAGCAAAGTGAGGAATAATGTTGACAAAGATAAGTAGTATGAGATATTCCAATCAGTCATAAACAAGCATTGAATCTTGAGAATCTAAGAATTATGTTAAGCGTAAAAGCGAGTATACCTAGTGAGAAATCAGATGGACTCAAATGAGAAAAATATAAAATATCCCCTTGAACATATAGGCTATACTTGTTTAGGCATCAGGGTGAGCAACCTAAATTGAATAAAATAGTTTAACACATGTTAAGTTGTTTGGTTAGAGTTTATGAGATACGGATAACCAATGTGAGTAAGGTATAACTCTTCTCCTAGAGTCTTTCAAATATCTCTCAAGCTAAATGATTATGTTGGAATCATACGATTATATCCAATGTGCAATTTGGAGATTCCATTAAACTTGTAACCTATACTCAAGTGAAATAGAGAAACTTTTCTTTTCTAATGGAGTTAGTACTTATTACTTATCAAGATAATTTGATCATAGGAAAGTATAAGTATCATGATGATGAAACTTCTCACTAAATGTAGCAATTTCTCAAAAATGACTAGAACATATTTTAAAAACATACTTACGTGAAGCATTATCTCAATAATATAATATTTCAATCAATTTCTCAAATGTGTCATTGAAAGCGTACTTGCATGAGAGATATCATTAAATGAGTTAACTTATGGGAGATAAATCATCAAGAAGCATGAAATTATGGGAGATGCATAAGAACATTAAGTGCAAATCATGGCATTTGATTACTCATAAATCCATTAGGGTATGAAGAAATTAAATAAAATTCATTCAATTAACCAAATATGAGCCAAAAATATTTAAGAGTAATACTTCCTGATATATGAGAAAATTGACCTTGAAAAATGTGTTTTATGAATATATATGACAAGAAAGATCATTTAGGGATAAAAATGAGAGAATGAGTACAAAAAAAAAATATTATCAAAATAAGCAATATGGCCCACACATTAATATGACCATAGACTATATAGAGCTCTGATGAGCACTAGTGGTAACTATATCTTAATTAGATGTAGATGCAATGCTCGGATTAAAAGGTGTGCATCTAGATGGGTAAAAAATAGTGATGAGATAAATCACAAGAACAGTTGGAGTTGAGTAAAGAGAATCATAAAATAGTGTATCCTCTGAGTTCTCTATATCTACATTATCCAACTTAGTGTCAACACCACCTCAAGTGCCTAGTGCACACTCTAGATTCTTAATATTAAGTAGAGGTGTATTCTCCTTAGTGTCATTAAACTTGACATCCTAATCACTAGTAGCAACAATAGAAGTAACCATATCACCCTCAAATATGGTTAGGTTGTGGAGCTGTAGATGTATCTTGAGCCTAATTATATGTTGTAGCAACTGTAGGAACATATGCATGAGTCTATAAACCAAATGAATTCTTAATAGAGGTAATTGAGTGCATGAAATAAACAAGTTTCTCAAGACTAGAAATCCTAATACCATGATCTAGATTTTGTATAAGTTATATGTGTAAATCTCTATTCAACCATCTAAAAGCCTATAGTAATCAAGTCTTACTAACCTTAAAATATAACCCTACCCTACGGAGTTTATGGAGGAGAGTAGTGGATATGGAAAAAGTATATGATATAGCAAGAGGAATTGTAGAATGTGTATCAAGTGGATCATGAATAATATAAGGGGTGCCCTGATCATGTGTATCATGAGAATGAGGAGCCTATGTAACACCCCTATGTTTACTACTGAAAATTTTCATTTTATAGTGGAAATAATGAAGTAAAATATTGGGGGGGTACCACCTTGATTGATATAAGGATGGTTGCATGTGACCAACATAATTATGGCTTATGCAACCAACCTTACATCAATCACAAGGCTAAAACATTTAAAGTAATATAGGGAAATTAGAAACAAAATAACATTTATAGTACAATAAAAAGTTTGGAGCCTAACTCCGAGTTAACAACACAAAATACAAAAGAAAGGATACCATAGATCAAGAGTTTAAAAAGGGTATCTAGTTAAATACATTGACCAGATAACAATTGCTTTTCACCTAACCCCCAACATAGAGGAATTCACTCATCCCTACATAGGGCATCATAGGTAGCATAATCATCTAGTTGATTTATTGAGACCTACTCATAAGATTCAGGACCTCCTGTTCATGGGAATGAGTAGCACCCCTCAAACGGGTGGCTAGTACACTACATACTTAGCAAGGGAAAAATACTATCAAAACATGGATACAAATAGCACATGCTTTCACATAAGATAATAAGTGAATAACCAAATACATGAAACTTCTCATAAGATAGAAAATGATCTAGATTCCATTATCAAGTATAATCCATTTTCATTCTTGTAAATACGTTGAGTGTAGGGACGCTATTATTCTTAAACTGATGGGACGGTTTGAAACTCCATCTCAGGGACAACACACCTTAGCCACTATTATCATCTGATGGAATTGATCTGAAAACATCATATTCTTTGGGCAAAATGCTCCTTCACTACTATTATCCCCGGTGGAATGAGAATACATACATACATACATACATATACATATACATATATATATATATATATATATCACCTTGTCCCGACTTACGTATTCTTCAACTTTAAATCATTAGTATCTTTTCCATAGATTATAATGATGCATTTTCATTTCACGATGAGTAGGGGCCCCATTATTCTTAATTCGGTGGAACAGACTAAAGTATTTTCTAGGGGCAAAATGCTCCCGAGCCACTATTCTTACCGGTAGAACTAAAATATATATATATATATATATCACCTTAGCCCTATTCATGTGTTCTTTCACTTTAAGTGATTAGTATCCTATTCTAGATTGATTCTCATGCATAGAATAAATTAAAACATATATAGATATAGCATAGGTCCAAGTCCTTAAGTCCTTTGAAACCCTAATTAAACACCTTATAGTATTTATTCTCCCTTATTGGTTATTCCACACTACTTATATTATATCATCTCTAAATCCCACCATTATTACCATACCAAAAATACACAATCTAATTTCCATACCCATACATTAATAATCTCATCCTGATATATTACTCATAGAATATCCAAAACCCTAATTCCATAGACTTTTCATACCACCTCCCATGAAATTTACAGGATTACCAATTCTGATAAATAACCTCATAAGGTCAAACATTAACAACATATTCAGAAATCCGTGTAACCTCTAGATCTTATACATGAAATAATGGTATTATCATTATAAGATAGTTTTCCCTAAATTATCCATTAAATCATTTAAGGACACCAAACAAAAATAATACTTCTAAGAATTCCTCATGCTATTATTATTGTACTTTAATCCATCTAACACATAAAATACCAAAATTTCCTTTTTATCCCATAATGACTAAATTACCCTTAAGCACATAAAAGTCTTTATTTTATAAAATATTGTACCTTTCATACATATTATTTTTCAAGTGAACCATTTATCATCATACCTTATGAGAATTCTTAAATCTATTTATCAAAATTCATTTAACCTATATTTCATACTATAAGATATATTTTCACAAGTATGACATTATCTCAACAAAGTAATGATGGTACCTCTTACCCATTCTTACTTTTTTTGAATAACATAATATCATTAAGCCCATATTTCATAACATAAGATATATTTCTACAAATATGACATCATCACAACAAAATAATAATAATACCTCTTACCCATTCTTTCTTTCAATAACATAATATCCTTAAGCCCTTATTTTATACCATAAGATATATTTTCACAATATGACATTATCACAACAAAAACCATAACATAATGGTACCTCTCACCCATTCTTGCCCCCTTTCAACATAATATTTATATCATCACAAAATATCATGATCAACACATGTTACATCATATATCAATAATATCATGAAAAACATATATAACCATACAAGCAAATAATACTAAAAAATCTAAACATTGAATATTATCCTTACCAAATAGGACTCTAGGCTCTAGGCATGCAAATCCTAGACATCCTCATCTAAAGCTACTAGAATACCACCTATGAAAAGAAATAACAAAATTCATGGTTATGTTTGAATAGTTAAATTGAAGGAGAAATCAAGGTAAAGAGGGTAAAAATAGACATAATTGTAGTTAAATGGGAGTTTGATATGTGGATATATAGAGGAATGTGTAGTGGAGCTATAGTAAAATTTTGGTGGTTTTGGACAAGGTTTGGAGATGAAAATACGGGTGCACAACCAAAATGGGAAGTTTCATGGTTGTGCTATAGGCAGTGCATCCTTGGTTGAGAGAAAAGATCACACATGGCTAGGTGTTGCTGAGTTGCATGGTTATGTTATAGCCGTGCACACCTATGATGAGAAAAGTGATCACGCACGGCCAGGCAATGCAAAGTTACATCCGATAGGAAATTTTAGTATTACATGATCATGTAGTTTGCAAAAGTGCAATGAACAAGAGAAAAAGGAAGGGAAAAAGGGGCGATGATTAGTGGCGATGGCCAGCGATAGTGTTGGGGAAGATTAGCGTAACCTTGGTGGTTAGTCCACCAGCAAATGGGTAACGAGTGGTGGCCTAGGTGGTGTACTGTGGTGGAATGGGTGGTGTACAGGCCAAAAATAGGGAAAAAAGGAGGAAGAAGAAGAAGAAAAGAGAAGGAAGAAATAGTGCTCGGCTAGTATTTTAGACACGATGATGGGTAGAATGGAGGCAAACCAAAGAGAAGGGAAGAATAGTGTGTAGTGTATATGTATATATATACATGTGTGTGAGTGTGGTGTGAATCAGGGAAGAAAGAAAAAGAATAGGAGAGGCATGCGATGATGGTGGTGGTGGTGGTGCAGCTATAAGGTGATGATGCTAATGTTGACGATTACAAAAGATAGTGAGGAGTAGGGCAGTAGCTATAAGGTGAAGGTGGTGATGGTTGTATGTAGATGTGTTGCATGAGAAGTAAAATGGTAGGGGAAGTGTACAAGTTAGGCAGGGATAAGGGAGTATAAGGAGAAGAAGAAAAAGAAGAAAGGAAGTAAGGTAATGGGTGATGGTGCAAGTGGGGAAGGTAAGGTAAGTTATAGGTGTAAGTTGCAACGATTTCAATTGTTACGACATAAGGCTGATGGCAAGAGCACAAGAAAGAAAAAAATAAAAGGAGAAAGAAAAGGGAAAAAAAGAGAGAAGGGTTGGGGGATTTTTTTAGGGTGTTTTTAGATTAGCCATAAGTAATTAAGATTAGTAAAAATTTTAATGGGTTTTGATTTTGGTTTATGAATTACAATTTATCCAAATTAAGGTTTTGAATTTGGTTAAATTTTTAGGATTAATAAATTAGGTTGAGGCTACAATAAGATTTCTTAAGATTAAAATCAAATTATGGAATTAATGATGTAGGATTAAGCTAAGCAAATTTTTAGTGTATTACAACCTGTGTAGCTATTATCGTACTAGTGTATGTCAATGAAGCTCTAGCCTTTATAGTAAGTATGAGACTCCAAACATCTTTGCTCAACTCATATCTTATTGCTCATAAGGTCATCTTATCAAAGATATCTAATCCACTGTTGAAATGGAGAGGAATGGAATTAAAATTTCCAAATGAGACCTAGAAATCCTCCAAAAGCCTTATGATGAGAAAACTATACCGAAAAGAAGCATGTGTGTGACTCTCTCCACGTGTGCTATGTTTTGAGATATGTCAATCATGAAGCATATGGAAAATCCAAATAAGATGTGGTTAACCCTATACTAATTTCTCAGAATCATAATGGTACTTAAAATCACATAAAGATACCTAGTAACATCTAACATAATCATGTTATATGCCGTCATGCTTATCCAATTCTTATATATAATCCCCATAAAATCTTACCCTTAAAGGCCTAGACTCCTAACACATCTAGTTTCATCAACCTGAATGCAAACACTTAGGAATTTGGTGGTGATAGAATAACCATTTATATAAAAAATAAAAGTCTCATAGAAAATTTGAATAATATCAAAGTATATAAGATTATAGAGCTCAAAGAGTAGACAAATGTGAAGATCAAAGAAATTATGCATAAATAGGTTTCTTGATAATGTTGGAACCAATATCAAAATTAATGCATTTTCCCTTACTTATTTTCTTCCCATAGGATCCTAAGAAACTCAACTTACCTAGTCATATTTAAGTGTATCTCAACCCTTTTCTCATAACAAGTTATCACTAACGTACTTTTATTGAAGGGTATGTTGTTCTAGAAGAGTTTAACTAACTCGTGATAGTGAAAAATTTTAAGGATGATTGGTGGGTACATGTGAGTGTTATGTAGATTTTGCATAAAGGATAAACTAAATTGATTGATCCTAAAATCAATGTCATGCAAAATCTAAGGGCGAGTTTGTTTTCCTTAAGGCTACTCAACTATTTTGTTTCTTATAAATATATGGAAATAAATGGTGGTTAAGGGTGTATTCTGTGTGAGGTGAAGTCTGTAATATTTGGTGGAGAAAATGAATAGGAATTGAGGAGAGGAATAGAGAAAATTAGTTTGGATTCAAGTGGCCTACTAAACGAAAGCAAATAAAGGTCTAATGCTTTGTTAAAAAAATACCTTATATACCCTAGAAAAAGTAGTCGATAGTTTGGCAAGCACACTAACTATTCTTACCCTATTTATAAAAACAATGCTCAAACTAATTACCAGTTCAAAGGGGATACATTGACTAGTCCATTTAATGTAACAACTAGCTTTACCGCTAGTTGATTGGTCTCTTCAAGTCATAAGCACTTATTATGAACATTAAAGATAATCAATTCATGAATTTAAGCATTCATTGTAAAGTTGGTTTTTTTTGTACAAATCATGTTGGCTAATTCATAATCAAATCAACATTTATCTAGTTTATCCAAACTTGATTTTAACATCACCTTCATGCATTAAACAGTGACATTCAAAGAATGAATAATGCTCAATTTTTGTAAGTCAAGTTTAGCTAAGACTTGTTAGCAAACATGTTTGTTATCTACTCATACAATATTTCACATTAAAGATAAAGTAATACAAAATATTGAATACTAACTTATAGTTAGGAAAACTCACATTTCTTCATCTTTCTTTTACAAAGAGGTAGAAGAGGCTTTGATGTTGCAATTTTTATCTGTTCATTCAAGATCTTTCTCATCTTCTTCTCCCCTATAATAAATTTTCAAATACATGCTTTTGGTACCCATATATTTTTGGGGAAATAGGGGTTAGTTGTTAATGAAATATCAATGATAGTATAATTTTATAGAATCCAAGTAATTTTAAAAAGGGGGGAATGAAGCCTTCTTTTGTATTGGTGGAGTTTTTTTCTAAGATTTTCATAGTTTATTAAATAATTAATTTCAATCATTTCATTTTTTGCATCAAATTCAATTTTTAAGCTTTTAAACAGATATGCAAAATGTTCATTTTCATTCTTCAATTTTACATGCTTTGAGAATAAGTGGTAAAATACTTTATTTAACTCCAAAATTTGACAATCCATAATTACAAAATAATTTAAGTAATTACCATCAATATCATACTAATTAATTATATAGTTAGGTGAGAAATTGGTTACCTCATCCGTTTAACTTGAAATATCATCATTTATAGGGATGAAACAGTGATGTAGAATTTCTTCATCCTTGTTACCACCATAAGTGATATTTAATATTTCCTAAATTTCATTATTAGTTTTGCATTTTAGTAAATGTTCAATTACATTTTCTCCAAGGGAACAATGAAGTATCAAGATAGCTTTGTCATCTCAGGTAGCCTTTTGTTTATCAAGCTCCATTCAGTCTTCAACTTGTTTATCAATGAATCCAATGATGGTGGATTTTTTGAATCTTGGTTAGACCATTTTGAACGATAAACAACAATTATTGATTTTGTGCATTGAAGAAGCTTCCAATCATCATTTTCCAAAGCCCAAATTGTTTTTAAATGAACAATGGAGGCTTTGAAGGTGTTACATCTTCACCCATGAAGTTATGCATACTTAAGGATCTTATGCTTTTAATTGCTAGATCAATGTGATGAAGCCTCAAGCTCTAATACTAATTGAAAGCCCATATAGATACTCTAGAGGTGGTGAATAAAGTATTTTATAACAATAATACCAAATTAAAACTTTGTGAAAGATGACAAACAATAAAAATACGATTTATATTGGTTTAAGAAACTCTACAAGTTTCTCTACATCAACTACCAAAAGGTTTTAAATTTTTTATCTGAATCTATATTTATTTTTAGTAGGTGTTTGATGATTATTACTCCTCTCTTGGTTTATGAGTCTACAATCTCAGTGATCCAGAAGGAGATAATTTACACTTTGCTTATTTATTCTCTCTATATTTATAATACTATAATCTCAATAACCTTTCTTAGGAATGCTAGAAAACACACCACTCTTCACTTGTAATTGAGATAATGGGTTTGAATGAATATAATAAAAATTTTCACTAGATAAAATATGAAAGTGAATACTCACTATTGAAGATTTTTATCCAACTAGAAAAATAATAATTACAAGTGTAAGAGCACTCTAGCTAAATATAAAGAACTAATTGAGCACTAGAGAAGTTTGATTTAGTTTGAAAGTGTAAAACCAAAACTCTCTTTGATTATTTTTAAGATATAAAAGCAATTATTTTAGAAAAGTTGTGCAACATTTTTATGTTTATTAAAGTCTAACAACTCTTATTTACATTACTAAAGGATAAAAAAAAATTAGCACTACCTGTTGTGTTAAAAAAGTTCTCTGATATTTGAATTACAATGGGAAGGATGTCTTAGAAATGCTTAGACCAATCAAATAGTTTTAACAAACTAGTTGATCAGTGAAACAAATTTTAACAACGTGCACCTTTATAAAAAATACCATAACTTGACCTTTACAAAGAAGACTATTAGTTGAGCTACAGAGGTTGAAATTTATGCTATCTTTTTTCCATATAAATTAGACATAAAATATTTGTAAATAAATATTATTCACTAAAAAATGATGTCTATATAATTTATGGTTAATTTTACAAGTTAAATCATATGCAAATCTACTTAAAATAAAATCAACTTAAGATAACATTTTATACAAATACTTAGAAATATTTTTGATACATGAAATCACTTTAAAGCTTGAATATTGGTATATAAAGCACACTTATTTATCCCTTCATGGTTTGTGTATAACACATATGAAATTAAATGATTGAAGGTAGTGTCTTATTTTATCCTCTTTTCTTATCTTTGGATTGTGCTTTTGAAATGATGTATTAAAATGATCTCCTTAGCAATCCTTGACATAGTTAAGTGTTGCATACTTTACTTTTTTCTATAATACACATGCACACTTAACAACATATGTCAAATTCATAATTGACTTTGGTATCATAAAATAAATTTTGATTAACTTATGAGGTTAATAGAACCACTCTAATAGTTTGCGAAAACATTCATTTGGTCTGTAGAATTGCGGAGTGGCCTTACCAAACTGATCGATTGGACTGTCAAGCTGAATCTTTTCAAAGCTTAATTTTTTTTTAAAATCCCTTGCATCAAAATGGAACTATGATAATAAAACTTTGAGATGTTTTTGAATAATTCTTAACCCTTTTGGTCATTTTTCCAACTTTAGTTTTTGCCTCGAATGTTTTGATAGAAGAGAGGAAGGATGAACTCACTCTTTTTCTTCTTCTTCCGCTTTCCTCTACACCACTATTAAACCTATTCTTCAATTTCTTCTCTCATCTACCCCACTCTAGAACCTATTCTTTGATTCCATAATATCATTATATTAATAGGAGATTTGCTTCCCACTTCATATCTATCATTTACCTTCTTGTGTTTAATTTCTTATGGATAAACTCAACCTACTTTCTCTAGAAAATAAGCATTTAAGCTTTGAAATAAAATTCAAACTATTATTGATCAATATGCCTATTTTACTAAGATTTAAATTGTAAATTTAGGTTCTTTGATCTATTACATATCCTCACTCATTCCTATAGTAATTCCTTACATTTTTTTAGCCACCAAAATGGCACGGGTTTCTTAAACACTTGTGCTAATGCTTCTCCATGATAATCTTTCATTCTATCTCAATTCACTTTTTTTATCCTTTTTCTAGATCGACCTTGTTTTATTCTTAATAAAGAATGAGTTAGATTTAGGAGAAAGTTGAGTTTTCATTCTATTGATTCCTTCCATATTTTCTCTTGGAGGTGGCAAGTTTTTTTCCCTAAATTTGAGTTTCTTAATTTTTAAAGGTTATTAAAAGACTTTTGAGTTTTGGAATTTAAATCTTTCAACCTAATGTATTTTCGCTTGATGGAAATTTTTACTAAGCTTCAAGTCATTATTATATTTTAAATGTGGCAAAAATAAGCATGTGAGTTGGTTTGCTCTATTAAATTTTAATCTTTATATGTATATATGTGATTTTTTGTATTTTAATGATGCGTGCTGGATTATTTAATATTACTGAGAAAAATGCTTAATTCTTAAAATAATGTTGATTTCTTTTAAATGAGCATAATATCAGTATAAGTATGTTTAATATTGGTTTTATGTTATGAAACTATTATAGTTTTGATAGGGTAGGATTTTAGAGCTCAAATTCTATTTAAAATGCTTGTTATGTGTTATCTGGGAGCAAATCGACTGACTACTTAAGCAAAACCGATTAGTTGAACCTTAGAATAATTAAGTTGTTAGGTTAAATCGATTGATCAGGTAGTTTGTGGTGATTTATGGTTGCTCTCTTCTTAAACCCCTCAATTAATTTGTCAGAGTCGATCGAATAGTCCTAGGAAATTCAATTGTTCTAACCATATGAATTAACTAGATCAAGGTAACTCTTGGGTTTTGCCAAGCCAAACCAATCAATTGATTAGCCCAAATAGATGGATTAGTTGGGCCAAAGTGTACTGCTTTGTTTCTTTTGAACTCAATATTCTTTTAGACCTTCTGTTATACTATTATATAATTATTTAATGATGAGAACACAAATCTTGGCATAAATTAACTATCCTATTGGATTGATTAAATAGTTAATAATTAATGACACCTTTAATAAGTGCCTTTAGAAGACTTTAATCAAAAAACTAGAATGAGTATGATATGATTTCATAAAGGATGATGTAATAAAGATTCTTAGCCTAAATGGATTATCATATTGGGTTGATTTTAACTTGGCTAAAAAATAATGGTAATTCCACCAAAAAAAGTTAAAGAGTAACAATAATTAAGATGGAATGATTATGTGGATGTGTTTTTGGGAAGTTAAATGGGCCTTATGTGATAACATAACCTTAGAGAATAACATATTGATCACTTAAAGCAAAAGATGATAGAGCTATGCATGGGTCCAGATTACCCAATCCCCGATTAGCTACCACGGGTTAGTATGCCTTTGGTTGGTTATTAGTAATTTTAGGCTTTACCTTTGGGCATGATCCTTAGTAGATTTTTGTTCATTAACTACTTTAAACAGTAATGATGTACTAGGGGGCATCAATACTAAAGTGTTTGGTCACCTAGGTAGTTTTTGGCTTTGTTCAGACTTTATATCTAGTTGGTGGTTCTTGGCCTCAGTTGGACTTTATGTCCATTAGTGATTAATTAGATTTGGCTGGAATTTATGTCCTTTAATTTGGAAAGCATTCCATTGTATATGAGACCATGGATGAAATCAATCCATCGCTCAATATGGAAAAATAAAATAAAATGGAATAATGGTTTGTAAATAATTAATCTAATGGATCATTTCAGCATAGAAAATGTAACTAATGTAATAACTTGTTAGCATTCATTCATATCTATCAATGATATCTATGTTGTTTTGTTAAGCATAATGAGTTATGAGTTATTTAAGCCTTTGAATGACATGACATCCTAATGCATTACTTGAATAACATCTGAGACACATGTTAGCTTTATTAAGAGCACACTAATTGTATACTAAGCATTTGAAGTGTGAGTTTTGTTTGGTTTAAGTGGATTTCCTCGGACATGTGATTCAAAATGATGGTATGTTAGTGGTTCCCTCCAAGGTTTGATTAGTTTCTATGTGGCCAACACAAACATCTATTAAGGAGCTACACAATTTTCTAGGATTGGTCAGTTACTACTATAGATCTGTTGTGAACTTTTTCAAGATAGATCATCTATTCACGACTTTGCTAAATAAGGCTATATGTTTCTACTTGGTAGTAAAGCCTTGTAGGAATTAAAGAGGTGCTTGATCACAACTCTAGTGCTCACATTATTGAGTGGATTAGATGGTTTTGAAGTGTACAATAATAATTTTAATCATGGAATAGGTTATGTGTTGATGCCTCATGGGTGAATGGTGGCTTATGCTTCTCAACAATTGATTTTTCATAAGTATAATTATCCAATGCATGATTTTGAGCTTTTCATAATGGTGGATTTGGATGCATTATCTCTATAGTGTTTAGTGCAATTTATACACCAATCATTAAAGTCTCGAATATATTTTCGCACAGTAAGAGTTGAATCTAAGTAGTGCCGATGATTGGAATTGGTTAAATATTATGATTGAAACTAACCTACCATGAGAATAATGCCAATGTAGAGGCTAGTAGCAGATGCTATTAGCTGGAAGACGTCCCATTCATTGAATACAATTATGTTGTCTGATCATTTGTGTCAAGAGCTTAGAAAGATGAAGATTGAGTTGATCACCGCTGGTAGTTTGGAATCAAGAATGGGGACACTCACCATCATACCTTCAATATTTGATGAGACTCAAGCTAGTAAATATGATGATGTCGAGATTGAAAAGATCAAGTGTGACTTTGTAGAAGGTATAACTAAGGGATTCTAGATCCACGAAGGCAGTTGTGTCAGGTATCATGGTAGGTAGTGTGTACCACAAAAATATGTTGAGCTCAAGAGGAAAATCCTAGAATAAGGTTATTCTACTCTCTATTCTTGGAGAGGATAAGTTTTTTTAAGTGTGTGAAGATGGTATATTTGTGGCCACATATGAAGTAAGAGGTTATATAGTTTGTAGCTTGATATTTTATCTATCACAAGTTCAAGATCAAGCATAAGAGACTGGTAAAGTAGAAGTTCTAAAGTGGAAGTGGGATTGTATATCTATAGACTTTTTCGTTGGTCTTTCAAATACCTATAGTGGTTACGATTCTATTTTGGGATTTTTAGATCGTCTGACTAAGTTGACAGTGTTCATATTAATTAAGATAACAAGAAATATGGATTAGTAAGCTAAAACTTATAAGATGCATGTTGTGAGATTACATAGGGTCCCTAGGAACATTATGTTAGACCTAGACTCTAGATTCTTGTTACACTTTTAACAGAGGTTGTAAGTCATATTTGGGATTTAGTTATGGTTAGATGGAGATGAACATTCATACCTTAGTGGTCATGCTTCAAGCATATGTGTTATACTTTTGAGGTAGTTCAGAGGACTTCCTAGACTTGATATAATTCTCCTACAACAACAGTTACTATATAAGTATCAAAATGGCACCACTCAAGGCGTTGTATAGGAGGAAGTGTTATAGTCCCTTGTATTGAAGACATATCAACCGGATAATTGTGTTAGGAACATACATGATGGAGGAAATGATGAGGCGTGTCGAATTGATTCATAATCATATGAGAGAAACCCATAATCAGTTGAAGAGCTACACATATTAGAAATGGCTAACCGATGGCAATAAGGTGGGTGATAGAGTTCTTTCTGGAGTTTCCCCTTCCAAGGGAGTAATGAAGTTTGGTAAAAAGAGTAATCTTAGTCCATGGTATAATAAACCATATGAGATTATAGACCAGGTCGGTGAGGTTGCCAATTAGTTATCCCTCTTAATAGAGTTATTATTTATGCACAACATCTTTCACATTTTCCTAATTCAGGAAGTATGTAGTGCACCCTTTGCACGTCCTCAGACCACAAATATTAGAACTTGTCGAGTCTTTAACTTATGAAGAACGACTAGTTAGGATTGTGGATATAAAGACTAGAGAGATGCATATGAAGAATGTCCTATTAGCAAATGTCTATTGGTCATGACACGGTACCTAAGAGGCCATATGGGAGCTTGAGGATGAGAATTACTTGAAGTATCTTGATTTGTTCTATAAGAGTTTATATGTCAATGTACCTTTTTCTATTAAGGGGGTAGTAACCCTTTTTTATTTTTTGAATGTGATGTGTGATTTGCTTTGTTTTATATGATATGAATGGATTTTGGGTAGTAGGCTTTAGGGATGTAACATCTTTTAAGGGGATAGTACTATAATACCTCGTATTTTGTAAGATTTATAAAATGAAAAAAATCTTGTGTTTAATGAAATTTGTATTATTTCTATCTTAAATTGGAACTATTATTAAGTTTTATTTAATAAGGAATTTGAGAAGTTTGAAAGAATGGAACAAAATGATTTTTTTATCGAATCGATTGACTAGTTAATTGTATAATCTATAATTTTAGGTTAATATAATATATCAACTTGTTTGGGGAAATCGATCGACTCATCTAAAGAAGAGTCAACTAGTGTGAAAAAACTAAATGACTAGTTTTTTGAACTGAATGTTTTTTTAAGCTTGACCTTCTAGAAAATCTCTTACATCAAAATAGAATTTTAATAATTCTACTATGAGATATTACTAAGTAATCCTTAACCCTTTAGATCATTTATCCTACTTTAATTTTTTGCCTCGATAAAATTTGAGGGTTTGATTCCAACATAACAGGGGGAGGATGATCTTACTCTTTATCTTCTTATTCTTCTCTCCTCTAAATCCTATGCTTTGATTCTAGGCTATCACTTCACTAATAAAAAATCTTATTCCCATGTTGACCTATCATTTTCCTTCTTAATTTTGATATTTTCAAGATGAAATCGGCCTACATTCTAAAAAAATTATTATTTGAGCTTTGAAATGGAAGCAATCCTATTCTTGATAAATTCACTCATTCAAATCTAATTCAAATAGTATAATTAGGGTTTTTGATCTATGACATATCCTCGGTCATTCCTTGATCAATTCATTGGCTATAAATATCTCTAATCATTTTTTTTCCTCACTTTTCTATAAGCCAGCTAAATATCCTAAGCTTCTCAAAAACTTGTCCTAATACATCTCTACTTTGAGCTTTTATTCTAATTCGATTCACTCTTTTGATCCTTTTCGTGGCTCCCAGTTTTTTAATCTTAAAGCAAGAAAGATTTAGATTTAGAAAAAAGTTGAGTTTACATTCCATTGATTACTTTCCTATTTTCTCTTGGTGGTGGTGAGTTTGATTTATTCTCTAGTTTGAGTGTCTTGACTTTTAAAGGTTTTCTAAACATTTTTTAGTTTTAAAATTGTTTGAAGGTTTTAGAAGATGAAATATTAAAACTTGAGGTTTGATCTCTTTGATGGAAAATATTGCTAAGCTTCAAGAAACTTATTTTTAACATTGAAATGCAATATGAATAAGCTTGTGAGTAAGTGTACTCTATTAAATTTTAACCTTTATATGCATTTACGAGATTTTGGAATTTTGATGATACATGATGGATTATTAAATAATTTTGAGAAAATGACTTAATTCTTTAGAAATAGGGTCGAGTTCTTATAAATGAGGATGCTTTTGTATATGAGCATGTTTAATATTGGTCCTTTTCTATGACGGTATTATGGTTTGGATAGGGTAAGATTTTAGAAATAAAATCTTATTTAAAATGACTATTATGTGCATTTGGAGAGCAAAATGATCTATTGGTTAAGCCAAATTGATTGAATGGTCCTTATAATAGTTGATTGGTTGGTACAAACTGGTCAATCAGGTCATCTATGGTAACCTTTCGTTTCTCTCTACCTATAGCCATCTACCAGTTTGTTAACATCAATTGAATGGCCCTTGATAGTAGACTAATATAACCATACTAATATATTAGTTAGAGGAAACTCTAGGGTTTGGCTAAGCCAAACTTATTAATCAGTTAGCCTAAACCAATCAATCAGTTCAGCTAGACCGCATGACTTTATTTTGTTTTAACTCAAATAGTTTTGAGATCTTATGTTATCATATGATATGATTATTTAATTATGGTAACATGTCTCTTGGAATTAATTAAATAACCTATTATTTGGATTACAGTGTTCATAATTTATGGTACCCTTAATAAGTGACTTTGGAAGTTTTAAATAGAAAAAACAGAACATGTATGCTATGATTTCATATGAGATGATGTAATCTAGATTCTTGGCCTAACTTGATTATTTTATGAGGTTGATTTAAACCTGGATAAACAATAATGGAAATCCCATCACATGGGATGGAGGGTAGCAACAATTTAGATGGAATCATTATATGGATGTGTTGCTTGGATGTTAGAAGAGCCTTATGTTATAACCTAACCTTAGAGAATAACACAAGAACCTATTTAAGTGAAATATGATCAAGCTATGTATGATTCTTGATTATATGATCCTTGATTAGCTAATAGGGATTATTCTACCTTTCGATGGGATCCTAGTGGATCCTCATGTCTTACCTACTTTAGACACTAGTTATGTACTATAGGGTATCTATACCAAAGGACCTATCCACTTAGGTGGTTTTTGGATTCAATAGGATTTTATGTCCATTTAGCTTATGTCCTTTTGTTTAGATAGGCTTTTATGGTATGTGATAAAATAGGGTGGTAATCAGTCCATTTCTTGATGAGGAAAAAGAAAAGAAAAAAAAATTCATGGCTTGTAAATAGTTTATCTAATGGATCATGTAAACATAGAAAATGGACCTAATGGAATAACTTGTGAACATTCACTCATTACTATCAATGATATATATGTTGCTTTGGTAAGCATGATGAGTTATGAGTTATCTAAATCTTTATAAGATGTGAAATCTTGATGTATTACATGACCATAGTATAGTATGTAAGTTTAATTAGACAGCTTGAACATAATAGGTGGTTAGCATGATTTCCTTTTATGTCTTGGCCTTGCATGCTTGTGACTCCCTTGAGGAGGTAACTTATCTTATTTAATACTTAGCATACTAATGTGTTTTTTTTTCAATCACCTACTCAATCCTATGAGTAGAAGACCACATACAGATTTTTGAGGATGACTAGTAGTAGCATACCTCAAGTCGGGCTTGAGGGCTTCAGAGCTAGGAAATCCAAGACTATTGTAAGTACTTAATGAACTAGTGTTTTGGGGTATTCCCTATTTTCATTTTATCTCTATTTTATTTCTATACTTTTAATTTACTCCCTAATATGCATTTAAACATTTTAGGGACCCTTTGAGGTATTGTCTAGGAATGTTTTATTGTAGTAACTATATGTCTTTCCTTTACACAATCTATTATCATACTTTTATTGAGTGGTTTTCTTTAGCCTATGTCTAACATAAGGTGTGCCGTAGATGTCTATCATATGTTTAGTGCGGTAGTAATACCCTATATTTCTTAGGTGTTTGGTGTTTTCTACTTCCAAAACATAATAAAAAAATTAGTGAAAAATGAGGGTGTTATATTCTCAAAATAGGTATTCTTTAAGAATATTCAAACTATTTAAGTTAGATTTTATCACTGTCATCATACCATATTCTAATTCTACATATTAGTAATTATTTAAGCAAGTGAGCAAATATGTAATCATATATTTTATGCTTAGAGAAAGAGCATTATACATATTATGTAAAGTATTCAAATACTAGTATATTGAGATTTACCTTCTTAATGTGGAAAAAAAGTAGCAGACCTCAATACTTGTTCACTATGCCCATTTGTCAAGCACTATTTATCTTCTTAGGTCAGAATTCTAGAAAAAATGAAACTAATTACAAACCCTAACATCTAGAGGATATGTAAACATTGCTAAAGATTATGTTATAAAAATAATAATACATAGGGTCTTTGAAATTGATCCTAACCTGGTTACCAATATTATTTATATTCTTAGTTGTGATATTATGGAAAATAGAGTATCAATAAGATATAATTTCAAACATTTAATAAAGAAAATATGTAAATAATGTTTCAATATTGTACTAAATTTGAAAATTTCTTCTCCTTATTGTTAAATTATATTTCTCTTCTTAGGTAGGAATTTTAGAAAACATAGTGCTAATAAGGTTCAATTTCAAAATCTAATTATTAGGGAAATATTTCCACATTTTTTAAAGACTGTATTATAAACTAAAAATATCAATGGGACTTTGAAATTGCAACTTTCAAAGTTACCAACATTATTTGTCCACTATTTCAAGAATTTTTGGAAAACAAAGCATCAATAGGATTCAAATTGAAACTTTCCATTGTGCAAATATGTCTACAATGTTTATCAACAATACTATAAACTATCAATAGCAAGTAAACATAGTTGGTGAATATTATATCCTGGAAGTTGATATTCAATTTTGACCTTATTTTAGCAAATCCTTGGTGTTTATTTTTTGTTAGTTTTTTCCTTCTTTTAAGTGATCTTATACAGTGACCTAGTTTAATTAGTATAGTGGTTTTTGTTGAAAACAAAGGCTAACTTATACACATTGTTATGCATCTATGTGTTCATGCTCGATTTCAATCCAAATAATTATTATTATGTTAGATATTATGGCATATTCTATTCATTTGATCAAAAAAATGTTCAAGTGGATTGTTTTATTAGTTACATTTTAAATTATGTCCTCCCTATTTGTATTTGTTATACCCTTTTTTTTTCCTTTTATACAATTAGAAAGAAGTGAGTTAAATGAGTAACACTTTATATATTTATACTTTTATGTCAAAAAATGTGTCCCTTTATGCATCCCATTCTATAAATACAAACTTGATTTCATTTGATGTTACCCACATATGTGTCTATAAATGTAAGCCTCTTATTTTGAACACACACATCTATTGTAGTTATCCACATTTATTACTTTCAAGTTAATATATCATCTACTCCACTAGGGATTCCAATTAGCCAAATTGAGGATGGGGACCTCATTCCCATCCCTAAAATAATAAGAAAAATTATCACTAAATATGCATTAAGCTCAATTTTTTATTAGAGAATCGACAAGGTGATTCCCATGGGGATCAAATCCCGATACCCACTTAATCCTCAATCCCCGATCCCCGATCTATTCTCCATCCTTGATTTATTCTCTAACCTTGAAACATAACCATATCCTTGATCATTGATACCCAATTTTATTTTTTTACAATATACTTTTAACTATATTCTATATAAAAAATTATACGTATAATACACACACACAAAATATTAAAAAAATATTTAGGGTGGATTAGGGCATGGGGATCCCAAACTCATCCCCATCCCCATCCCTTTAAAAATCTCTACTAATCCCAAACCT
Organism: Tamarix chinensis; assembly: GCA_030549775.1. Taxonomy (NCBI): domain Eukaryota; kingdom Viridiplantae; phylum Streptophyta; class Magnoliopsida; order Caryophyllales; family Tamaricaceae; genus Tamarix; species Tamarix chinensis. The sequence goes on along the minus strand of CM060180.1, from coordinate 65,592,096 downwards.
AAATTCAATCTCTTTATTATCCCTTAAATTGGAACCTAAATGGGGATTCCCTAATGGGGTTTCAAAAGGGCAAGAAAAATTTCCATCCCTATATGACACTACGCTTTTGAATTTTCAAGGATTTAAAGCCAAGTAGCTCCACATGGTTTGTGATTGTTGGAGTCATTCGTGTGTATTATTTTCCATTTTATTCAATTCCATAGAGGATATTCAACATAGATTGTGTTATTCATGATAAGAAGGTAAGGTGTGTTATAGTTAAGTTTTTGTAACAATTTTATTTTGGTTTTTTATATTCTTTAATGATTCCATTTCTAAATCCAATGTGCAAGTTATCTTCTACACATTAAAGGTGATTAATTAAAAGAGAAGCATAAATATTATTTAAAGGAAGTGTAGCTTTATGTAATAAATAACTTTGATATGCAAATATTCTTTGAAGTTAGGACATCAAAGTGTTTCATAATGATTAATAAGTGGATAATGAAGTGCATTCCTAAAATACACATATTTGAGTTGTTCTCCTAGTTTTCCCCTATCTAAATGGTTCAATCAATGCACTTCATGAGTTGTTTTCCCAAACTTATATTGTTAAGAAGAATTCATTGGTAATGTGCATATATCAATGTTATCATGCGTTAATGAATTGGAGTTTATCATAGATCTTACCGGAAAGATTTCTTTCAAGGATGATACACACTATGAACATGTGAATGTTTAGGTTCTAAAGTTGATGTAGAATTTATTAGAAGATGATCAGCAGGTTTTATTATTCTTTTGATCTATTGTAAATTATTCACTATTATTCCTAAATTCATTTGAAGGAATATTTTTTTAGTGTAGGAAGAGGGATTTTTTTTAGTTAATGATAACATCTATGGTTGTGGTGCCATTGGTGACCTTATCATTATTCTAGGATTTTGTGTTGCCAAGAAGGGTAAGGGTCAATTTATTGCTATCATATTATGTATAGCTTTATAGACCTTTCTTGTGTTGTTTCCTTGTTCGTATATTTAAATAATAAGAATTGGGTCATTCATGTTTTACTTGTTTTTTTAGGTGGGGTAAAAATATATACCACTACAAATGTAACAAAGGCCTTTGTTAGTGTAGACATAGATGTAACTGTTGCGGTCAACATGATTTAGCTCCAGCCATGTGCCACAATTTTCCATTTGGATTTTAAAATACTATGCAGAATTGGATCAAAATAGTTGTGAAAGGAAATATATTGCCAATTATGTTAGTTTCTGAATTCATTTTATGGAAAAAAAATACATTTATTTTTTCCATGAATTGATACCTTTATTTCATCCACATATCAATTTTCTTCTTATACCTAAATGTACGTGGGAAAATTGTTTTGCCCTTTCCAAATGGTCTCTTCCATCCACATATGTATTATTTATTATTTTAATAACTACATACTGATGGAATACAATTAATTCATACTAATTTCAAATTCATATGAAAAAATAAGGATAGTGTTGCAAGAAAAAGGGAAAAAATTCATCTCTAAAATTGAAAATTAGTGAAGATATTGAGTATCCACCCTTACTAAATAAAATGGTTTTCCTTATTCCCAAAAAAAATTTAGTTATGGGTCCATAAAAAATTGTTGCTAATAGAATCTTAAACTTTGTACAACTGCATTTAGCTATATGATTGAACTCATCAAAATCAGTGATGTAAGAAAATACATGATAAAAAATTAATCTCTAGATATGACAATATTATATGTCAATTCATCAAGATTCATATATATAAGAATATTGTGAAAATATACCTGGATATATAATGCTAGAATAATTGTATATTAATGGATTTGGTGTAATAACCATATCGGAGGTCCTATAATACTCTGGATTAGGCACATGCTTGTTTATCTCTATTAAATGATAGAAATTGACTAGGACGAGGTGTATCTGACCTAGGGGCCTCAACCATATATATAGATGTAACACCCCCAAAATTCACTACTGAAAAATTTTGTTAATTAAAAGGAAATTAGCGGAAGCAAATTAATAAAACGTGAACTTTGGGAGTATTACAGCCACACTAAGTACTAGGCTGGTTCACTCATACAGTTCCGGTACCAAGTGCTAAGGCTATGAACAATAAAATACAATTTGAAAGGAATTCAACATACATAAATCAGAGTATCACATCCAATCGTTTACAAGAATAACATCTACAAATGATGGTTACTTAAACAACATTAGCATTAAAACCAGGAGTTTAAAAGAGAAAGAGAAAACCCTAACGATACCGGATAACTCCTTACTCTCCTTCCCGTAGCCTACTTGAGTAGCACCTGAAAAGACCTACAAGGGCACTACCCATTGAATAGGCAGGGGCCCCAAAAGGGAATCCCTTCAGTACTACGGTACTGAGTAACCCTTTAATACCACACTTAAAAACAGGCCCGCAATGCAACACATAGTGTAACTATATACATATGTAATAAGAGGTGCACACATAACAATCACATATATAACAAGTTATAAGTCACATATATACTTAAGCCATGTCATAGTGTAAATCCAATACATTTGGGCCTTAAGCCATTATTCCGTCATCATTCAATCAATATCATATTTTATATCCATGTGAGTGCGAGAACCCCACTATTATAGCCGGTGGACCGAAAAGTATACACTCAGGGCAGAATGCTCCTGACCACTATTATTTGCCGGTGGACCGGTCTCTAGGGCAAGACGCTCCTGGCCACTATTATTTGCCGGTGAACCGGTCTGGCCCCGACTCACATGGTGTTCCACTATAAATGATCTGTATTTTTCCATAACTTTATTCACATACATAACTGGTTTTATTGAGCTCGGAACCCCCACTATTATTGCCGGTGGACCGTAATATATATATAAAATCATCATCCAGGGCACAACGCTCCTGGGCCACTATTATATCCGGTGGATCGGTACTCATAATCACTTACCAGGGCAACACGCTCCTGGACCACTATTATATCCGGTGGACCGGTACTCATAATCACTTACCGGGGCAACACGCTCCTGGACCACTATTATTAGCGGTGGATCGATACTCAATATCATAAATCAACTGGGCCCGACTCATTAATATTTCACTTTCATAATTAGTATCTTTCTTTTTCTTAATCAGCACAACAATCATATTTTTTTGCCTCGGACGGGGGATCAATAACCCGGGACACAAAGGTACATCGGTCGTACCGGCGCATACAAGCTACTCAGTACCCTTTAACCACGAACCCAAGGATGCAAAGGTACCCTGGTCATACTAGTGCATAAAGCTACTCAGTACCCTACCGACAAGGACACCTAATCCATAAGTATGCATACACCCTAACTAGGTCCGTAGCGACCCCTAAGGAGTCACCATTCCCGATCTCGAGGTCTTTCACTTTAAGTAATAGTGTCTTAATTAAATTGATCACGAAAAGCACAATAATCAGATACTTATTCACTTTCAATCGTTCTGATATCATTAATCGTTTCTTATTCAGATGATTATCCAGGATATCACAGAGAAAACCATTAAGGCCATACTAATTATCAAATACTCTTACTTAGCTAATCAGCATTATTTGAATCATATTATAATGTTCCACAGTCATAACAATATGTTAGGTACAAATTACTCATTAACCCCTTACTTATATAATTGCTAAGTATTCCTTCCTTACTTGACAATTTACTCCATTACCCTTTAGGTTGCGTAATTACCAAATTACCCCTTGTCCAATTTAGATTACCAAATTACCTCCTACACTTTTTAGATCACCATTCACCCCTCATAATTGCTACACTTATCATATTTTCCATTTGGTTGGTTAGATTACCAAATCGCCCTTCTCCTTTGTTATAATTACTAAATTGCCCTTGAGTTGGATAAATTACTAAATTACCCTCCTTCTTTATCATGATTACTATTTTGCCCTTTTAGTTGGTTAAATAATTATCAATTTACCCTTTAGTCGGCTAAATTACCAAATTGCCCCTTTTGTTGGATAAATTACCAAATTACCCTTCTCAATTATTATAATTACCATTTTACCCTTATTCATAATTAAAATTATTGATTTACCCTTCTCTATATTTATAATAACTATATTACCCTTCTCCATTATTAAAATTACCATAATGCCCTTCAATTGGTTAATTTACCAAATTACCCTTCTCTAGTATCTTAATTATCCAACTGCCCTTCTATAATCATAATTTAATTACCAAATTATCTTTAGTCGCTATCATAATTACCAAGTTACCCATACTCCCAAGTTTACCATAAATATCCTTTTAACTTACAAAATTACCCTTTTACCCCTTACTTCCAAATTACCATAATATCCTTTTATTTACAAAATTACCACAATACCCTTTTTATTTATAAAATTACCATAACACTCCTTTTACTTTACAAATTACTATTTTACCCTTTCACATCCAAAATTACCATATTTATCTTTCCTTACATAATTACCATTTTGCCCTTCTTTTCCAAAATTACCATATTACCCCTTTACTCCCAAAATTACCATAATACCCTTTACTTATAAAAATTACCATTTCGCCATTCACTTATAAAATTACCATATTGCCATTTATTTATGAAATTGCTATTTTGCCCCTCTACTTCCAAAAATTACCATAATGCCCATTTACTTGAAAAATTACCATAATGCCTTCCTTCATCCAAAATTACTATTTTACCCCTACCTCCAAAAATTATCATTCTTACCACTTACTTATAAAATTACTATATTAACCTTTGACTCCAAAAATTACCACTTTACCTTTTTCTCCAAAAGTTACCGTAATACCCCTTTACTTATAAAATGATCATTTTGCCATTTAATCATAAAATTACCATATTGTTCCTTTACCTCAAAAATTACCATAATACCCTTCTGTCTTACAACTTACAATTTTATCCATTTACTTATAACTTATCATTTAACCCCTTTCTTTTGAAATTACCAAAATACTCTTTTTGCTTACAAAATTACCAAAATACCCCTTTCACTTATAAAATTTCCACTCAACCCCCTTTATTCACCATTTTTATGAATTTACCATCACTATATAACATAATGATATTAGTACTTCATTCTTATCATCTAAGTCCACCAACTTGTCATTACTCAACATAATACTCATTAGCAACTACATATGTTAGATCACATACTTCACAAGCATATCAATAAAATACCTTTAGACAATAATATTATTCATGTATTAGCAACATAATACATCATAAACAAGCATTTAACATTTCCATCAATAGTCAAACTCCTTCCTTAATTATCATACCTACACATGGCATAAAGGCTATCATGTTTTTCCTTTTTCTTTTAATCATTATAAACAACCATTTATATATCATGCTAGGCATACAAAACATGCATAACATCATACCAAAATCCCTAATGTGCTAGCATACGTTTTTCTATGTATTTAAGTGAGGATTAACGATTACCTTAATCCCGCAAAAATCAAACCTTACCGGTATCCCAGTTAAGGATTCAAGGCTTAATTAGCAACTCAACACCTAAAGATAATATCCAGCATCATTATGTTAGAAATAAGAATCCAAGCATAAAACTTTATAAAATTTAATTAATAAACACCTAACTTAAAATACCATTATACCTTAAAATTTAGCCAAATAAATTTCAAAACCAAGGGGGAGCTCACGCTGCATGAATAGTGTGAGTCTCATGCAAAATGAGAGGGGAAAAAGGCTCAAAGAGGGTGAGATAGAAGAGAGGAGAGGTGGCTCGGTTTAGGGACTTTAGGCTAGAAAAAAAAGGTGGGTGGGGAAGGTTTCAAGGCAAGGGAATGATGAAGAATTGAAGAGGGGGTGTAGGTGGTGGCTAAGGGTGGTTTCACGGCGGCATAGGGTGGCAGAGACGGCGGCGGCGAGGCGGCGAAGTTGGCTGCCAAGGTGGGTCGAGGTGGAGGGCTGAGAAGGAAGGAAAAAAGGAGGGAAAAATGAAGGATTAAGGGGGATGTTTTCAACCAACTAATGCATGGTGGTGGTAGAGGGGGTTGCAGGGTGTCGAATGGTGGGTTGGGTGGCAGCAGAGGTGGCCGGACGGCGGCGGACGTGGCGGTTGCAGGTGGCTCGGGGGTAAGGGGAAAATGGGGAGAAAAAGGAAGAGGTGGAGAAGGGAGGAAGTGCAGGGGCTCGAGGGTGGCTTGGGGGGTCTCGTGGTGGCGTAAGGTGGTAGTGGGTGGTGGTAGAAGGCGGCGCAGGGGCTGGGTGCGGTGGTGCAAGCTGCAGTGGGCGGCAATGATAAAAAACCAAGGAAAAGAATGGAGGGAGAAGGAAGGAGAGAAGAGGGAGCTCTGGGAAGGAGAAGAGGCTCGAAAATTGGGCAGTAGGAAGCTGGAGAGATAAAGAAAAAGGAGAGGGAGAAGAGAGGGGATAGGTGGCTGGCCAGCGAGAGGACGAAGGGTGGCAGGGCTGTCGGTTGGCAGGGGGAAGGGAGGGAAGAAGAAGGAAAGAATTTAGGCGGGAATGGAGGGTGCACGGGGGTAGTTTGGCTCGAAATAGGAAAGAAAAGGACTGGGTAGAGAGAGGGAGTAGCAGGGGGCAGGTACGGTGGCAGGCGGTGGTCGGGCGTGCATGGAGGACGGGAGCAGATCGGGGCAGTAGAAGAAAAGAGAAGAAGCAGGGCTGGTGGGCAGCTAGACCAGCGCAAGAAAGAGGTAAGCCGGCCGGTCCAATCTGGGAAAAAAAAGAGGGACGGGCTGGTGTGCTGGACGGCGTGCGAGGAGGGGGAAAAATGGGCTTTTGGCCCAGGCGCGCATGGCAGGAAGCCAGGTCGGCGGCCCAAGGGAGGGAAAAAGGAAAAAGAAGACAAGAAAAGGAAAAAGGGAAAAGGGTGAAAAGGGAAATGATAAAATAGAAAAAATAAAGTAAATTATTTTTAAAAACATAAAATGTAATATTCTTGATAGATTATTTAATTTAATAATTTAATTCATTATAATCTAATATATTAGTTTAAAAAGGATAAAGTTGGTAAAATATTAGTTTGGAAAATTATTTAAATAAAATAATATGATAAATAGTAAAATATTTATTTTTAATTTATTAAATACTCTTATCCAAATTTACATACTCTAAAATCCAATAATTAAAATAAATAAGGTTAAAAGCTATTTTTATTTCACATAAAAGTTATTTATTAAAACATAGGTTTTCGAAATTTTTTGGGTATTACAATAGATAACCAACTTGTTATCTGTAAGGGTATTTAAGTTGGGTCCATTAATAATCTATAATACCCAAAGTTTCTATATAGAAGGATCCACATCCAATTACATGCATTAAGTTCAAAAAATTTATACATAAATATGATTACTTTTGTATATTATTAATTTACACAACAACCCACAATTTGTATAATTCATATATAATCCTGACATTGGCTAAAAATCAAACAATCTCCAACTTGGGTTATATGTGTGACCTTATAACCATCAATTACAAAATTACCAAATAAGATCAATATTTTTATCGCTATGGAATGTATTTAAAACAAAATAGAACCATTATTCACACCAACATATAGTCAATGTAGCTTTTATCTCATTTCTTTGTAACTAAACCATTAATGGTTGCTTATGTGGATCAAGATGTGGATGTATAGCATGGAAATGTCTTGTAATACGATCTTAACATAATTATTTCCAACTATTCCACCCTAAAACTTTAGCAATATCAAATCATAAACAAAATAAAAAATAAAAATATTGAAATAATATTTCTACAAAAACATATATGGTTAAAAATTTCCATATGAAAAAACAAAATGTCTAACCATAGAGAAAATGATGTGACACACTTCCACTACACATCATTTGTTGATATAACAACTATATAAGCAACATGCTGAAGAAAATGTTTAGGTGGTAAAGCCTCAGTGAGTAGAGTTTGTATAGATATGCTCCATAAATGACTCTCGTTTCTATACTCTATCTTTAACAACCTAGTATTTAATATTGATATTTTTTTTAATTTTGTAGAACTTGAGTTTTTATTAGAATACTATTCATAACCCTGTGACAAAACTTGGCAATCATATACAATAACAAGCTACAAATTCCCCTACCAAAGTGGAAAAATCCATAACTCTCTACTTTGCACTCTTCCAAGAAACAACACCTATAGCCATGAGGAAAACAAATCCTAATGTACACCTTATGATGTTTTGGCTTCTAGTAAAATTAAAGTTAGAATATCTTATGATATCGAGCTTATCTAACCTCCAATATATGAATATTTAATCTTTTATTTTCTATAATTACTACATGACTAGTTGAGTCACATTTTATTCTGATATCTTTTAAGAATTTTAGTGATGTATGTAATATCCAAACACCCACACACACGAGCATGCATTAGAATTATCAATGCTGAAGCATAGGGAACACTTTGCATTAGCTTCTTTCAAATTCATTCTTAAGGTACTGACAGAAATTTAATTTGTCTCCTTTAGCAATAGGGATGTTTCCTAGTTTGTAGTTCTATGTGGTATACCACTTGAGAACCCTTTTGACATAAGCCTTTTGTGACCTTCCTAACATACTTCGAAAATGATCCCATTGTATATCTATGATCAATATAGAAGAAGTATTACCATGATCTTTCATTTCTAAAATTTTAGCTAGAATTTTATTAGTCTCATATAAAAATACAATGTCATTACATACTAATGGTATGTCATTAACATGCCAAATAAGAAAAAAGTATTTACTCACACTAAAATTATGGTATACATATTCTTCCACCAAATTCATCTCAAAACCAAAAGAGGTAATAACATGATAAATATTGAAATATAATTGTTGAGACACTTATTTAAGGCAATACATGGATTTCTTAAGTTTGCAAACCATTTTTGTATTGTCTCCTGACACAAAGTTATTTGGTTGCATCAAATAAATCATTTCCTCAATGTCCCCATTAATAATATTAGTATTAACAAATAGTTGATGTAACTCAAGATTATATTTTCTAATTAATGACATAATCACTCACAAGGAATTTTTGAAAGAGATTGGAGAGAAAGTCTATTTATGTTATACCCCATCCTAAAATCATTAAAAATATGTTTAAAATTATATTCATATAAATCAAATATTTTTTTTAAAAAAATGGTTTTCCTTACCAATCAATTGGTATGCTTAAATATTGATAATTTTATTCTCAACAAGCTAGTTTACTGCTTTGCTCAAACCCATTGACTGGTTATCTTGTGATTTCACATCCTTCTTTATTTTGACTTGAATCATTTTATAATTTTTATAAAAAAAATTCTAATTAGAATCCATTTGTGATAATGAGAATATATTTGGTGCTTTATGATTATTTTTATATTATTTAGATCATTTTCCTAAAAAATACTTTTTAAGTCATACGTCACCTTCTCTCTTCTCCCTCACCATCCTCTCCCTCTTTTGGTATCATGGTTTTTTTTTTGGACTTCATGCACCCCTTCCCCAACTCACCAACCTTATTTCATGTATCTTTTTTTACTACACTCAACCTCTATCAACCATCAAGTTTACCCTTATCCCTAGGTTGCCCACACTCGACCATACCAGTCTTATCTCTTTCCCTCCCATAGAATTTGACCAGCCCTCACTTCTATACCTTCCATTTCTAATTCATTTCATTTATTGCCTATTTTATTTCTCTCTTCTTCCATTCCTTTAGTGAAAATAACTAAGTGCGAAGTATTCACCATTTTTATTCCTTTTTTCCCTCTACAGAGAAAAAAAAAGATATTTGCTCTTGTTTTCTTCCCTTCCTTGGTTTAATTCTTATTCCTTCTTTCTTCTTCTAATCTCGGATTTAGTTCTCTCTTTTTTCTATTATGTAAGGAAGGATTAAGGTTTAAGAAAGGTTGATGATTCTAGCTTCATTTTCCTTAGAATTCTATTTTTAAGAAAAGGTTGAGTTGTGTTTTAAATCTTCTTCTTATTCTTCTTCTTATTTTGATTTTATTTGATTTTAATGAAGTTTTAAAACATATGTTTTAATTGTTTAGGGTTTTTCTTCTTTTAGGAATCAATGTCCCACTAGATAGCCATCTAGTAGGAGTTTTGTGCTAGAATATTTGCTATAAGATAAAATATTCTTATCTCTAATATGAATAAGGTCTTGTGTTGTTTGTTTTTGTTTTGAGTGCTTGATATGTTATTTGATGTTTATATATTATGTTTAGATCTTATTTTCAAGCATGTTGTTATATTTTTATTTATGAAGTTTTAGAGCGTGTTTGAGTATTTTTAAGATTATGCATGAGTTGGTGAACTTCAAGCATGATCTTATTAAATATTGATCCCTACCATTTATGTGAATTTATATGAGTATGTCATCACTAAACAAAAACTCATGCACGACGGTTAGAAAAAAAATATATATGGTAGTTTATACTTGTCACCCAATTAATCATTATATATACTATATACGGTGGTTCTATAAACTATTGTAGAATTATTTAACTTTGGCATGAAAATCATTAGCACTGTATTTTATATAGTGGCTAAATTTAAAACACAGTTATGTATATTAAATACACACGAAGGTTATAAATCAAACCTGCTGTGTATATCCTAAACAACTCCTAGTTAAATTGTTGAAAGGGAAAATATACAATAGTTATACTTAAAATCTATCATGTATACCACAAGCAAGATAGACAATACATGATGGTTCTGCATCCCAAGTGTCTTATATTATAGTTCAATAAAGAAAACATGGCAGTTGGGACATAGAACCATTATGTATTATCTATTGTGTTACAATATATGACAACTCTATGTCCCAACTGCCTTATATTCTCTATGGCATAGGTATACATGGTGGGGTTTATGTATAACTTTCGTGTATGCCTTATCTTTTTTTTTCAAAGAACATTACTATCAATGCCCTACCATATATCACCCTACAAAAACATGCATATGTTTCCATGATGCTTTCGCCAACATCATAAGTATTTGCCTCATCCGAAATAGCAAGAAACCAGAATAAATGATTATATACTTTCAATATACACTTTGCATATGAAGCCTTATACAAAATTATTTTTCATTCATACTTACACTCTATGTACAAAAAACTAAAAAGGCACATGATTCTACACTTAATCATCATAAAACCTTATAATAAAATCTAACCGTTATTTCCTAACTTCATTAATCTTGTTATTATGATAATTAACGAACTTATGGTATTGGTACAGCCAAAAGGGATGGAAAATACAATGTTAGCATCAGTGTATATAGATAAATATATTTAATATGAACCAAACAAAGTAAATACATACTTCTCATTACCCAATCAATGTTTGCAAATGATTTCCTACATAAAAATCATAATGTAGTATCCACAACTTACACTATCTTCTTATCATGGACACTAAAAACAAAATATTTATTACATTATCTTATTAGTTTCTCATACTAAATACTTAATACTAAATGACAATGATCTTAAATGATAATAAAACTAAAAATCTTAATTTTTTTCCAAGACATATAGGGGGTGGTGTTCTTCCCTTCTTTTGTGGCTCAAATAAGTCCTGAAGGACCTACTTGATGAACTAGCCATATATTAAAACAATTATATGTGTGTGTGTAAGTGTAATTATTATTATTATGTAGATAACTATGTACATTTTGCAAAAGTAATTTTGGATCAAAATGAAGATTTTCATCAATTGAATCCATCCAATATACAGTCCCTAAAGTAGTTGCAATATCATTTATAACCAATGCATGAAAAAGGAAAATGGAAAAAACAAGAGAGACTATAGATCCATCATCATCAAGTTAACCACATATGGAATATTTTCCATATTATCATTTTCATTTGAGAGTGTGTCTTAGCATGAAAATCTATATACATCAGACTCATCTAAGATATTATAAAAAAAAAATTATCTTTCAAGAACCTATGACCATGAAAGAAATTTTTTTTAGTATCAATGTCACCATCCTACTAATAATTAAAATAAGGTCAAATGTGAAATGATTTAAATTACCTTATACATATAATTATATGCTCACATTATAACAAATGTAAGATGTCCTCTACCCCAATCCAAATATTAACATCTTTTGATTTTATGTGTAAATCAGCAAGTAGAGGAATTCTAGTAGAACTATCATCCAATGAAAGCACCATGTCCAAATACAACCTAAATTGAGGTGATAAGTCACAACAATTAATTATTTTTTTCATTCCTAAGGCTTTTTGGGCTTTCACCTACTCCATATCTTTTTCCCCTCTTGCTAATATATACATGCATACATACATACATACATATATTTGCAAGAGTATGACCACCCAAAGTAAGAAAAAGTGGATGGAATAATTATTATATTGCATATTATCACTTAAATAAAAATAATGTAATCTAAAATTTAAAAAATTTTGGACTACCTCATCTTTGATAATTACAAGATTACTCAAGCATCCAACGAATTGCTTGACTCGAAGACACTATGAATTGAGACTAAACTTTATCAACCCCTCATGGTAGAGTATGAATTCTTAAATGGACTCAATACATATAGTAGCATTTTCTACAATAGACCCATCCTTTATGACTTGTAAGACACTAGGATACTCAACCTACAGTAATTAATAATTAATAGATTAAGGTTATGGTAAAAAAAAATACATTCAAAAACATAGAGAGTACTATAGTAAAATACCTCATTAATTTCAAGAAATGGACGAGGGACACTAGATGTAGAGCGTTAAATTGGACATTGTGAACTTGAGGACATACGTTTCAACCTTTTAAGGATTGTCTCTTATGGTTCCCTTAACACCAAAATTTCTTTCTCCATCTATTCATATTTGTTCTTTAAAGGGTGAGAACTAGGTTGGTGCCCAAATACTTTAGATTGGTTGAACCTATAATTATATGTCCTATATAACCCACCATGCTCTTGAGTACCCAAAGCATGTGTCAAAATTCATTTATACATTCTTTACCAAAAGCACCAACTAGATAGTTCTTTATCAAACCCAACTATTTAAAGATATAAAAAATAGTTAGGGATAAGTAACCATATTAAACTAAGTAAAGATAAATATTATGTGTCCTAATTTTCTCAATCATCATTTAGCTCTCTTTTTAGGGATATACATGATAGTTATAAGTTAAATTTTTTGTATATACATCCTACTTAAATTGACAAAATACTTACTCCATGATGTTTGTTACTAGGCAATGGATTAGACAACAGTTTGGTTGAAAACCACTTTATATTGGTCACCATTTAATCTAATTCAATGACTAGTGTGTCTTTTGTGTAGTTTATAACAAAAAATCATGCTAGGACTAATATAAAAAGGTTTAGTGAAATTCTACCAGTTAGATCACATGTTTAGGAGTTGTTTTACCAAGACAAGTCACTGAATTTGGAATTTTTTTAATTGACTAGTCATGGAAACAGTCGATTGGTTTGATGAACCAGTTGACGAGATCTTATGAGTAGTTATCTGGTTTGTCAAACCCATTATCTAGTTTCCTTATTACCAAAGTGGCATAATCTCTACTTAGATCCATTAACTAGTTTGGTCAAACAAATCGACAAGTCTCTCATAAACAACTAGCTGGTAGAACCAACCATTTTATTGGTCCATTGTTTTTATTTTCTGTTCAGGTAAAACCGGACTAGTCAAATTATCCTCTTTATTTTTTCCATGTTTTCTTATTATCTTACGTTCTTCCTTTGGGCCTACTATATTAATGGTTCTATCTAATTATAACATTTTGATCATGTTTTCAACCATGTTCAACCTCAAATTAATATAGGCCAAAATGATAATATCATGGTTCCTTGTTTGGTTGAGTTTGGTGTTCCCTTGAAACACCTAATTTGATGTCTTATATACATTGGTTATTGTATGGTGTCAACACTTAAAACTCCCAATTGGTTTGATATTGGAATCTTAGAGGCCTTTCTAGTATACATAATTAGTGTTTGGTTATATTTTATGCCCCTAGTCTAGGAGAATAAGTGTGGTGGATGTTGAATATCCCTTCAAAAAATCCCTTGGAACTAGCACTAATGTGGTGGGTGAGGTAGACCCAAAATTGTACATTTTCCCTTTCACTTAGGAGGCCAAGTGTTGTAGATGATGAAGATTCCTTAGAAAAGCCCCTGGGAACTAGGGTGATGTGGTGGTGGGAGTTGTAATCCTATGTTCATCCTAGTCTTGGAATATAGACAACTGTTTGTTTCCATGGTAATGTAATTCAGTAGAGGTATACCTAAAATTTAGCATATGCTCCTTTACCTACAAGACCAAATCTGGTGGATGAGGAAGATCCTTAAGAAAAGTCCCTTAGCACTAGCACAATGTGATGGTGGAAGAGGCAGTCCTACATTATTTCCATCATGGAATATTCACATTTTGTGTTCTACTTTTTTATAGCTCATTATGGGGACTCGTGCACATATGGAAATGTATATCCTAACCTTCTATGTATGTTTCAACCCATGTTATCATATGACCTAAATGTGTAACATGAGTTCTTACCATGTTTTAGGTAGTTTGTTTTACTAGTACTCTACAGTAATGATACTATATTTATCTTATCACTGTGATAATCTAGCTTTCGATCCATTAAGGAGACGATGATTTACAGGGATATGATTCTCAACTAGAGTATGTTGAGGATGATATCGTGGTTTAGTAGTTGGTTATTTCTTGGGGTTTGAGAGTTACCTTCCTATTTAGTTAAGTGTTAGGCTAACCAATTAGATATTTTTTTTCCCACTACATTGGAATGTTTCTAGTTTTTCTTAATTATTTAATCTCTTAGCTTTCATTTCTATATTTAGATCTTGTATACTCTCTTTGCTCTATATTGTTATTATTCTCATTGTTGTTATTAGTATTGTTGTATTAATAGTAGGGTATGCATTCTTCGTTCTTCGTTTTATTTTGCCTTGCATCAATTAAGATCCATGGTAGCTCTAATTTGATAGATTCACCACTGATCTTTCACTTACATGAACAAAATTATCATTATATGGGCAATTGATTCCTAATATTCATGCACAACCTAAGTTTACACACCTGTACATCTATGAAGCCAAGAATGAAGTTAACGATGGATTTTAATATGGAAGGTATGTTGGGCATAAAAAAAACATTCCATGGCACTTTCTTCATATGCAAAATACAAGCATCTAAACTATTAGGCATGGACAAAGTCTTAAATTAATAAGTAAGAGGAAAATAGATCAATATATAAGTCTAGTGTACTACACCCCCAATTACCAATTTTTTTAAGGATAGAACATTACTCGGACTTATATATAGATATGGTAGTGGGTTCTTTGTAATTAGGCTTGCAGAGGCCCGATTTTAGTCCCAACAAGTGTTATTAGAGCCAAATTTCAAACCTAGGAAAGTATCCTTGGAATCTCCCATTGAGAGGCTACATAACACTAGAAAAAAACATCATCACACCTATTCATAAGTACTCACACTAGCATAACTCAATCAAGAAGGCCAACTGAGGTCATATACAACCTCAATTTACAAGTGTTAACAAATTTGGTCAAAATATTAGTAGGATTCTAGGAACCTAACACCTTCTCTAGTACCAACATTTCATCTTCCATTAGATTGAAAATGAAGTGATACCTACTCATGATGTGCTTTGTGCTTGAGTAAAAAACCAGATTGCACACAAGCTAAATCTCAATCTAACTATCATAGTAGAGAATATCATCACATTGCTTCCAACTAATCTCCTCCAGAAACATAGATAACCACACCATCTCCTTACAGACCTATGACATAGCCACATACTCAGCTTCTATTGTAGACAAAGAGGCACACTTATGGACCTTAGACATCCCCCTAACTGTAATACTTCCCACATTAGAGATATAACCAAAAGTACTATTATTGATATCTATGTCCCTACTAAAGTTACCATCTACCAAACCTTCCAATTTAGCATCACCCTTGTTGAGCATGAGAGTTCTATCTAAATTACCCTTCATATACCACAAGATCCACTTAACCACCTCCTAATGACTCTTCCCAAGTTTAGAAATTAACCTACACATTACCTTAATATCATGAGCAATATCAAGTCGGTTCACATCATATCATACATAAGACTTCCAATTATAGGTGCATAAGAAACTTTGTCCATATACTCTTACTTCTTAAATGCTATAGGTGACTATGCCTTTGATAATTTGAGATAACTTCCCAGTGGAACACTCATTCCTTTAATGTCATGAATTATAAACCTAAAAAGCACCTTCTAAATGTAATCACTTTGAGACAATTTCAAGGTTCCTTATGAAGTGTCCCTTGAAATCATCATGCCAAATATATGCTTATAGGACCCAAATGTAATACCCCCATTTTTCACTATAGTTTTTTCTTAAAACATTATGGAAAAAATATGGAAATACTACTAAGGAAGAAAAGGGTGTTATTGTTTTACCTAAAAAAAGATAAACATCTACCATATATCTCATATTACATATAAGGCTACATTTCCAACCAAGAAGAACACAAATAAAAGAGTACACAAAATCAGTAACATAATGGTGATAAGAGTTAGAGTTTACAAAATAAGACCATGTTGAGTCCAAAAAAATTACTAAAATACATAAAAGGGAAAATCTGGATAATAAGGAAAAATATGGAAGTTACTTCTCTCAAGGACCAACATAACATTAAGCACATAAAATTCATGTTGTGTTTCCCTATGCCTGGATACATATTAGTTTGACTATTTGCTACCTTAAAATACTTACACGAAGTCCTTTACTCATAGGACTAAGTAGGTGACAGAATAAACATGCACATAATTTTGCTACCTACTAAGTAAGTTGAGTTACCTACTCATGGAAGTTAATGATGCAAGAAAGGTCATGGAAAAAGCACTCTCATGCTCATGTAGTGGCATACCAACATATATTATGTACTCTATCAACATGTAGTTCTCATCATGGTAAATTGATCATGCTCACGAAAGAAGATTGTATCATATAAACATGGGATTCACAAAACATAATGCTTTACACTACATATAGGAGGCTCATAGTTCATCATGCTTATTACAATATTCAGGAGTAATGGATAGCAACATATCATCATATGAAATAACAAACTGATGGCATGAACTATTAAACAACTCTATGGTTCATTCCACTTATTAAATTATGAAATTTAAGATCACAGAATTATAAGGTAATTAGGTATTTTAATTATATTTATCTTCCTTCTTTTGAGTAATGGCCTAGATTATCCCCATGATCTCTCCATACCTATGGAAGTCAAACACATAACAAAATGACATAAGTTCAATCAAAGATAACAAAACATCAATGGATATAAAGTCTCACTGAAGCAGAGAGAACCACCAATGAACATAAAGTTAAGCCAAAGATAAATAAACTACCTAGGTAACTAGATCCTTAACTATTAATACCCCAATATATAATCAGTATTTAAATTAGAAAAGACACGGAGATCAACTAGGATCTCACCCGAAAGTAGACAGAAGGTAAATCAATATGCTTAAAGGTAAACTAACCCCTTAATAACCCATATAGTGATCCATGATATTCCAATTTAAGTGATTAATGTTTTATTAACTAAAAAATATACAAAACAAGGCATATATAGTATACCATAAGCATTCCAATATATCCATCATAGCCCTTTAAGAGTATTTAGTGATAACATCATCAATACTTAACCAATTTGATCCACTAATTGATTTAATTAGTTCATGCCAAGAAGTGAATTTCCATCATCCAAAAATTATGTTATAGCATAATACCAAGCTTCAAATCATTCAAAGGTAAAGAAAAAAGCCTTCACACATTACGGTCGAATCAAGTTACTCATTGTGTAAACTAGTCGATTGGTTTGGCACAACCAAATCCTAGAGTCTCTCATTAAAACCCTCAACTATTCTAAGATCAGTCAATTAGTTTGACATAAAATAATTTATTAGTTTAAAGAAAACTATATCGCTCTAGACAAACTAGTCAATTGGTTAGGCTAATCATTTGGTTGCTCTAAGGACCAACCAAATGGTTACGCACAAATAACATATGTACGCATTTTCAAACATAATTCAACCCCCCAATGACTAACCTTATGGTACCTGTATCATTAAGTTCATTTCTAGAGAATCATCAAGACATACACATAAGTCCACATTTCCTCAAAATACTTAACTCATGGCCCAAATCATTAAAATACTGCTACTACTGATGTTGTTGCTACTGCGACGTAATTATGTGAAAACCAGAATCACCAATATGAACTAGCTTACCAATTCATTCACTATACACCTTAAGAAAAGAATAACTTTGAAAAGATTAAAAATGCCACACCAAGTGTGGAAACTTTAGTTGAAGGAGGGCTAATCACAGATACCTTAAAGATAAGATTAAAGCCTAGAAAATCTCTCTAAAAATTATATGAACCAAAACAATTAAAATTTTGAGAAAAATCATAAAATACCCTCTCCAAAGTGGACTCTAAGTAAAACCAACTAAAACCTCAATCTTTACCTAAATCTAACCCTATCTAGCTTAAATGTAAAATAAGAAGTAGTTAGATGAAAGATCGAAAGAAGTAAGGTATCTAGAATTGATTGCCTATCCAAGCATGCAAAGAAGAGAGAGGAAGAAGAAGATAAGAGATGAGGTTATCACCCCCTTTTTATAAACTTTGGCCTTTAAATCTTCTTGAGTTAAGGAAAATCTTGGATTAATGATCAAGATGGTCAAATATTTTTGAGATAACAAATTAGAGATTGACTACCAAGATTCAAAATTGTTATAAGAAATTTTCCATAAAAATTAGGTTTGAAAATCACATAGAGCCAAGAAATTAGTCAATTAGTTAGGCTAATCAATCTACTATTCTAAGGATTAGTCAATCAGTTTTCCAAACCAATCAAATAGTTTCCTCAAACTAACGCCCAAGCTAAAAATGACATACCAGCCAATTCATTCATAGAACTAGCCAACTGGTGCATTTAAAAATCTCTTATTTACTTATATTCTAAACTTTTTTATATTCTTTTCAAATCAAATCTGAAATGGACTTCCAAATCAAGATCAAATGTCATTTAAACATCAACAAACACATGAATTGTTATAGACTATAGATCAAAATTATGTGGTATTAAACTAAGTTCTTCATCTAAAACATATTTGAGACAATATCAACTTCAAATCTCCAAGGACTTTAATTCTAGTACATGCAACTATTATTTCATCTACATGAAGAAATAAGAAGGTAAAAGAGCCATTAGGTTTTGTAAGGTAGAAAAAAAACTATCTTTCTCACTCCGTCTAAAACTTCTCTCTTGCATAAACGCATGAAATGTGAGGTATAACTATCTTGGTGCATGCTCAAGTCCTTGGAAATTATTCTTGAGCTTGCAAACTAAGCCCTCATGATCTAGAACACTATGCCCATTTGGTTTCTACATGTATATCTTATCAGCCAAATCACAATGTAAGCAAGTAATCTTTACATCAATTGGCTCTAAGTGTATATTCACATAAGCTACAATACCCAATAACAAGTGGATCATAGTCATCTTCACTATAAGTGCAAATATCTCATCATAATCAATTCCCTTCTTGTTAACAACCAATATTTCTTTATATCTCTTGGTACCATCATATTTATTCTCTATCCAAACAACTAATTGTAGAGTAATGTGTTTCTTCCCAATTGGAAATCTTTTTAATTCCCATATTTTATTTTCATCTAGGAAGCTCATCTCATCATCCATGGCTTGCTCTCACTTGAATGAATCCTCCACCAACTTAATTTCATCATATAATTATACCCCACCAACATGAGTTAACAAAAAATAACGTAATGAAGGGTACCTAACATATGGCTAACCTTTAATACTCATGGTTAACCTTCTCTTTACTTGACCTAGGATAATAGGTTAAACAACTATACCTTTTTTAGACCACCCACCATCAATCATAGGCTCATTAAGATGATTTGTAGTCACATCAAAATCAAGTACCTCAACTTGACTCTCACATGAAACATCTTTCCTATCCTTTTACAACATAAACCCATCAAATAAAAAATCACAACATTTGATCACCCTCCTATACACATCAATATCATCCCATAATCAATATCCAAACTCACTACTATCATAGCTAATGAAACAATATTTAATTAAATTGGGATAATGATTATTCTAACTATCGAGATCAAAATTTACATATGAAACACAACTAAATATACTTATGCGAGAATAATTTACCCTTTTATCCTACAAAACCTCCTCTAGTATACCTGCTACAAAATTAAGGTTGATTTAAAGATATCCAAACAAAATCAAAATTAACAAAATTATGTATTATTGAGTATTCAATTATAAAATAGAACAATTAAAGAAAAAAGTAGAGATCTTTATTCGTGCTCTTGTATAATTATAGGATGATTAATATAATCAATCAATCAATTACACAAATCTATAATTCTATTTGAATGGATAATTCTATGCAAAAGAAGAAGAAGTTGGAACGCAAGTATCTCGATGGCTAAGGTTTCATATGTATCCTTTTATAGAAGAAAAAAAATCATATATGGTAAAATAACATGTTTTAGAAATAAAGAAAAAAATAGCCCGTGTTTAGGAAACGCAAGACTCCCATGTTTATTTCCATACTCTTAGCTTTTTCCCAAAACATATCAAAGATTTTCTTAGAAATACGGACCATATTAATTAACAAGGGACACCGCATTTCTCACATAATGCTCCATACTACACTAAACTTCTTTAACACTTGCATGAACTAACATAATGTTATGATGTGGTTAAATACCTAGTTAAAACAAACAATTCTCCACATTGACGTAGTATTCATGATACATGACATGTAAAGATCTCTATAAAAAATCCTAGCCCAACAAAGGAGCTAATGGCTTATGAACACCAAACAAATTGGAGAAACACTTGAACTAACCCATGGTTAGTGGCTTTGTTTGCATATCAGACGGATTATCCAAAGTACCCACTTCCTCCAACACAAATATACCTATAGTAATAGTATCTAAGATAAAGTAATACCTGATGTCAATATATTTTGTTCGATAATGAAAAGAATTATGATTCTTTACTAAAAAGATAGTGCTTTGTCTATCACTACGAACAAGTGGTGCACCATCACCAAACTTCCATTCTCGTACCAAACCACGAAGCCACAATGATTCCTAAAATGCATCTATCATAGCCATATAGTTGTCTTAGTAGTGGATAAAACCATCAGATCTAACAAGAAATACCTCCTGTTAACAGCGAACCATCAAGATAGAAAACAAATCCACTAGTGGATCACATTTTATCAAGTTCTCCACCGTAATCAAAGCCCATGAACCCAACCAAAAAATTAGTTGTTCTCCCATAGTTAATATAAGACGATGTCATTTCCTTCAACTACCTAAGGATCCACTTTAATACTTGTCATTAAGCCTTTCCCAAATTTGTCATATATCGACTCATAAAACTAATAGCTTGAGTAATATCAAGTAGGGTAAATAATATAGTGTAAATGGTATAACCAACAACATTCAAATATAGAACAGTCACCACAAACTCCTCTTCCTCAAGATTTGGGAGAATCCAAAGCAAAAAATTAGTAGTGAGTAGAAAATGGAGTGTTCACCTTCTTGGCATCCATCATATAAAATCTCTCCAACACCTTGTGCACATAGGATTTTTGTGACAACTACAAAAGCTTATACTCATGGTTTCTAATAATATCCATGCCAACAAACCTCTTCGTAACTCCAAGATCCTTCATCTCAAACACACTCTTCATCATTTACTTCACCTTATAAATATCAAACATATCTTTTGCTGCCACAAGCATATCATCAACATATAGCAAAATATAGAAAAAAGAGCCACCCTCCATCTCCTTTAAATACACACAACCATCAGGCTAACTTCTGGAGAAACCATACTCAAGCATAAACTAATCAAATTGTTTATACCATTGTCTAGAAGACTAATTTATACCATACATTGACCTCTTTAATAGGCATACATAATCATGCATCCCCTCAACCACATGCCTATTAGGCTATCGCATGTAAATCGTCTACTTGAGCTCACCATGCAAAAATACAATTCTAACAATCAACTACTCTACCCCAAAATCATGCATAGATATAAGCATAAGTAAGGTACAAATATAAGTATATCTAACCACAGGATAAAATAGCTCGCTATTGTTCACGCCTAGAATCTGATTGGATCCACGTGTAACTAAGCAAGCCTTCTACCTTGGTCTTTCGACCCCTAGAGCTCCCTGTTTGAACTTATACACCCACTTGCAATCAACAATATTTCTCTTCTTTGGTGCCTTCACAAATTTCCATGTCTGATTCTTCAATAAGGACTCCCTCCCTTCGTCTATAGCAACACACTATTTAGTTAAATCAATACTCTCAATAGCCTTTGAGAATGATGTTAACTCATATAAATTAACAATAGTATATGCAATAAATAAAGCATAGACAACAAATTCTTCAAAACTATACCTGACTAGAGGCTTCACAATCCTCCATCCTCTTCATGGAGTAATACCTCTTCACTCCACCTATTGCCTGGATCCAGCCACTTTAGGAACAATAGGTCTATCAAAAGGTTATCTATCATCCAACTTAACCTCAACCTCCACCTATCCTAAAGCATTATCCTGCTCTACTTTCTTAGTGACATCATCACAAGACTAAGTCTTCTAGAGGAATTCAAACTCATTAAAGATAACATCATCGCAAGACTAAGTATTCTAGAGGAATAATAACTCATTAAAGGTAACATCGCTACTAGCGAAGAACTTAGATACATTTGGGTCCCATAACCTTTACCCCTTCACTCCGGATGTAAAGAAAAGAAAGATACAATCATAATTTTTGGATTTTTTCCTATAATAGTGGAACCTAATAACTCACATAATAGCCCGACCTAAGTGCCCTTTATTGCCCACTAAAGCCCTTTTTGTAACACTCAAGGTACCATCCCAAATAACACACTAGTACCCATTACAATCCAAGGGACTTAAGGAAATGAGTTTCTTGGTCATATTTGGGAAATGTCTCACATTAGACAGTGTGTTGACCACACCCTCATACATCTCCACCTTCACCATCCCAATCCTAGCAACTTTATAAGTAGCATCGATTTCCACCAAAATAAATCCACCTTGAGTCACCTCAGAAGTCTAAAACCAAATCTGATTGGGATATATGTGGTAAGAGCACCTTAAATCAAATTTCCAACTGTTATTGATCTTGTTATGTCTATCAGTGGTCGACAATATATCTCCATCACTATCATCATGGGCAAATACAATATCATCCCTTTGTTCTACATGACTCACTAGATATAGCAAAGGTCTTCCTATTCGGATAAAAATTCCTAACATGCCCTTTCTTGTGACACCCATAACATATCACATTCTTTTGCTAACTCTTCAGCTTAGATCTAGAATTTTTTCAGTCTCTAGATTCCCGCTCTATTACCCTCCCTTAGATACAAATCCCTCACTATTTGAGTCCCCAGAAGTACTGATGCTAGTCAACTAACTATTAATCAAATCTTATTGTAGTAAGGTGGATTCCACATCCTCAAGGGCTAACTCATTCTTTCCATATAAAGAGGTCTCATGAAAATGTTTAAAACTTGTAGATAAGGAACATAACAACATAATAGCCAAATCTTCATCATCTAATTTAACATCTAAATTATGCACATCCATAACTATAAAGTCAAATTAATCCAAGTGACTTTTTAAGATTGAGTCTCTCCTAATTTTAGGTCATGAAATCGACTCTTCAACAATAGCCAATTTACTACTGATTTTTTCATATATAATGACTCAAGATTTAACCACAAGGTAGCCTTTATTGGTTCTTTTTCCACTTCTCACAATAAATCATTTGATAAACATAATTATATGGTCGAGAGGGCTTCAAATTTAATTCTTCAAATCTATCACTTTTCACTAATTGTGGCTTCTTCTATTATTCAGATAAAGATTTTTTCAATCTATTATGAATAATAATTACCTACATCTTCAATTTTCATAATCTAAAGTTAACTAATTGATTAAACTTCTTAATATTTAATCTTGTACCCATATCAATAACAAGATCTCTTTAACAACGTAGCTTTGATACCAAATAATACAAAAATTAGTGTGGATTTAATTATATCCAATCCAAATTAAATTTAATAAGCTTATGTACAATTGAGGATTCAATTACATGAATAGAAATATTGAGGAAAAGTAGAGATATTTGTTCATGTTCTTACATAATTACAAGATGATTAAACTAATCAATCAATCAGTTACACAAATTTACAATTTTCTTTGAATGGAGAACTCTATGGAGAAGAAGAAGTTGGGACACGGGACTTTTAATGGATATGATTTCATATGTATCCTTTTATAGAAGAATAAAATCCTACGGTGTAAAAAAACATGTTTTATAAATAAATAAAATATACCCATGTTTATTTCCTTACTCTTAACTTTTGCCCAAAAAAAACATGAATGATTTCTCTCAGAAACACGGATCGTGTTTATTAACATGTGACCATCGTGTTTCTCACATAATTCACCATGTTATACTAAATTTCTCCAACACCTGTATGAACCAACATAATGTTATTTTTTGCTCAAATACCCATTCAAACACATAATACCATTACCAAGAAATACTCAAAGGCCCTTATTGATCGGACTAGTAGCAATATTTATTATACCAACATAGAATAGCTTTTTTAATCCCAAGTGCAACCTTATAGTACTTGCATGTTCATTATGAGTCTTGTTCATCCTCTAGGCAACCCCATTCTAA
Source organism: Tamarix chinensis (assembly GCA_030549775.1). Classification (NCBI taxonomy): domain Eukaryota; kingdom Viridiplantae; phylum Streptophyta; class Magnoliopsida; order Caryophyllales; family Tamaricaceae; genus Tamarix; species Tamarix chinensis. The sequence continues at coordinate 65,567,148 of CM060180.1, read as the reverse complement.
TGTGGCTTACTAGGAATAATATTTTCCCACTTTATTATACAATCAACAACAAATTCTTGAAAATATGAACTGTATTACTCACCTCCATTATCTAACATGAGGCACTTGAGCTTCAAACAATTCTCATTCTAAACCTCAACTTTCAGCATATTAAATGCCATGAAAACATCATACTTCCACTTCAAGAAGTAGGATACAATTTATTATTATAAGCACCAATAAAAGTGACATAATAACTAAATCCTTTAACTAATGGTAATAGCATTAGCCCCCACACATTTTTGTGCACAAACTCCAACCTCTTCTTATCTTAGTAAAACTTACCATCTTTTGTTTATTGAAATTCCATATGGTTATTCTAGAGGGATAAATAGAGTATTTTGGAATATTAATGCCAAATTTAAATTTTATGAGAAATAAGTGGAAGGATGGAAAACAATAAACACATGCTTTATAGTAGTTCAAGAAACTCTATGAAGTTTCTCTACATCTACTATCAAAATATTTTTCCTTTGGATTTCAACATCTCCTTATTTATAGTGGATGTTTGATGATAATCACTCCTCTCTTGTTTTATGAGTCTACAATCTCAATATCCCTCTAGAGGATGATTTATACTTTACCTAGTTATCCTCTCAAGGTTTATGAGACTACAATCTCAATGACCAATTTAAAGAATGCTAAAAAACCCACAACTATTCACTTACATTTGAGGCGATGAGTTTAAATGAATAAAATAAAAAGTATTCACTAGATAGCATAAATAAAGTGAATAATCACTAGTGAATATTTTTATCTAGATAGAGAAATAATTATTACAAGTGTATGAGTACTCTAGCTAAATATGAAGAACAAATTGAGCACTATAGTAGTTGAATTTGAAAGTGTTATCAAAACTCTCTTTTATTCTTTGTAAGATGTAAAAATTATAATTTTGGAATAGTTGTGCTAACTTAATTGATGTTTATTAAAGTCTAACCAATCATATTTATACTGCTAAAAGATTGCAAAAAAAAAAACACTAGCCATTGGGTGTAAAAAGTATTCTAACGGTCGAATTACAATGAGCAGCAAATCTCGTAAATGTCCAGACCATTTAATCGGTATTCAAACCAGTCCACTGGTTTTGACAAATGAGTCGATTAGTGAAATAGTTTTTATCACTACTAACCTTTACAAAAAAATCATAACTTGAGCTATAAAACTTGAAATTGTATGCCATATTTTTTTCTTTTATATAATAGGTATCATGAGCTTTATAAAGAAATATTATTCACCCAAAAATAATGCCTATGTAAGTTATGGTAAATTTTACAAGTTAGATTATATGCAAAACTACTTAAAATGAAATTAATTTAAGACAACTATTTATACAAATACTTGAAAATATTTTTTTATTCATGAAATCACTATAAGAACTTTCCAAATTATTTTTGAATAAGATTATAAATATCAAATCATTCAAAAATATCAGTTCTCAACTTATAAATCATATATACATAAAACCTAAGATTGTAGCATACTCTTTGAAGCTTGAGTATATTTTCTTTGAGCACTCTTGCTTGTCCCTTCATTTTTTGTGTATTCCATATACAATATTGAAGTTTTTTAATCGAGAGTATTATTTTCGTGTCCTTGTTTATCTTTCACTTGTGATTGAGATATGATTTATAAACTTGATTTCTTTAGCATTTCATGACTTAGTTAAGTGTTGAATTCTTTAATTTTTGCTATGATACACATGCACACTTAACAAGATAAGTTAAATCCATAATTGAGTTTGTTATTATAAAAAAAAGGTTGATTAGCCAAAGCACATATCTCACAAAGACTCAAGTAGATATCTTTGATAAGAGCCAAAGCACCTCTCAAAGCTAAAGTTTTCATACCTTTTTCACAAATGTGGCCATACCTACAATGTCATAGCTTATAGTGAACCAAGATATCAATCACAACGGCTACATTTGTCAACCCAACAATGTAATAGAAAATCCATGTCATCTAGCCTCATGTCATAACCTTTTATGACCTTCCATAACCTTTCCTTAAATGTAATAATGTAACATGAGCAATCTAACTGACTCGCCAATATCAAATTTTGATTGAAGTAATGGATGAACTGGAAGTTCTTTCACTCACACTTGAACCCAATTGGAGTCTTGATAACTACATATCCCTAACCAACGGTCTATAAGAACTTTTTATCAACAAGATACACTTTCCCAAAATAACATGAAGAGAAGCCATAAAATAGGCCCTTTCATCTAGTGAAGTAAAATAATACCTTAGAATCTAAGATCCATGAATCCATTAGGTTCTCCACACTATAAACCAAAGTATGAAACACATCATCATAACAAGTTGAGTCATCATTATCCTTATCATCGTGTTTCTTCTTCTTCTTCTTCTTGGAATTATTGCAATCCCTTTTGAGATGACCCTTTTTTACCACAATTCTAACAAGACTTTTGACCATGACTCTTTGACTTACACTAGGAATTTGATTTTCCAAAAATCTAAAAACCTTTCTTGCTACCCCTATACTCTTCCATCAACATTCAAATAATTTCTTACATGATTATTCCCCAACTCCTTCCTGTAAATGGTCTTGATAAGGATTAGATTTTTGGACTTCTTCAAACTTCAAGTTTAATTGTCTATAGGAACTAATGATAAGAGCAATAGTAGTGTCCTAAATCTTTGGTAGAGACATAAAAAAAATCAAGGCCATAAATTCATCATCAAATGAGATCTCAAATAAAATCAATTGATTGGAAGCCAAACTAAACTCATTTATATGGCCTGCAATAAATGAAACATCGAACATCTCAAGATTGAATAATTTTCTCATAAGAAATACCTTGTTCATCATCAAGGGTGTTTTATACATATTGGTAACCTATTTCATCACAAATAATACCATAGTTTGATTAATGATATTGTACATGATGTTATGAGCAAGGCACATTTGGGTTACACTTGGAGCCTTTTTGTCTAACGCATCCTACTTAACCTCTTATATATATGTGGGGTTGTTTCCTTTTAAGGGTTGATGGAAATCATTTGAATAAAAATAATCTTCAATATGCATCTTCCAAAATGTGAAATTAGAACCATCAAATTTCTCAACATTGATATTTATGTCATCCACCCCTCAAACCCAAATCTAATCACACCATTAGTCTTATTTTTGTGAGCTTCACCATATAATAGTGTGTTTAATATATTGACACCTCATTAGATGATAGAGACAAATTAGTGAAGATTAAGGGTGGCCTATTTCAAACAAAAAAAATGAACTATTAGTTTCTTACCTTAGATTAAAATAATCACTTTTATTTCAATATAAGGATGATGGATTCATAAAGGATATGACTTTTACAAGAAAGTGCTTGAAGGTTTGTTTATTTGGGAGAAAATGAGAATTAGAGAGTTTTTTATTTCAGTTACTAACTACATGAATGGATATTTGAGTGTTCACCTCTCTATATGCACACAAAATCTTTCAAAAATTTTTACTTGATGCATACATTATGACAGAGCATCAAAATTAAAAATAAAATTCAGTTATAGAAATAGAAACATTGTTCTTATGTATATAGAGGCTTAACTAAGGGTGAAACCGACCTTGCTATGTAAGGGAAAAGAGATATAATACTATCAACATTAATTGGTGGCACACGATACATGATTCACAATTATCATAATGCAATGACCATTTTAGATGGCTAGGAAATCCAAATTTCTTTATAAGTTTCTCATGCAATCCTAAGTGGCCTCAAATAGTAGATATCTAGCAAAATGGCACCTTAAGGTAGAAGATATATAGAAAATTATTTTTCACATATTCAAAGTAAAGTTATATGGATTACTAAAGAATATTCATGAAGAAAATATATTTGTAGTAGTTAGAACACGTAATCATTTTTACATGCTTCTATTAAAAATTATCTCTCAACATTTTATTTTACGCCTTCGTTACATCTATTTGTATTTCACTTATGCTTTCTTTGATGTTTCCCTAGTTATTTATACAATCAAGTTCTAAAAATTTTTATTGTTAAAAACTCATAATACTTTTCCTGGACAATGAATATAAGTTTCCAATTGCTTCCAATCTTGATAGAACTATATGTGCTAAAATTATAGATGAAATTATTGATTCACCTTATTATTATGCTAATATTTCATGATTCATAGTCCATGCAATACTTGAAAACATAACTCTCCTTTCATGATTGAAGGTCATTATAGAAAGCACTTTCCCCCCAAAAAAAATTGCCTCCTGCATAATAATTGACGATGGTAGTTACCTTATGTGTAGAGGGAGTGATAATGGATGCACAATGAATTTTAGCTTGATAATGGATTTTTTGTCTCAAAACTATTTTTCATTGCTTAAGTATAGGGCTCACTTGAATTTTTAGTGGTGCAACCAATTAAAGTCCATCAAGGTTTTTTTAAATATGTGAACAAAGGTTATGATTGGATAAAAACTACTTTTTTATCAAACTAGCACTTATGATAATGATCATAGCAACATTGATGAAATTATAATGTATTATGGTTGTCATTATATCTCCTCGTGTGAGAAAAGTTGGAGGATACTAGAATTTTAGATCTAATTTTGGAATCTACTAGTCGAGTGAACCAACTTTCATTAGCTAGGGAAGAAAAATGTAATTTTCAATGGCTCTGACTCAGGTAAGTTTTTCATCAACCATACAACCATCGAGTAAAGTATTTTTATAGATTAGATGAAGGCCAACAAATATTACTCAAATGAGGCTTTAGATCTAACATATGTAGGATTTCCAACAAAGTTTTTTTGGCATTAAAAAGATCAAAAAAATTTACTATGCATGATAAGGTTTTCAATTGGTCACATCTAATATATTCCTCCAAGTAGCGGAGAAATGTATTACTTGAGTTTTTTACTAAACACAGTTCATGTGCCAAAATCTTTTAGGGATATTAGATGTGTTAACGGTGTCACTCACTCTTTATATTATGAAGATTGTTATGCATAAGGCCTTTTGGATGGTGTTATTAAGTACATTTATGGTATCATTGAAGAAAGCTAATGAGCATCTACATATTTGTTGAGAAATATTTTCTCTTCATTATTATAGTTAAAGGAACTCAATTGACTAGAGGTTGTGTGGAACCCATGTTATTCATTCATGTCTGATGTCATTCTTTATAAATAACATATGATGCTATAAGATCAAGATACATATTCTCATTATTCTGCCCATACATTATTATGACACATCCTTTTGTTGTTACATATGCTCAATCATTACATATAACTTACCTATAATTTTGATAATTGTGCATATTTTGACCTCACCGGTGATGAAAGTCAAAGATTGACTTTCCTTAAAGTTGATAAAATGTTACAAAAATGTAGTAAAAGTTTATGTGACTTTGATTCAATGCCTTTGTCAATATCCTCTTCTTCTTCCAATTTTAAAATAGGTTAATCTATAATGAATTGAGATATGGTAGCATTATGTTGGCTATAAAACACTAAGAACTTGTGTCAAAGATGAATGGAGATCAATTTTATACCTATGAAACCATCACGTCCTTAGTTTGATCAAACTTAGGTGGTATTTATTTTTTTATGGGTATGTTGGCATAGGTAAAATATTAATATGGAGAAACTTTCTCTATAGCGATAATGTGTGATGATGACATTTTCCTTCATATTGCTTTAAGTGGAATTGCATCACTTCGTATACTGAGTGGAAGAAAAATGTATTCAAGGTTTTGCATCCCACTCTAGCCAAATGATGATTTAATTTGAAATATTAAAAAGGGTACTCCTCTTGATGAGTTAATTATCTAATATAGTCTTAAAATTTGAGACAAATTTGAAGCATTAGAACTAATACTAAAGGATAGAATGATATTTAAGAATATATACAACCTAAATAGGTAATTTAATGGTAAAGATATTATTTTTGGTAGCAAATTCAAACAAATATTACCTATTATACCAAAGAGAAGTAGGCATGATACTATTCAAGCGACAATTAACTCATATTTCCTTTAGAGAGATTGTAAAGTGTTGAACTTAGCCAAGAACATGAGCTTGAAAAATATGGCATAACATGAAGAAGCATCTCAAAAGATTTTATGCATTGGATCTTTAGTATAGGAGACAAAAATGTAGGTGGCTAATATGTGGTGAAGCAATAATAGCCATTCCTAATGATACGTTGCTCCATAATTATGATGATTCAATCAAAATAATTGTTAAAATTACTTTTCCTAACTTTTGTGCAAACTACCTGGACACTTCTTACTTACAAGGTAGGTTAATGTTAGCTCTTACACTTGATGTTGTTGATGTTGTTAACAATCATATATTGTCATTGAATAGATATGAATAAAACAACTACTTAGATTAAATTCTCCTTGATGTTTAGAGTCCACGTGTGATTTGCTTTAAGTTGTCTGCACCCCTAAATTCATAAATTAAATTTGATGCTATGGTCTACTTAATCATGTTCTTAAACTTATAATTGGATCCAATATTACTACTAAGAAATATAGATTAACCACATAGATTATGCAATGGAACTTGGCTTGCTCTAACTAAACTTGGTTGTTACATCTTATAAGAGAAGTCCTTGATGGCAAGTATGCTAGACTAACAATGTTATTACTAAGAATGCCAATCGACCCATTTAATTAAAGATTGACATTCATGTTTAATTGGTGTCGTTTCCACTCATTGCCTCCTATGCAATGACCATTAATGAGAGTAAAGGTCAATCATTATCAAATGCTAATCTTACTTTGAAGAAATTTATTCACTTTCGGTAAGTTATATGTTGCTTTATTGCAAGTTACATATTTCCATAGTTTAAAATTTTTGGTTTGTGATGATGATGAGGCATAAAGTAACTTGACAAAAAAAAAGTTATAAGGAATTTTTCTAAAATATATAACGTATTCTAATTTTCCCATTTCGCCATTTTTCCAAGCTCCTTTTCCTTAGTACTTCAATTCATTCTACTATATGTGTACTATGTCATATGTTCAGCTGATATCCATTTGCTTCATAGAAGTATCTTTTGATTGATTAATTCTTTGGACTAGCTTAGTTACTTACTTCGTTGCCCATACGTCGTGCATGTAAACAACTAGTACGACATTATAAAAATTCAGGATTATTAGGAGCCTAGTGTCACAGGGTGACTTGTTTCACCTAAGTCTTTCCCGTGCAGCACTTAGAAGCACAACACCTTTAGTGCTCACTAAGTCAGCCTTTCCCAAACTAAGGTTATTACCAAGCCTTTGAAGATGAGTAAGAACATTTGGAGAAATTAGGAGCCTTAGAGAGAGTGAGAGAGAGTTTGTGTGTAAGAAGAGAACTCTTTATTGATGAGAGAGGAGAGAGCTTACAACTTGAGAGGTGGTGGGCGCAAATGGGGTGGTCCTCTATCTATAGTAGAGGTCCCCCTCCCTTTCCCTCCTTTTGTGGAAGGTTCTAGGTCTTCCATACCCCTTTAGATAATTCTAGAGACACTTTTAAATTACAAGATATTTTAGGAGACTCTTCTAGATCCCTTCATGATCCTTCTAGCCTTTAGGATTCTAGATAGTTCCACACCATTCTAGGAGGTCTCTAGATATTTACACAAGGTTCCATACACTTCCACACTATTCTACTAGAGTCCACACAACTCTAGAATATTCTAGAACCTTCCAAAAAAATGAGCAGGCCGTGATATCCTCCCCCACCTAAGCCCTTGACATCCTCGTCAAGTCCTTGGTGGTCTTGAAAGCCTTGATCTAGTCCGAAACTACCACAAGTCCTCTTCGCGTTCTCAACTTGCCTTACTATCTGGTAAGCCCTTCCAACGCACGAGGTACTCAGTGTTCTTGGGAAATCATATTGCTGATTTATCTCTATCAGCTATCACCTCTACAACCTCCTTTTCGTAGGATACAACATTTACGGGCGGAGCTCGAGATGATTCACCCCTATTTGGATTATCCTTATCCCTATGATAGGGCTTTAGAAGAATTACATGGAACACAGGGTGAACCTTCAACTTTGCAGGTAACTCCAACTTATACAAAGTTTTTACAACCTTCTTCACAATGGGATATGGCCCCTCATATTTCCGTATCAAGCCCTTGTGCACCCTTCTATAGGCCTTGAATTGCTAGGTTGGAAGCTTCACCATTAATTCATCTCCAACTTGGAATGCACTGGGCTTTCTTTTATCATCTACCCATTTCTTCATCCTCTTGGTGGCCTTGGACAAGTTTGCCTTTGCCAAGTCCAGTTGCTCATCCCACCCTTTAGCATATCTGAAGGCTAAGGGGCTAGGTCTTGTGTATCCCTTAGCAAGCTCCTACGAAGATGTAGGTTGTTGGCCCATCACCAATTCAAAGGGACTCCTTTGTGTGGACTCACTCCATTGGAGATTGTAGGAAAAATGGGCCATGTCCAATATCTTGGGCCAACCCCATCTGATTCGCACTCACAAAGTGCCTCAAGTAGATCTCCAACAAGTGATTCACTCGTTCCGTTTGCCCATCGGTTTGTGGGTGAAAACTTGTGGAGAAGTGGAGATCTAAGCCTATGAGCTTAAAAAACTCCCTCCAAAATTTCCCTGTGAATCATGGGTCTCGGTCACTGATGATGCTCCGAGGAATGCCCAAGTATTTTACCACATGTTTGAAGAATAGACGTCTAGCTTCCTCAGCTATACAATCTCGAGGGGCAGGGATGAAGGTTCCATACTTAGAAAATCGATCCACCACCACCATGATGGAACCAAATCCTTCTGACGTGGGGAATGCTGAGATGAAGTCCATGGATATACTCTCCCATGGCTTCTATGGAATAAAAAGAGGCTTCAATAGACCTATTGGCTTACTTTGTTCCACCTTGTCTTGTTGGCACACAAGACAAGCTTTTACATATGCCTCCACATCATCCTTCATGTTAGGCTAATAATAATATTTTTCAACAAGTACAAGGGTCTGTCTCATACCAGGATGACCATCCCACTTTGAGTCATGGCACTCTATTGGTAGTTCCCTCTGTAGGTTTCCCCACTTCAGTACGTAGAGTTAGTGGCCAATGGTGTAGAGCACACTGTCTTCTACCCAAAATCTCCGAGTTCTTCCCTCCTTAGCCATCTCCATTAAGTTCTTGGCTAAGTTCTCTTGGGCCAATCCTTCTCGAACTCAATCCATGAGATCAAAATGTGGCTGGCTCAAAGCTGCTAACTCCGTCTTCCGACTCAATTCATCCGCAACAACATTGGCTTTTCCCGACTTATACTCCATAGTATAGTCGAACTCTGCTAAGAAGTCTTGCCACCGTACTTGCTTCAAGCTTAACTTCTTTTGCTTCTGGAAATAGCTGGTGGCAACATTGTCGGTCTTGATCATAAACTGACTCCCGAGCAAGTAGTGCCTCCACACCCAAAGGCAATGAACAATAGCCGTCATTTCTTTATCGTGCTTCCGGTTCTTGTAGGCTATAGGGTGGTTTTCCTGCATCAATATGCCCCCTATAGCAAAATCCGATGCATTGATATGCACCTCAAATGGCTTTGCATAATTCGAAAGAGCTAGGACGGGCTCTTCCATCACCGCTTGCTTAAGATCCTCAAAGGCCCTTTGACATTCCTCTGTCTACTCCCATGTGACCTTCTTCTTAAGCAAGTTGGTCAAGGGAGTGGCCCTTGCCGAATATCCCATGATGAACCGCCTATAGTAATTCACAAGGCCCAAGAAGGATCTTAACTCTCAGACTCCCTTGGCTGGCTCCTATTCCGCAATAGTATGCACCTTAGCTTCATCCATGAATATCTTCCCCTTCACAATCCAGTGACCCAAGAACATCACCTCCTCTTGGGCAAATGAGCACTTCTCCACCTTCACGAAGAGCTCATTTTCCCTAAGTACTTGGAATACCTTCCTTAGGTGCTCAACATGTTCACCCAAGGTCTCACTATATATCACAATATCATCCAAGTACAAAACCACAAATTTATCTAAGAAGGGATGGAAGATCTTATTCATCAAAGTGCAAAAAGTAGCAGGTGCATTTGTTAAACCAAATGGCATGACCAAAAACTCGTAAGATCCATACCTCGTTAAGCATGTAGTCTTAGGCTCATCTCCTTCAGCTACGCGGACTTGCTAGTACCCCGATCTCAAGTCGAACTTGGAAAACCATCAGTCTTTCCCAAGTCTATCAAGCATATCTGCTACCAATGGGATCGGGTACTTATTATTGATGGTCACCTTGTCTAGTGCCATATAATCGATGCACATTCGGAGGCTTCCATCATGCTTCCTTTAAAAAAATACCGGGCTTTGGATGGCCTGATGAATCCCGCATCTAATAGCGGCTTGAGTTGTTTCCTCAACTCTTCTAATTCCGGCAGGGCCATCCTATAAGGACCTGTGGATGGAGGCTTAGCACCTGGCTCCAGCTCAATCACATGGTCTACCTCCCTCCAAGGTGGGAGTTTCCTTGAGAGCTTAGGTGGCATCACATCCTCGTACTCTTTAAGGACTCTCTTAATATCTTCGGGCACCTCTGATCCAATAGGTGAGGATTCTTCCTTTAATGTGGCCAAGATTGTGACCTCACCCTTCTTGAGTCCCTTAGATACTTGTATAGCTGAAAGCATCTTGGACTCCACCTTTTCCCGAACTAGGGGCACAACATAGGACTCTTGCCTCTTAGAAATGTGCATGGTGTTAGCATCTAGGAATGATAGTGGGCGTACCTTATCGATGAACTCCATGCCAAGTACCATCTTGAAGTCATCCATGGGTACCACTATTAAATCCAACATGCCTTCCCATTAGACCAACCAAATGGGTACACCTCGAGCAACACCAAGGATCGGCCTTGAAGCTGAGTTAACCGCCTTCATCCATCCGATTTCCTTGGAATACCGAATCCCGAGTTGTGTGGCTTCTTCTTCAGCCACAAAGTTGTGAGTGGCTCCCGTGTCCACCAATGCTTTCGTGTCTCCACCATTTACTTTGGCTTTGACATAAACCAAGCCCTTCGAGGTCTTTGGCACATCCATATCCTTGACAGGCACGTTGGGATGCTCCTTAGTTCTGGACTTGAGTGAGTTCAAGAAGCACATTGACCCCATCTTTATTTCCTTCTCACCCGAGGTCTCTTCTTCTCCAAGGGAACTGATGAGGGAATTCAATTGCTTCCTCTTAGGATAGTTGAAGGACTTATGATCACCTTGGCAGATGAAGCACGTCCTTCTCTTCAGGTGATCCTTTCCCCCTTCATGCTTTCCCTTCCACTTAGGTGGGTCTACTTCCTTATGAGATTTCTCTCCCCCACCTTTGTATGATCCACCCTTCTCTGGCTTATCTTTCTTCTCCTTTCAGAACTCAATGAGGGACTCCACCTCCCTTATGGATGAAACAAGGTCTTGGACATTACGAAGCATCAACTCTGCTTGCTCCGCCCAAGTTTGTAATCCATCCATGAAGTAGAGGAGTTGGTTTTTCTCTGACATGTCCGGTATCTCAAGCATCAAGGATCTATACTCTTTGACATATTCCTTGATAGTACCGGTTTGTTTTAAGCTCCGTAACTTATTGACTGCAGCCTCCTCCACATTCATCGGATAGAATTGGGCTTTAAGATCCTTCTTGAAGTCCTCCCATGTATCGATAGCCACCACACCCCTTTCAATCTCATCGCTACAACATCTCCACCGTAGCATAGCATCATGCTCTAAGTAGAGTTTGGCGGTATCAATTTTATCCACATCATCGTCCATGCCTGCACGACGCATATATCTCTCTACCATCCAAATAAAATTATCAAGTTCTTTAGCATCACGCTTACCTCCGTACTTGGGTGGTTCGGGGCCTTGGATCCTTAGTCCTCCAACATGACCGCCATGTCGTCCATGGTTGAGGTCTCGCCTCAACGCAACATGTTCCGCCCTAAAGGTTCCAAATTCCTCCCTTAGTATGCCAATATCCCTCTGGAATTCCTCCAACAAGTGGTTGATATCACCAAGGAATTCCCTACGAATATCTTCACCAAGATATTCCTCCAATACATCGAGTCTCTCCATCAACTCATCCATCCTTCTCTCCACCCGAACAACCCTTTCTTCAAGTGAAGAGAGTCGGTCCTTGGATACCAACTTATCTTTAGCAATACCCTTGCCCTTCTTCTCATGTTCCCTACCTTGGGTCTCCATAGAGACAGTTGTGGTCTCACTTGGGTTCTTCACCAACTCCTCATTTTCCATGGCTACGATCCTTTATAACCAAAGCTTCCACTAAACCACACTCTGATACCACGTGTCACGGGGTGACTTGTTTCACCTAAGTCTTTCCTATGCGGCACTTAGAAGCACAACACCTTTAGTGCTCACTAAGTCAGCCTTTCCCAAACTAAGGCTATTACCAAGCCTTTGAAGACGAGTAAGAATACTTGGAGAAATTAGGAGGCTTAGAGAGAGTGAGAGAGAGTTTGTGTGTAAGAAGAGAACTCTTTATTGATGAGAGAGGAGAGAGCTTACAACTTGAGAGGTGGTGGGAGCAAATGGGGTGGTCCTCTATTTAGAGTTGAGGTCCCCCTCCCTTTCCCTCCTTTGAAGGTTCTAGGTCTTCCATACCCCTTTAGATAATTCTAGAGACACTTCTAAATTACAAGATATTTTAGAAGACTCTTCTAGATCCCTTCATGATCCTTCTAGCTTTTAGGATTCTAGAGAGTTCCACACCATTCTAGGAGGTCTCTAGATATTTACACAAGGTTCCATACACTTCCACACTATTCTACTAGAGTCCACACAACTTTAGAATATTCTAGAACCTTCCAGAAGAAAAAAAAATGAGCAGGTCGTGACACTAGGCACAAGCTTTCTATTGTTATGTCAAGGTTGAACTTGGGGTGAACAACCGTTTATAACTATGCCATGCTGCACTATGGATAACAAATTTTCTCTTGCAACAGTAGAGTATAACCTTTCCGCCATTTTTTTTTTCACTACATAAAATATTTCCTACGTATATATATAGACAGGTACACAAAAACTATGACAGACCTTTTAATTAACCATGGTTTATAGTAAAGATGGCTCTTCCATGTCTTAGCGTTCCTATACCACCGTCTACAACCTTCACTGACCGACGTCTATGTGTAATTTTGTAGTGGTGCCCACGCTGAACTATTTCTCCTCGCCTGGAACTTCGGTAGGGGACCCTCGATCTCCTTAATTATTCCTTCTCTGTGCGGAAGGATTATAAAGCTATTTCTCATACACTTTACATGGAGTTAAAATCTATACGTCAGCTCATTCATGTCTTATCTACTATTTGCAGATGGCTATGCTCTTTTTGCACTAGTAAATGCAGATGAAACTGGGGAGTTGAAGAGAATCTCACAAATCACAATAATATGCAGGGGCTTCAAAACAAAAAACAAATATAAGAAAATTAGAATTTTTTTTTTTCTTTGGCATGAACATTGACGAAGCCGAGAGTGGAACTGGCAGAGAACCTAGGCGTAGCTCTTGTGGAGACAGATACTCCAAATATTTGGGCCTTTGGGCTAGATTGGATATTTGAAAAAGATGACTGTCAGCTCCATAAAAGATCGACCGGCCCGGAAGACGCACGGTCGGTTAACATGTTGAATATTTTGAGGACAAGAAAGAAGATATTGATTAAGTCAGTGGCCCAGGCCATCCCAACTTAGGCTATTAGTGTTTTTATCGACAACTATGGTGCCGTACAAATCATGAGATACACAGTTTGAAGTACTTATAGTATGCTGCTTGAGGAATCAAAATAGGAGGAGCCTGGATCTGTAGTTGAGCAATGGTGTGATTTATGAAGCGAAGTAAAGTGCTTCGACGCCCTTCATGGTGCGCTCATTTGCATGGGGATGTGGCTGTGCAATTTTACGGACGAAGACAAAGCTGCATGAGAAGAAAGTTCCAGTTAATACCTTATGTGACTTGGGCGGGAGGGAAGAAACTACATTAATCATGTTCTAAAGGATGTCCGCCGGCAAGCATGTCTAGGCGAAAGATGTGCCCATGTAAGCCAAGCAGATCCTTTGAAAGCAACGTTGATGCAATTATTAGGGTCATTTATGTTATATGATATCTGCTTAACTTATTTGATATCCTAAGTTATCTGATTAAAAAAATAAATAACAAATTTGATTTTTTTTATTATATCAAATATTCGATTCAATCAATAAAAAGTCAAACAAACTAGACATCTGATCCAACAAATATAAATAATATTTGATTCTAAGAAAAATATTTACATATTTTTTATAACTTTTTATCACATATATATATAAAATTTTTAGTTACTTGATTAATTATTTTGACAAAAATTTAATTTAGTTAAAACTGTATTTTTAATATAATCTCTTTTTAGATATTTATATATATATATATAAAACTATATGTGTTGATAAATCCCACCCAACCAATCACCCACCCCTTCCTTATATTTTTCCCCGTCTCTCTCTCTTCCTTTCCCATTTTCCCATTTTTAGTACAAACTAATTCCAAAACTCCTAAATTCTAGCCTCAACCTCTTGCTTTAGCGCTTCCTGCTCCGTGCACGCTCTCCTATCTTCTCTTTATTTTCTATCTATCCATGCTACTGCCATACCACCTTGTCCCGCCACTCAACCACACTATAGCAAACCGGCACCGCCTTTGAGCTCCATCACAACAATAGATGATAGCGGATGGCAGCAGTGGACGGCTGCAGTAGATGACATATACCACCTCGCCTTCTCACCACCGGCTACCCTAGCACCGTCCGCTACTGACGAATGTTTCCCGACCTCTAGTGAAGCTCCAACTCTATTTACGTGCTTTTCTCTTGGCTGATTTCGGTGGATATATTTTTCCCAAATCCTAACTCTTATTTTGATTAAGTTTCTATGATTAACTTATGACAAGATAAATTAATTGCTGAATTGATGATATAATGTAGTTTAAAAATTGGATCTGATATATTCCAATTAAATCTTGCGATGTAGTAGTTTTAATTTTAGTTTTAACATCAGATATTTGTTGAGTAAGTAAGATATTTGCTTAACGAATCAAATATTTACTCATCAAATCAGATAATATCAAATATATATATATATATATATGATTTAGTGGTTTTTTATATTTAAAACCTTATTTAGATAATATTAGTTATATTTGATATCCAATTTGAAAATTTGAATATCTTGAATTTTATATCAAATATTAAATATTATTTTTAGATATTTAAAATATTAGATATTTAAACCGAAACCACCCCGGCAATTATAAGGTATATTATGGTCCGTTACATGAAGCTAAGCTTCATGTCTAGTTACTTTTGCCGGTACCGAGGTTGCGAGCATGGAGATCCCCGACCATATATGTGGAAGTTCTTTTACCATCCACTGGGAGGACAATGAGGGGCAGGTTGAGCAGATTGGAACCATATGATGACAGCAAGCTAGGAACGGCAGCATGAAACTGAACTCCGACGCTAGCTGCAGGCTCGCTACAGATGAATTGGAGTGCAGGATATATGTGCTTCGAGACTCTGGAGGACATGGCTGTTGAAAGGCAGAAGAGTTGGCATCGCTGGAGGGCCCATATAAAATTGAGATGGAGGGACATAAAGATATCATTGTTCAATCTGATTGTGCCGTAATCGTAGTTAGATTGCAACGTTCAAAGAGGAACTTCACGAGGCTGAGATACGTTATAAATGATAGGGTCCATGTTATTTAAAAGTACAGACGTTCTTAGGGTCGCTAAAAGTTAGCCCAGTACAAAACTAAATAAGTGATAGACGAAAAAGACGTATGCATGGCTGTACGATCTTGCTTCTGACATTATTGATGTAGTAATAAAAGACTTCACCTTTTTTTTTATCAAGTTTTGGGTTTAAATTGTATCATTTGGAATATATATTTTAGATCTGAAAGTACACGTAGAGTTACTAAAATAAAATAATTATATTAATTTAAAAAGTTATAATATAAGAATTTAATTTATATCACTAATTAAAATTACTAGTTAGAGTTCGGCTTCTTATAAATATCTGTTATTATAAATATATATTTCTTGTATTTTTAAGATATATGTCATATTTTACCTTTATATTGACTTTTGAGAGAATGATTTGACTAATTCTATGTGATTAAAGAACTATAATAAAAGTTATTGATAAGACTACCTCTAATATGGTAGGAGTTTGAATTTTACCAATAATATGATTGAGACGACACGTTGTTGGCACTAGTTTATCGGGAACCCATGCATACTAAATCAATTAAGACATATATTTATTTACCTCATAGATTATGATGTTTTAAGATAAGGGCACGCAGTCTCTTGAGAATCCACTTTTAGTAAATACATGTAGATATAGATATGTAGATATATTGCAAAAAGATTAAAAAGAAAGTATGAAACGTACATTACTCCTACCCATCAAGCTTGGGGAATTGATAAATATATCAAGCTTTCATTTTTTTCCCATCATTATTCTATTTAGTTGATGCTTAGAGGGAGAAGAATCTAAGAAACCACAAACTTCCTCCTACCCATGTTTAGGACTAGATAAGATAATATCAAAGAAAAATCATGAATGGCATAAGAAGTATTTGTTCCACTTGCAAAACAATAGCCATAAGGAAGAACCCTTAAGAAAGAATGCCACTAGGTAGGAGGCTTGAGCTTGCTTTATGTTGGTCAAACTTGGGATGTGCATCTGAGTAAATTAGGGAATAATAGAGAGTAATAAATTACCAAGTCTCACTACTTGCTTCGTGTTGATTTATTAAATGCATGCATACATATTGTATACATTTAAATTATCTAACAATAAATAACCACTACTAAAAAAATACAAATAGCCTTATATATGATTAATGTAATAAAAATAACCATATATAACCTATCTAGTGCAAGAAAGTAGGGTTGGAAAAAGCATGGTCAATAAAGAACACTATAGATGGAAATTTTCAGAAGATAACAATTGTATATAATGTGCTCTAAAATGAACCATTGGGGAGCACAATAGATAATTATTTTAGTCTAGAACTATCATATATACCAAAATGAGATTTTTTATAACTTTTTTAAGGTACAAAAAATGTTTCTATGTTAAAACTGTCATTTATACCTCAATTACTACCTTTTCTTTCCTCATTTTAACTTATATCAGTTTATACTTTCACCAAATTACTGAAATGCAAAAGAGAGAAAGAAGTCATATTGAAACAAAGAATCTCTATCATTACTACCGCCTCAAAACTTTTTCTTTAGTCGTTGTAGTCTTTTTGTCCTCTTAATTTCACCATCGTCATTATTTTCCTTACTCTGAGTATTTATTTTTCTACTTCATTTTTGCTTAATGTCACACTAAATTTGGTTTCTTTATTCATAAGTAGGTTGTTTTTAAAAAATAATTGATTGCTCAATATTTCTCTTTAATATGTTTTATAATATTTAAAACTCATTTAGAGGGTTTCTTACTATCATTTGATGGTAGAAGTTTGCGGTGGTTTCATTTTTCATATTAAGTGGTATATGTGCAGAACCCCCATTTTTAGCACTTAAATTTTCCATTTTAAATAGTTAATTATGGAAGCTAAATTATAAAAAACATGTAGTGTTATTACTACATTTATTATAAGTTTGATTTCCTCTGCCATTCTTATATTAAGTGTTAAGGCTAAAATGTTACTATACTTAAATTAATAACATAATTATAAGAAACATAATAGAAATTACATTACAAGTTAACAACATTCTAATAATGTAAAAATGTTCAGTGGTTATAAAATTTAAATGAAAGAAAATATAGATAGACATAAGATTCTAGGAATATATAGATCAAAAGATATTAAACAATATTTCTGATAGTTTTAACTCTCAATAAAAAAAATACTATTCTACAAGCTAAGCCCACAAGCTAACCTATAAAGTCACTACGACTCATTGAATAAGCAAGGGACCATGAAATAAAATCTATCAGTACAACAATACTGAGTAGTCCACTATTAACAATACACAAAATGTGAAAATATCACCTGGAACACATAAAAAGATATCATAGGTGAACATAGTATTATATATATATATATATATATATATATGTAATACTAATGGCTTGTTTGGACCTACTTATCAAAAGTAGTTATCTAAGATAATTACTTATTTTAAAATGTTTTAAGCTAATATTTTTTTCAAAATAAGTGGTTATCTTGGATAACTACTTTTGATAAGTAACTTCAAACAAGCACTAAGTATGATGACCAAACAAGATAAAAAATTATGACAAAGGATATATCCTCTTTATACTAATTCATAAAAATCATAATTGAGACTTATCAATGAAGAATCTAAAGGATGCTTTCTATAGAGAAATACCTTGAACAAATCTCAACCCAATTATCATAAAATTCACATTATATCTCATAAATATAAGATCCATACCAAGGATTCCAAAATATCATAGGTAGGGAATGAAGGTAATTATTGACCATATGTAAAGCAAAAAGATAACTACTTATCATAGATAGGCATGTAGGCTACCACCAAACCATAAGTAGGCACGAAAACTACTACTGAACAACAAGTGGGTATAAATGCTACTACCAAACCAATAAAATAATAATTTCAAACTAACAATGATTATTTTCATTTTTAATTATTTGAGGAGAAATGGTATCCACTTGAAGATACTAAGGTATATCATTTATACTAGTACACAAAGGAAATATAGTATCATACTGACTATCAACCCAAGGTACTCTGATCGCAATGACATAAAAAAGAAGCACAATACCCTATTGAAAAGATAGCATAATCCATAAGTATACATACCCTATAAGAAATTCATAGATCTAGATAGAGTAAGATAGAGGGCCTAGTTGAGACATTAAGGTACATCAACAAACATTGAAACTAAACCTTGGGATAAAAGACGTCTTTACCCTAGCTACAACTTAAAGACCTACCATTCATGACCTCAAAGTCTTTCACTTTAAATATTAGTATTTTCTTAAGGTGGCCACAAGATCGTATAATAAACGCACATATCCAATTTCCACACTTAACTTAAATTAAAGTCAACACTAAGGTTAACCTAGTAATCTACTAAGGATATCTTAAGTTGAATTATACGTATTTAGGTGCATTATTACCATATTATTATCCACATTAATTACTAATTTTATGTTATTTAATAATTTATCATGAAAAGAATAAAATAAAATAATTAAAATACTTTAATATGTAGATAAATTACGAGACATGGCAAAAGACTATTTATCCCTTACGATTTAGCATTTAAAACCCCTAAGATGCACTAAAATCACATACTTCTATACTCAACAACATTTAATATATATGAGGCATACTTATTGGAATAAATATGATGGTACACTTAAAAGACCAAATTACCTTTAGGTCATATAATGGTAATAATTGTGCTAAAAATACGCCTAAGCATGCTTAACCTATTCAATCAAGCTAGAAGAAGTGAATGATGGCTAGAAAAGGTTGATAGTAATGGGTGATGGTGGAGGTGAACAAGAAAGCTAGAAAATAGGGCATAAGGGAAGTGTTAGTTATGTGGTTTTTATCAAAGTAACAGAAGTTTGGATCCAAATTTGTATTAGAAGATTTCACCCATGATCTAATGCAAAATAAATGAAGTGAATTGATGGATTATAGGCGAAGAACTTGAAGATACAAGTGAAGGTGTTTCGATAGATTTGAAGACCTTCAAATAAGTCGATTTGAAGATAGATTTGAGGAAGGATTAATCTCAAATTTTCCTTACTCAATGTAGACCCAAAAGGGAGGATTAGACTTTAGCTAACTTTCTCAAAGTTTGATCAAAATTCTCATTCAATAATCTACATACAATCATACGCACAAGGAAGGTATATATAGGAGAGATAAAGCTCAGTGGTGACTAGCTTAAACCAACCGAGTATCCTTCCCTAATCCAGCCCATTAATCATGGTTGAATTAAGCCTATATTAAACTTAATCAAAAGTATAATATCATTGGTTAAATTATACTAATGATTAATATTACAAAGCTATATAGTTGACTAAGATACATACATGAAATTATAACAATACCCTAACTTACATAAAATATACTTAGGGTTAGGGTTTACAACAAGTTTATACAAATAATGAATATCATCACTTTATCTCTTGTTGTAATGTATCATCCCATATATGGCATAGCCTTGCATGCCTTAGAATACTTGGACACATCAATATGTATGAACATCATCTTCTCACAAATATGTAACATACCTATAAGAATAACTTGAATGGTTTTCAATGTCAAGCATATAAGAATTATCAAGAATATATAGCATGATAGGCTCCAACATTAATAAAGCTAAATCATCTTCCTTACCTTCAGGATTAGTATGAATATGACAATAATTATGTTCAATGGATGCTCTTGCATCAGTTAGGACAAAAAAATGATGATGACATAGAGAAAAAAACTAAATGAAAATGGTGGTGGTGATGAAAGGTTACTGGATGTCCCATTGCTAGAGAAAATGGATTGGGAAGGGCAATGAGATCGGTTTAGAGGAAGAGGAAGCATGAAATTTGACTAAAATGGGGAATTTATTAGAAGGAGGAAGAGGAGGAGTAAGAAGAAGAACTTAGCTAAATTTGATAAGGTCGAACGAAATGGAGTGGATGAGAAGTTATATGGCTATATTTGGGAGAAGGTAAGGAAGACAGGGGAGGATTATATGTAAGAAAAAATGGCATGGTAGGAGGTAGTGTGAGAGAGGGAGATGATAAAAGGTATGTATATTAGAATGGTGGCAGGAGGGTGTGTTAGAGTAAGGTTAGAATTATTTTTATTTTAGATTTATTTTAATTAGGTTAGGGTACTTGGTTAGAAAAAATAAACTAGAGAAAATTAATTGGTTAGGGACGAGGTTTAAGGACAAAGAAAATGGAAAAATTAATTGTGATAATTTATTAAGAATTTATTTGGGTTACGGGTCAAGGGTTAATAAAGAAAATCAAGACAAGATTTTATGGTAAGTTTTTGACTAAAAAGCTAAACACCTAAAAATAAGGGTTATAAAATTTTTAGGAGTTACAATATGTGTTTTATATACTTTGTTGGTTTCTTGGTTTCCAAAACCTATCAAGTGGAACTCTATGGTGTATTCTTGATTGGTTTTTGTTGGAATGTTAAAATATTGGCAAGAGAAGTTAGGTGTTAGAATTTTGTTTGCTTGCTACTATGGAAAAAAAAAAGACTGATCAATACCTTATTAAATTTTGAAAAATGATGGTTTTCATGCAAATATGGAATATCAAGATGAATGGGGGGGGAATAATGGAAATAAAGAGAGAATTCAAATAAAGAATGTAGCTAACATGAGATAAGGGAATTATATTGAAGGTTAATGATTTTACAAAAGAAAAGATGTCAATAGGAGAGAGTAAGAAATGTTGTAGTAAATATGTGAATGCCAAAGCTCGTGTAATGGTTCACATTACGATTCATAGCTAGAGATAGGCATCTAAAGATGAGAAGGAGAGGTTATAAGACGATATGTAAGTATGATTAGCATTTATATACCAATATTATATTATATATAACCCATTTAAATCATATACTAATAATATTTATTGCTCTCATATTTAAATCATATACTAATAATATTTATTTCTCTCATGTAAAAAGGCTTTGATTTATCAAAATTTGTAAGAAGTTTATACTTAAAAAGTGTGTTAAATCTTGGAAAGAATTTAAGTCCAATTTAGCATGTCTTTACATGGTTATTGAAGATGGAACATACCTTTCAAAATCCCTTGGAAATTATCAATTTGTGATCATACTCCAACAATGGGTTATATTTGTTGAGTATCAGAACTAGTTTATCTTATAGAAGGAGCATAGCTACAAAAAATTCATACACAGTAGTTAAAAAAGTAGTATATACGACCGTTTATGACATGAAACCTATCATGTATACTCTTAAGTTTGCCCGACTATCATGATAAAGAATACACGAAGATTGGAACTCAAAATCGCCATGTATATATACAATACAAATTGATTGAGATGCAAAACCACTATGTATTCCTTTCTCTCTTTTTTTCCTAAAGAATATTTTGATCATTACCCTACCACATTTTTATCCTACAAAAAATCCTACATATGTTTCCATGGTGCTTTCACTAGCATCATAAGTATTTGCCTCATCCAAAATAGCAAGAAACCAAAATAAATGGTTATATACTTTGTATACAAAGTCTTCTATAAAATTCCTTTTCATTCATATTTACACTCTGTGTTAGTAAAAAAAATTAAATTTGTATATGAATCTACACACAATCATCATAAAAACATGTAATAAAATCTAACCATTTTTCCTAACTTCAATACTTGTTATTTTGATAATTGATAAGGTCACAATATTGATAGACCTACAAAATATGGAAAAGACCAAGTTATTATTAAGGTATATAGACAAAGATAATTAATATAAAATAAGCAAAGTAAATACATAATTCTCCTTACCTAATTCAATAATTGCAAATGATTTCCTTTATGACTATAATAACGTAGTATACACAACTTACACTATCTTATTATCGTGGACACTAAAAACAAAAAAAAATATTATCTTATTATTTTATCATATTAAATACTTAATATTAAATGATAATGATTCTTAAATGATATAAAAATTACAAACCTTTGTTTTTATCAAGACATATAGGGTGGTGGCACCCTTTCCTTCTTTTTTGGCCCAAAATAAGTCTTGAAGGACCAAATTGATGTAGTAGTCATTTATTAAAAACATATATGTGTTTGTATGTGTGTGATTCTAATTAATATCATTATATAGATAAATATGCATCTTTCCATAAGAACTTTTGGACTAAAATAAGGACTTCCATCAATTGAATCCATCCAATATACAGTCTCAAAAGATGGTTGCAATATCACTAGTACCCAATGCATGTCAAAGGAAAATAGATCAAATAAGAGAGACTATGGAGCCATCTACATGGCGTCAACCACAAATGGACCACGTTAAATATTACCATTTGCATTGGAAATTGTATCTAAGCATTGAAATCTATATACATCTGACCCGTCCAAGACATCAGATAATTAATTATCTTTTAAGAACCTATAACTATGAAAGAATAAATTTTGAGTATCAACACCACATTCCTGCAAATAATTAAAATAATATCAAATATGAAAGGATTTAAATTACCTCATATATATAATTATATATTGGCATTGAAACATCTCATCTCATAACAAATATAGGAAGTCCTTTGGCCTAATCTGGTTGTTCACATCATTTGATTTCATATGTAAATCAACTAGAAAAGGAATCCTAATAGAATTACCATCCAACAAAAGTGACATCTCCAAATTCAACCTAAATAAAGGTGATAGGTCATGGTGCTTGATTATTGTTTTCATTTCCATGGTATTTTGGGCTTACACATACTCCGTATCTTTTTTCCATCTTGCCAATATTTTTTGCGATTATATGACCGCCCTAAGTAAGAAAAAGTGGATGACATAATTATTAAATCATATATCGTCACTTAAGTAACAAGAATGTAATATTAAATTAAAAAAGTTTGGATTACCTAATCTTTGATAATTACAAGGTTATTTGGCCATCCAACGAATTACCTGACTAGTAACCACAATATGCGCAAATCCTCTTCTTCACGATTATATGCCACATCAAGTGGCACATGCTCCATTTAATATACCTTGATTATATTATAAATTGAGACCCAAACTTCATCAACCTTAATGGTAGAGTATGAATGGTTGAGTTAGACTCAATAAATGTAGTAACATTTGCTATAATAGTTATGCATAATGTTAAACAAATAACATTAAGCTAAGTAATTAGTGTTGAAGTTGGGGAAGGAATTCAACAAAAATACAAATTTAGAAGGGCATGAGGAATATTATGGATGAAAGAACTTGAATTTGAGAACCATAAATTCAAGGACTTACATCAACCAACTAAGGTTACAACCCTTAGCATAAATGGTGCAATATTTTGTAACAACTTAACACTTCCTTCATTTAAAATGTGTCAAAATCAAATAGGGTAATTTTTTAGCAAATAAGACCCCCTTCTCTAGGGGTAAACAAGTCGATGGGTTAGATTAACTAGTCAAATGTTCTAGGAACTAGTCAATCGATTTGATCTAACTAGTCAATCGATTTACCCTAACATAGCATCACTTCACAAATTCTATGCATATTCTTGTGTAAAAATCATTTCTACTCACATTGGAACATGTATCAGCATCAACCTACATATTTCTAAGGACGAGTGTAGCACCTACCTCTTGATCATCAGCATGCCTCTTTAGATCTACATAGCTCTTTTGTTGGTCTTGGGTAGTTCTCATCTAGTATTGAATCAAATGAAAGTGCCTATTCATCTCATCAATCATCACATGTCCTAACACGAGTGTCTCTCTACTATCATTCCAACATAAGGGACTATGACACTTCCTTCCATACAAGGCTTCAAAAGGTACCATCTTAATACTACTATGATAACTATTATTATAGGAGAACTCAATCAAGTCTAGATAATATTTCCAACTTCTCCTAAAATCTAGCACATACACTAGCAGCATGTCTTCGAGGGTCTAAATGGTTCTCTCGGTCTAACCATCTGTATTTGGGTGAAAAGTTGTACTCATCTTCAATTAAGTACCAAAGGTGTCTTATAATTTCTATAGGAACTGTGATAAGAACTTGGAGTCTCGATCAAACACAATGCCCTTAGGAACTCCATGAAGTCTCATCATATGCTTTTTGTAGGCATAGGCTAATTGCTCCATGCTCCATGTCACCTTCATCGGAATAAACACAACCAACTTAGTAAAACGGTGAATCATAACCACTATGGGTCATCGAAAGTCCAACCTCAAAGTCCATTGATATGCCATCCGACTTCCACTTAGAAACTTCCAATGGTTGTACTAACCATATCAGTCTATTGTGTTTGATCTTGACCTTCTAATAAGTTAGACATTAAGTAAAAAACTCTACTACTTCCTACTTTATATGGGGCCACCAATATACCCTCTTTAGATCCTTGTACAACTTTTTTCCCTCCAAGATGAATAGAATAAGGAGTATAATGTCCTTCCTCAAGGATCTTCTTCTTTAGCTCCACACAATCCAATGGTATACACCACCTACCACAGTATCTGGTACTTCTGTCCTTATGGATCCGAAATCCTTCAACTCTACCTTTTGTAATACCTGCCCGAACTCTCTCAAGCTTGATATCACTCGCTTGGTTAGCTCGAATCACCTTGAAGATCGAATGTGCAATGGTAAGTGCAGTCATTCTTGCCTCTAGGCTTCTAACAATGATCAATTAGATCTCCATCTTCCTAATCTCTTGACATAATTGATCTAATAAAACAATTGAGCCTAAAGAATGCAATATTTTTCTACTAAGTGCATCTGCCACCACATTGGCTTTACCCTTATGGTAAGTCAATTCCAAGTCATAGTCCTCGACCAGTTCCAATTACTGACAATGTATCAGGTTCAACTCCCGCTAAGTGAAAATATGCTTGAGACTTTTATAATTAGTGTAAAACTTGCACCGAACTCCATAAAGATAGTGTTTCCAAATCTTGAGAACAAACACTATTGTAGCAAGTTCCATGTCTTGTGTTGGATAGTTATATTCATGCGGTTTTAGTTGTCGTGAGGCATAAGCCACCACTCTTTTATGTTGCATGAACACACAACCTAGTCTATGATTGGAAGCATCATTTTATACTTCAAATCCATTGGTCCCACTTCGTAATGTGAGCACTATGGCTAAAGTCAAATGCCCCTTCAACTTCTTGAAGGCTTCACCACACTTCTCATCATGAAAGAAAAATATCTTTTGTGGTGGTTAATAATTATATCACTAATGATGGAATGATGAAAATTTTGTTGAAAAAATTTCATAAAAGGACTCTTTTACATGGTGGGTCAATCTTACATAGTTGTGATCAATGTAGGGATTGGAAAATTTGGGATTGCGTCTCATTTTTTATTTTAATTCCTATGAGGACTAAAATTTTTAAGGGCTTATGTCAATTTTTTAAGCTCTCTTCATCAAAAAAGTTAACTTCTGATTGTAAAACTAGAGAAAATTTAACTTATTTGATGATTCACAATGTTTTTACTTACAAGAATGCCTATAAGAGGTTGAAACGTTTATATGGAAATTTTAAGTTTGTAGTTACCGGTATCAATGGTTGGAAATTATCTCATGTTGTCTATGAGAAGTTAGAACTTTTTTATAAGTATATAATAGTTTTCTCAGTAAAAAAATATCCTACTGCAAATAATAAAAAATTCTAAAATTTGTCATGATTATAATTTCTTTTAGAAGTTGGGTAAAAGTGATATTTTAGTCATTAAATCTATGTCATCATATATTATTGATATGTTTGAAAAATATTGGAGAGAAATTGATGAGATTTTGCCTATTGCTAGCATCTTGGATCCTCAAAACAAGATGGATTATGTTAAAGAATATTATAGGAGACTATATGAAAACAAAGTTGATAATTTTTTGTATAAGTTTTTATGATATTGAATTTGGAAAAGTTAGGAACATTTTTTATTCTCTCATGTTGAATATTAAAATAAAGTTATTGGAAGTACTATTGAGCTAAGTGTTTCCTTTAAAGTTCAACTAAGGAATTCTCTAAAGCAAGTTGCACCTCTAACTTTCGTTAACAATAAAGAGATGATTTTTCTATATCTAATAAAAGTAATGTAAGAAAAGTGACTTTGAGATATGAATTGGACCAATACAAGAAAAATAATATGTTGCCAAAAAGTGATCATTTTAACATCATTAGCTTTTTGAAAAATAATATCAAGTATCCAATTGTGCAAAATATTTGTAGGGACATTCTTATCATTTCCATTTCTATAGCGGCATTAGAGAGTGATTTCACCATGACATGATGCATTGTTAGTCCCCATCATTTGAGGCTTTATACAAATACTATGGAGGCATTAATGCATATATAAAGTTGGATGTTTGAAGACATTAATGATAATATTAACCTTTCTTCAATCATTTCATCTTGCATATATTTTTTTATATGATTTAATATATATATATATATATATATATATATATATATATATATATATATATATATTTTGTTTAGCTATGTTATGTACATTGAAAAGTCAGTATGTGTGTACAACAATGGTACAAGATTCATACACTAAGGATTGATTGACAGTAATTGATGTTTTATATATGGTAAAGAGTTATTTATTTTTTACATTAGTATTATCATCGTATAAAATTTTACCAATGGAAACTAATTTTTAAGATATTATATTTTTCAACGATACTAATAATTATAAATATGACGATTGATGATATGTATGGGAGAGTGTAATCTTCAATTATATGGATCTAATCGTTCGAATGGAGTTGGGATGAGATGATAAAGGCTCGATGATGGTGACTTTAAATACTAAAGGTTTGAAAGTGATGCAAATAAGATGGTGGTGGTTCGAATTATGGTAGAAAAATGATGATGGTGATTCATTGATGCTGATGATGATTCGATGGTGTTGAATTAATGATGAATGTGATTCAAATATTATGAGATAATGATGATGAGGTTTTTAAAGTAAGGGTTTCGATGATGTTTAGAGTCATGGTTTAGGGTTAGGGTTAAGGTTTTGTTTCAAAAAAGAGGAAATAAGGCGGTGTTTGGTTGGCATGGATGGTTTAGGGTCTCAAATGAATGGTATAGGGCTTCAATTTTATATATCGATTTAGGGTTTTTTTTTAGCCACAAAAAAGAGTAGGAAAATATGGATTAAGATTAGTAGAAAAAATATGGATTAATCTCTAATTCACACAAATAAAGAAATTAAAACTTTTAAGTCAAACTATTCATACAGATTTTGAATTGCTTGAGCTTGAACTCATACAGAACTCCATCAATATTTATCTTCAAATTCAATTCTTCTTTCAATAATCATAATACATGCCATACACTCGATATTCATGAATAATTTAACCTTTCTACCACTAGTTAACACATATTCCAAAGGATTCCAAGCTAAAAGATATTATGTTACCTTTATGCTAACTTTATTCTCCTATTTTATTAATTAATTAATAAATTAGCTAAATAACTTAATAGTGGTCAAAAATCCTGCCAACATCCTCCTCATACACATGGTTACTCCTTCCTTGCATGCCATGCACATGCACGTAGACATTTAATTATTTTTTTTTGTTACATTTTGAGCAACGTAACTATCCATTGGTCTTTAGATTTATGGGAGACACTTTTCAAATGAAGAATAATTGGTTCCATAATTATGAAAGCAAATTCTTGAGTGTTTTCTCAAGCATCAATTGATGCCAAGGAAAAATTATCTTATGAGACTAGTAAATGGTGGTTATGTTGATTTAAGACTTTTGCATTGTATATATAGGGTAGTTATCTAAATCTATTAGGGTTTATATTATATTTCATTGAGGATGGATTTTAGTGGACATGCTTTTAATTTGTCTTATGTTGTTATTATGTTTAGTAATTTGGAAACTATTTGAGCATTGAATGGTTAGAATGTCATTGCTAGATTGTTTGGAAGAGTACTTATTATTAGCAATTTTAATTTATTTGGGAATAATTTTTTTTTTATTTGTATCATAAGTTGTTATGTTTGAGGTAGGTTTCCTCTTTATTTATATGTGTGAGTCAACTTTTAGTAGTAGTTTTGTAAGTGTGCTACAATAGATATAATGCATATTAAATGAATCCAATAGTATTTTTTATATAGAATGACTATACTCATTTAGCTCCCCTTAAGAACCCATTTAATCAATAAACTCCTCTAGTTTAAGTCCAATCTATTGGGACCTAACGGAACTAAATTAGATATAGGTCTAGCAATAGTAAAATAAATCTAGGTTTGGGCCATGTCAAAACTAACCTAGACTTGACCAATTGTCGTCCTTAGTTAAGTATGAAAAAAGGAGTTCGATGAGAGGGTGTAAGGCTCTGCCTATTTGATTTCTAAGGGTATAGAAGTTGGTTTTTGGCATGTGATATTTCCCCCTAAATTTAATTTATTATTCATATTATGCATGAAGGGTATTTTACGATGTTAAAGCATGAGAAAATAGTTTTACCTTAAATTTAGTCCCTTCCTTGTTTTAGAGTATTTAAGACATGGTTAGTTTGTTTTAGTTGGATCTAACTCATGATTAACTTGTTAAATATGTTAGTTGATGTTTATAAAACATTGAATAACATGTATATATGTTGGTTGGTGTTTCATATGGATTAGAAGGTATATGATTAGCCTTGAACGGTGGATCTTAGAATTTTAGTTGAACTAGTCTACTAGGGTTTAGAACTAGTTAATAGGTTCTACAACTCAACTAATTTGGGTCTATTAGTTAGAAAAGTAAGCTATCTTCTAAGAGGTTGATCTCAACTTACCACTTATGAAATAATTTAGGGCTTTACTAATCAACTGATCTGATCATTCAACTAGTTACCCAAAACTAGTCAACTAGTTCCCTTAACCTTATCACTTAACCTTTTTTTTGTGGATCCCAAACTAGTCAACTAGTTTGTTGGACCAATTCACTACTTGGGATTTTCATGATATTTTTATCATTTTCCCTTGGTAGTTTAACTATGGTTTGACCTTTTGATTTTCACTTAACCTAGGAATAAATGAATGCATAATTGGCTAAGAATGAATTTTAATAGCTGGTTACCTTTAATGTGCCATGTGTGGCTTATTAAATTTATTATTGATCTTTTTAGTACCCTTTTACAATAATGAGTTACGTGAATAGTATGGAATTCAAATATGGTTAATTAGTGATTGTGTATGGAATGGTGGAGAATTAGTGTGCTCAATCATAATTCTTCAACAAATGTGTGGATTATGTGGTCGCAGGCTTATAAAGATCAGTAAATGGAATAAGCCTTAGAGATACCTTAGGTGATTTATATATTAATTACATGTATTCAAGTATCACCTGATATAAGTTATTGTTATGATCTATGATTTCATTTTGTAATGCATGATTGTTCCCGTTGGATGGTACAAGCAAGTTATTATATAAATGGTTGAACTATGATCTCACGTCTATGCTTGCTTATGTTATCATATGAGAATGATATGTTTTTTTAGTATGAACCTATGTATACCATGAATTACATAATAATTTGATTTTGATTTACTTAGTACTTTACCATATATATAGATTACCATATAATGGCTATTATTCATCTAATGTGCAACCAGGTGAGAAATTGGATATAGTTTAGGCTTTATTAGAAGGGACTTGATCCACCAACTCCTTCATAGCATAAACAACCTTCTACTCCATGTAGAGCCACTACTCTTCATTCTTGTTTTAGTGATCAACCTTTTATCAAATATTTTACTAGACTAACTAGGATCATTGAAAGCTCTCCACATTCTTCTTTCTTCTTTAGTAGCATAATTAACCTACAAAGATGGGTCAAAAGGTTTCTTAGTTAGAAAGTTCTTCTTGGTAAGTGTATTATTGATGCTAAAACTTGCACTGATTTGTACAAGTTTTGCTTCATATAGACTCTATCTTATATGCACATTTTTCCACTTCTCAAGCTTTATGATCTAGTAAACATTTATATCATTTTCCTCTTCTGTATGAATATTTATATTCATATCACTAGCATTCCCATTATTGCTTATGTATTCAATGTTCCTGTAGTATTCGATGAGGCTAGACTAGCTAGGATACTAGGGATTTTAGCCTACCAATGTACTAAGGTGACTCAAAATAAGTGGATTTGCACCTAGACACACAACATGATTATTTTGAAGATTTTGCTTTGAATGAAATCAACTTTCCCTCAAGTATATGTCTAGCTTCGAGAGACAAATAACCAAAAAGAAAATTCATTCTTTATTACAAGAGTGGGTAACATGTATCTTATTATATTAATATGTCTCTCCCGGATGTTGTTTGTAAATTAAATGAATTGCTAAGCTCATATGTTTGGTTGTTTTTATTTGTTCTTACTAACTGGCAATTACATACTTAATTACGAATATCAATCGTGTAACAACTTTATAATTATTCTGTCATAGAGTGATAATTATGCACTTATGATGATAGTTGGTGTTGGTCCAGTGATTATTATATCATATAATGAAGTCATGATTATTGTACTCAATAAAGTAATTATCCTATGATATAGTGATGATTATCATATAATAATTTGGTGAGTATCTTCTCACAATTATTCATCATGTGCTTAAGATGATGGTTTATTACTAGTTTAATTAGTGATTATTGTATCACTTGAAACCTAAATAAGCATTGCCTGAAAATCAAATAATCACCAACTAAAATTAAAATAATCACCTATTGAAAATGAAATATCACTAACCCCGAGAAGTACAAAATAATAAACAAAAAACATATGTGTATATTAAGTTTTCAACGTATAAATAAAGAAAAATAATAATATTAATAAATATAAAATAATTATGAATATAATTATGAAGAAAGCTTCTTATTAGTTTGGTGATAATTGTAACATATAATAGAACGACGATTGTTTATTTTTTCACAAACCAATGATTATCATATAAGAATTTAGTAATTATTTTATCAGATATGAGTAATGTGTATGTACGTTGTGTACTACATTGGTTAGTATCTTATTATAAAGTAGTAAATTATTTACTCAAAGCCACGCTCTTCTTAAAAAATTATATGTACATAGTAATATCATATAGTTTGCCACCACTGGCCATTAAAGAAAGGTGGTTTCACATTCAAGTTAAAATTCAGAATATACCGAACAAGAAACAAGGGGAAGAGGTAGGGGTCCGGATAATAAGCTCGGTTCGGAGATATACACGATCTGCGTACATCCAACAGTAGGTGAGTTATGGTTAGCAACCGAGAAGGAGCAGTTATGTACATTTATTTATTTTTATGTTTGTAATTAAATATATAAAAAAAAAAAAAAAACGACAGTCGTGTCACCATGCATCGTGCGTACGTCGGGGACTTCTTCTAGAAGGTGGTTTACGGTCCAAAAGTCAGGCAGCGACGCAATGAACTATCGCTTTATTCGTGGCGTGCCAATTATTAACGATCCTTTTCCGAAATATCAGACTATAATAGAATGGACGAACGTTGTTCGGTTGTACCAACCTTCACAGCTAAGGCTGCTACGTCCCCCCTAAACCTAGCTATAGTTAAATATAATAATCCGCCCAAGCATACGATGTTTAGTCTCCATGCCCGCTCAATGAAGGTTGAGACAAAAGAGAAAAGCACGTAAGAGCGGATTCAAAGTGTAATTTTTTAGGTGAATGAACTTGAATTTGATCTTAGGAAAAATGTTAAATTAGACGATGGCATCAAAAGAAATGTACGTGAATGAGTTACAATTTGACAGAGTAGGTGGATGGAGGATTAACTAATTGACAAGGGACCACACACATTACTGTCATGGAAAAGACCATAGGACTAGAAGATAGTCGGCGGAACCCAATCCTGTCAAATGTTATGCTGACTTCAATTCACATTAATTTTAGTTTATGAAGAAAACGAATCATCTTTGGTTAGTTTAATGTTATTTTCATGATATATGACATAATATCGTGCGTGCCAATAAGCTCAGCTTTTTACAATAGTTTAAGACTTTACTTCTAGGAGAAATTTTACTTTAAAAGAGAACATTATTAGTTTAAATACTTTATTTGAATACCTTAAAATTAGAACTAACAATTATTGGAACTTCTACAACTCTTTGTTAAGAAACTATTTATTCAAAATATAAAAAAGTTATGTCTCTATTGTTATCCAAACAATGAAATTATGATCAAAGAATATCTAAAAGTGAATAATGTTAAGAATTTCATCTTGTTTGAAATCCCTTCGTGATTAGAATTTTTCTTCCAAATGAAGTCTAAAAATAGTTAATCATAAGAAAATTATAAATATATTTTTGATTTATAAGGTTGTCCCACAGTATCACTATTCAACCCTATCAACTATTGCATGATGATGGAGATGAGGAATGTAATATTGAAGTAAGGACACTCGGAAAAAACAAAAATTCCAAAATATACTAAGTATTATTCTTGAACAATCCATAGAATCAAGGGTGTAGAAAGAAAAAAAAAGGTAGAGCATGTTTTCGAAATGAAAAATGTTGTTCCAATGAAATTTAGATACACCGATGATAGTAATATTGTTTAATATTAAGACGTTGATTATGTCCTAGTGGTACAATGCCCTCCTTCTCAATTTTATGGCCAATGATCAAGCTCCGCCTTTGGTGCATATGGTGGGTCATATATATTGTTTATGCACTACCCTGAAATAAGATTTTGAAGTGACCAATAAATAACGGTTAAAACAAAATCGTTGATAAAAGTGCATAAAAATTGAATGCAATAGTAGTTTAGATAACTGTTTTGCTAAGAAATTGTCATAAAAACTACTTACATTATGAGATAGAGTTTTAGACAACGATTTATTAAAGAACCATCATAAAAAATGCAGGCTTTAATAATAATTATTTATAAAGTTGTCATCTAAAACTCACAACATAGCCTTCTTTTTTTTGTCTCGCATCATATTTGCACCTATTATATATATATATCTCTCTCACTCTCACTCTCACTCTCACTCACACGAACACACACTCACACACTCATGTTTTTTACCTTGTCATTGTTCTCTCTAGCTTTGTTGATCTAGCTCCAAAAATTCCTTTCCTTTCATGACATTATCTCATATAAAACTCCACAATTTCCTTTCCTCTTCATTGATACAGAATTATAATTTCCTTCCTTGGTCCTCTTCTTGTTTTCTCTAGTGTTGCTGATCTAGCTCCAAATAATTCATTTCCACACATATAATTACCTCTTATCAAAATCCACAATTTCTTTTCCTCTTCATTGATCTAGCTTCATAATTTTCTTCCTTAGTATTCCATTTGTGTTTAAGGGATATGGTTCCTCCAATTCTATTCATGATCAGGCATAAAAAAATTCTCAATAATAAGGAGTAAAGCGCAATAATAGGTTGACAGTTCAAAAGTAAAGGTAGCTTGTGGTGTAGCCTGCAATTCTATAAAAAGGAATTGACAAAATGGTTAGATTTAATTACTCTTCAACACCCCTATTCCTAGACATTCATAACTCATATTGACATTGCTACTTTCATCAAATCTATGAGTTTCTTCTAGACTCAATGGTTCATGGTTTGACTAAGTTGAAGGTTATGTTGTGTTTATGTCTCATATTTGAAAAAAAAAAAAATTCTAAGATCTAGAGATTTGGAGATTCAATTTTTTTATTCTAGGACTAATCATTGTTCTTGATATGGTGATTTGATTCAAGGAATTATTGATATTTGATTTATTCAAAATCTATCTTAGATTCATCTTATGTTCTTTAAATTTGATAAACCAAGCACATTCTATGGTTGAATACCTCTATATCTAACAAACCAATGCATAATGATTAGTTATTTTGTCGTTAGAAATGGTGTTTGTTGACCTGATATTTGGTGCTAATTATAAAATTTAGGGCTTCCTTATTTTTGGAATTTGATAGATCTCATCAATTTAGAAATTTATCTAAGTGAATGCATCTAAATCTATCCATTATTGAAGTTTATACATTCTAGCTATGTAATAGTAGAGTGAATTGGTATAGTTATCCTTACAAAACTATTGAGGGTTCAAGTCCCTCTCTATCCTTCAATTCTAGAAAATTTGTTCTAGATTGGAATTATTTAGTTAACATAATAACTATGGAAATAAGATATACTTATCATTGAAATAAGCCATGCCATAGAAATAAGACATAATCACCATATTTTAACTTCATACATCAAGTTTGATATAATAATATTTTTAAGTTTTGGCACTTGATTATATGACAAAAACTTTAAAGATAAAAAAATAATAAAGATTTATTACATTTCATGGATTAAAATTCTTACAAAGTATAACTTTTCATCTTATAATTTATTTAGTAAAAAGAAATCATATAACAAAGTTATATGTTATTATCGTTCCCAACCTAGTGATTATATAGTTATAGAGTGGTGGTGGTTTGGTTATTATCTTAGCATAAAGTGATGCTAATAACAACAACAACAACATGTTATATATATTATAATTATAATCAAAATTATATTTTAAGTAATTAACAGTGATAATAATAATAATAATATAATATTGATAATTATTTATTATTAATAATAATAATAAACTTGGTGATTACCCCACAATAACTTGGTAATTATCATTACTAGAATGGTGATTAGTTTATTACTAACTTGGTGATTATCTCAAGTGATGATGGTGATCATCTTGTATTATAATTTTGTTCAATTATCATTTTAATTATGATAATTATAATAACAATAATTATAGATGCAATATTTTTTAATTACTTATGCATATAAATAGAGTACTGATTATGTTTGATGTTACTTGAACTAGTGATTATTAGCACCTTTTTACACAAACTAAAGTGAAGAAGTAGCTACAAAACACTCCATTACTAGGTTTTAACTATGTTCTTGATACAAAAAGTTCATTATGTTCTTCATCTACTCTTACATTAAGTAAAAATAATTATTATATGTAAAATTATGTTTATTATTGTTTTAAGGCTTCACTATCAACTTATTTTGAATGATTATGAAGTTAAATTTGAATTTTTATCATTCTCAATTGATTATAGAACTTTTGTTTTTATGTAAAGGAGAATATTTTGATTTTGGATCAAAATTCTCATCATCTAATAAAACAATATTGAAGAAAGTTCATAGAGATATAAGATAGATTATATGATAATAAAAAAATGAGACATGCAAATTAAATAATAAGGAAGATAATTGTTATGCTAAATAGTTAAAAATATGATTATTTTGTACACTAAGTTTACCTAGTTATTTGCTCCAGGGCTCAACAAATAAGTTACCACTTCTAAGAGATGTGTTTATAAATAATTAACAATACATTTTAAAATTGATGCAAAATCAAGTTAGTTACATGTAATAGTAGGTACAGTACCAAGGTTCTTTTCATCATAATTTTGGAAGACATCAAATTGTATGATGAAATTAGAAACACCTTGCAAAATAGTAGTATTTTTTTTTACTATATGTCACAAATTTTATTGTTTTTCTTTCTATTTAATGCATACATATCATCTTTTTTCTTCTTCTTCTTCTTTTTTTTTTTTTGCTTTTTTCTTTTTTTTTATCATATACTCTATCTTACCACTCCATTGATTTTCTTTAATATTCAGTTGTTAGGATACAAGAATTTTGGAATATTATCATATACTTAAAAATATAAATCCTACAATTAATTAAGAACTACTAAATTTTAAATTAAAATTCATAATTAATAAATATTAGTTGATAGTGAAGTTTATCAATAATAGTAGACATAATTTCACATGTACAAATTATTTCTAATTTACTGGAGAGTAAATGAATAATCTAGTAAACTTTTGTATGAAGAGTAGAGTTAAATGTCAATAATAGATCATTTTTCACTTTATGTTGCTTAGTCAATAGAGTTTGTGAAAAAATATGTTAATAATCATTGGTTCAAGTGGAATCATATAAAGATAATCACTAGTCATTTTGCATACTCAAGTAATTAATATAATTATACCTATAATCATTGTTATTATGATTTCATAATAATAATTATAATAATTGAATGAATATATAGCATAAGATTATTACCATCATCGCTAGAAATAATTTCCACTCTTGAATAACCTAATTACCAACTTCACTTAGGGTAATACCAAGCTAGTCACTATCACCACCATAGATAATTATCATTCTATTAATGAAAATTACCAAGTTATTTTGTGATAATTACCAACCTTATCACTATTATTAATAATAAATTAATATTATTAGCACATTATTATTATTATTACTATTATTATTATTAACACTATTAATTGCTCAAAATATAATTACAATAGTAATATATATATAATTGTAACACCCCCAATTTTTGGAGTATAAAATTTTATTTTTAAGATAAATCATAAGCGTTTGAAAAATAAAACCTGGGAATGTTATTGCTCCACCAACCATGCGAGAGGTATGATCATCACCTAATCCATGCCTGTTGTAAGGAAAAATGGAGCAATGAACCAAAAGAAGCATGCTCATAATATAAATGTGACAATACAAGATAATAAGGATGAGAATAATATTATAGATACAATGAATATGATAATTTTTAAAACCAAATATAGGAAATCAAACCAAAAGTTTAAATAACCAAAAACACAAAAATTTCCCAATGTAATGAGAAAAACACTTCTAACCAATTAGCCTAACTCTTAGGCATAAACATAAACCTCCAACCGCTAGCAAGGACCCACTAATGGCTCATGTCATCACCCTCAGCATACCTTAACTGAAATTTGTAACCCTATCAATCATCCTCTACTCCCCCACACTAGAATTTGGATCATCACACTAACTACACAAGTGTTGTATCAGTAAGATGAAGTACTGGTAAAACATACTACCTAAAATATGCTAAGGCTCATGTAGCTCATTCAAGCCATATAACAGCATGGTAATATCATATCAATACAATTTCAACACTTAATCTCAAGAAGTAGTACAACAAGACATGTTATGGGAATCATGGAAGTATAAAGATATAGCAATTATGTCATAGTCCATATAATATAAACCATATTATAATTCTTCCTTTAGTGATCGCACAAATTACTATTAATAAGATAATGTATTTAGCTACACCTAGATCCACCATCAACAAAATTCATGGCAGTATAAATAATCATAATGAGATGCCACACTCATCACATGGAGTCAGGATATATCAAAGGGGCTTTCTTTAGGGATACCACATCCACTACACATGGTCAAAGTACAATGAAGGAGCTTGTACCGGGACACCTCACCCACCATAACTTGAATGTCTCCACCTCCAGGGCTAAAAAGTTGGGATACCACACCCACCTAAGTATTGGACAATATAAAGTTCCATGGGGCTTGTATTGGGATATCTTACCCACACATACTAGACATCGACGCCATGTCGGCATGCCATCTTATAATCCTAAATCTCAAAGATATGGACATACCCACTACCAACCACAACTCGGTAGAGAAGGAAATAAGTACTGAGTGAAAATATAACAATAAGGCTACCCGCCCACTAACTCCCAACAACTATCCTAAGAGTCGGAGAAAAGAGTCAACGAAACCTTATTCCATTAATATTTTTTTTTCAAGTGATATCACAAATCATAATAAAAATCTGCACATAACCAAATAGGTGTTTCTAAGAAATAACACCAAACACATCACAAGGTATAAAAGCCAGGAAATGGGTGTTTATAGATGACATAAAATGTAATAAAATTCAATCCCTAATTACGATCATTATGATTCTTATTAAATTAGAATAATAATAGTTGAAATCATATTTTAAATGTTGTAAATACATGGAGGTATCAACAAAAAATACCCAATATAATAACCATAATTTATAAACAAATCAGGTTGTCTTTAGTCGCACTAGTCGATTGTCTGGTCGTACTAGACCTGAATCAAAAAAAACTTAGAGAAGCAGTTGACTAATTGGCCTCACCAATTGAATGTTCATGGGAACCAGTTGATGGATTTAACTAATCGATCGATGGTTCTAAGTAGAGGCCAACCCTTTTTTCCCTGTAGAGAAACCAGTCGATAGGTTAAACTAACTGATTGATTGGTCATAGAAGTCATTTGACTAGTTTGGTCCAATCAGTCGATGGGTCTAAGTAGAGGCCAGACCATTTTTATCTGTAGGGGATCGACTGATCATAGAAACTAGTCGAATGGTTTGTCAAACCAATTGAATGATCTCACGACCAACTAATCCAAATCTCCAAACCATTCAACTACTCACACAATCAATCAAAGGGTTAAAGGAACTAATATACTGCTATGGGTAAAACATTACCCAACCTTGCAATACACACACTAAAATTTACCACACTTTACCATATTAATCCTATTATATTTCTATGTCATAAAACCTATAAAAATACATGCTACACACATAGAATCATATAGATATATAGTAATGTAAATACTTGAACAAATCATGCTCAAATAGCCAACTTATTCTTTAAATCAGAGAAATCCAGCAATGCTAACGTAAGAATAATTACACCAGATGCTTAGGTTATAGAATACAAGTTAGATCATGCTCACATATACACCAAACATATGGTTACCTACTGAACCACAAAATCCCATTTATGTTAAAGATAAAAATGTATTACCTTGGCAATTCTTCAAACACAAAAGCTCCTACTTGATGTCTATCTAGCAAAATCTTGATTCATAAGAGAATTAAAGTTAAAACCATTAAAAATCATCTTTCAAAACTTCATTAAAGTCAAGAAAATTTTAGAATAAGAACACAAAACATCACATTTTTCTCAAAAAAAAGGGTGTCAAAGGAAAATGTTAAGCTCTTCAACCTTTCTCAACATTAATTCTTCCTTATTAAAGGAAAAAAGGGGGGAGAAATAAAGCCAAGAACAGAAAAAGAAGAAAAAGGAATATAATGCTCAAACAGAGGGTAGAAAACTAGAGAAAATATCTATTTTTCTTAACAAAGAGGAGAAAAAGGGAAAAATGAAGGAATTCTCAACACTTGAGAAATTTTCGACCAAGAAAAGGGAGAAGAGAGCAATAACAATAAGTGAGAAATGAAAAGGGATCATAAATGAATGGTATAGATGCAAAGTTCGGTCGACATTCACTGAAGAGAGGGAGATGGGGCTGGCAAGGTTAAGTGTGGGCAACCAAGTGAGGGCTAACTTAATGGGGCGATGGGGCATTGAGTATAGTTAGGAATGAACATGGTAGTAGATAAGGGAGTCAAGAGATGGTGCACAAATTGAATCTCACACCCTAGCTGCCAAAAGAGAGAGGGATAGGTGAGGGAGAAGAGAGAAGATGAGACTTACTTCAAAAGTACTTTTTGGAAAAAATTTGGCTAATAAAAATTATTTAATGATCTAAATAATGTGAAAGTAATCCTAGAGCACTAAAATATTCTTATTAGCACAAGTGAACTCTAATAAAAAGTTTTCATAAACATTAAAAAGAAATTCAAATTAAAATTAGAAATGGATCTAAAATCGCATGATAAGTCAATGGGTTTGGGCAAACTAGTCGATTGGTTCGTTAAGAACAAAAATGTCAATTATTCAGCACACCAGTCGATTGGTTAAGCAATCCAGTAGATCGGTACTCCTGAAATTCGCATATTTATTAATATTTCAAGCTCATTCCGAAACCAAAATTAATTTATTTTATATCAATATAATTTTAAACACATTTTGAAGGATTTTGGAATGGGGTGTTACAATAACAATAACCACCAGTCTATGACATAATAACTGTCAAGTCATTATATAATAATCACCACTCTATGATTAGATAATCATCATGCTTTGGCATAATAATCATATATATCTCTATTATATTATTTATTGGCACTATGTAAACTATCACAATAAGATAATAATTCATGTTTATTATTTGAAAAGTTATGCATTGTAAGTATTTTTAAACTATAAAAGTACTAATAGATCATATTTAAAGGTTTTGTTATGTCACCA
Source organism: Tamarix chinensis (assembly GCA_030549775.1). Taxonomy (NCBI): domain Eukaryota; kingdom Viridiplantae; phylum Streptophyta; class Magnoliopsida; order Caryophyllales; family Tamaricaceae; genus Tamarix; species Tamarix chinensis. The sequence goes on along the minus strand of CM060180.1, from coordinate 65,526,319 downwards.
AATATCAAATTTTAACAAGATTATTATAATTAACTCAATGGATGAAGTTGGAATATGATGATTGTCTTATTTTAATAGTAATTTTATCTTATGTTTATAATTATTATGTTCTTTAACGTATATATTATATTCAAAATATCAATGATAGATAATAGAAAAAGTATATAATATATAATAAGTGGTGTTTGTATCTTATGTACATTATAATTGTGTCTAATATTATATTTTACAAATTAAGAGCACGTAGCGGTTCACGATAACAATTGTTATCAGATTATGATTGCTTGTAGGTCCGTGAAGTTTTCATAAGTTTTGTCTTTTTCCAATCTCGTCGTAGACTTTGTAACAAGAAAAAAGTGATAGATACGTGTGAAACAAGCCACCAACGTGATCATTTTGTGCAAAAATTGTCTTTCCTTGTGGGTCTTTCTAGTCTTATCTGTCATTTTCATTCTTGGTGAAGAAAGGAAATAGAGTATCTCTTCATATTCATTCCATTATCATTTAAAAACAAAAGAACAAAAGGGAAAATGAAATAAAGCGATGAAGGTATCGCCCCTACTGAAAAAAGAAAAGAAAACAAAGGAAAAAAGGAATCAATAAATGTGTTTGCGGGCAATCCCAGATACTATTTGTCAAGAGTTTAATTTTTAATCAAAGTAATATAATAAGAAAATTGAACATTAATACACAAGTTAATTGTTATTATCATTAATCATTTGTCCTGCTTTAATTAATCGTATCTAGTGTCCCTTGATACTCAGAAAAACCCATTAATAAATTACTATTCTTCGAGCTTCTAAATTCGCAAATAAAGTAAAATGTGGTACCTCATGCAGCCATATCTACATGCATTGCATCTCATGCTACACGTGCATCAAATGTGTATAATTGTATATTGTCTTTAGGGATGAAATTTCCCCACTAGTCCTGTGGTCCAAAAATTTTTGTTCAAATTTAGATTTCGAAGCAATTTGTGATCTTGTATTTAATGATTTGTCAAGAATAAAGACAGGTCTCCATTCCTAAATTGGCCCACATATATGCATACACATATACATATACATATACATACATACATACATATATATATATATACATTATTTTATTATAATTTTTCTACAATAATGTAGAAAGAGAAAATATTTAATTATAAATTTTTGAAGATATTTTTAAATTTTAGAGATAAGGATGGATTTAGAGATAGTCATTTGATTTGAGAATGAAGATCTAGTACCAACAAGAATTGATATAGGAAATCCCTCCTAACAAAAATGGAAAAACGGGACGGATTTAAAAATTTATGTGTGTTGAAGGTCCAAAAATAGAGATTTTAGCCCTGCCCAGTTGCTGTCATCTCTAATTGCCATTAATTATTACAACAAAATTAGCGACAAGCTAAATTGTGAAGCACCGTCTTCTTTGTGATGTTATGCACATCTAAAACATCATGAAGTATATTCGTGTTGAATAAATAGGCACTTATTGATGATTGTATATAAGTGATTCTATGGTAGATTTATTGATAGGAATATCAAAGTTACAATTGTGTCAAGGTTTATTGCATCAACTACTTAATACGGAAGTTTATTCTATGGTGAAAATTTTACCCAATAAAAAATATGGAAACATATTGAAAATAAAATAAACTTAAGCCTAAACATTGGCCTCAATTCTTATGGTAAGGAAAACTCATGATCATAAAAAATAATGTTAAAAAGATGCAAGCATGTTTTAAATGAAAGAAATAAGATTTTGGATGAACTCAAGGGAAATAAAACTAAGGTTTTTTCTTCAACTATAACTAGGATTCAATCCACCTTTACTTAAGATCAAACACGATCAAACACACGTGAGTTAAACTTAAGGTTGTAGAAGCAAAATAGGAAAGAAATGAGAAGGTAGAACAATCCTGAGGCTAAACACACAAGAGAGAAGAAGAGAGGAGAGAGCTGAAAAATTTAGATATTTTTATAATGTAGAAAATGTAGTGCAAATGTACTTTTTTAGAAAACTAATAAAACAACCAAAGGCATATACCCATGGGCATGGTCTTAACACATGAAGGAGAGGGAAAAAGAGGGGGCTGACTTGACTGGACTTGCACTTGAGTGCTATGAATTCTAGATTAAGTGTGTTGCCAAATGATTTCTTGAGGCATAAAGAGCTATGTGGACCTTTCAAATTCTCATTGGATAATACTAAAGTAATTATGGGCTAATTAATGAGTAAAATGATGTGTAATCAAAGTGGAGGGAAGAGTTGGATCAGTTGCTATTGTTGGTTGTGTCAATCACAAGATTATATAGCAGGAATACTTGGTTTAATGTTGATTAAATTGATACAAATGCTATGACTTGGAAGGCTTATTCGTAGGTTGAAGATGATTTCAAGTTTCGAATGAAGGAGGACAATGTAGGAAGGAATTCCTCGGGCTTTCCTTGATCAAAGGAGAATCCAAAGAGAGGATAAAACACAGCTTGGTTGGTTAATGTTTTATTCAAAAGATTCATCTATGCTCTTCTCATTTAGGCATGTACAAGGATATATATAAGGAGGAAGTAGCCAACACCTTTAAGCTTAACAAGCCAAGTTTCCTACCTTAATTCAAGATAAATTATCCTAATTGAATTAAGCCTAAATAATACCTAATCTTAATCACAATATCATTGTCTAAATGATATTAATGACTAACATTACAAAGCCATACAATTAACTATGATATATACATGAAATTACATCAAACCCTAACTTACATAAAATACACTTAGGGTTTACAACAAGTTAATACATTTAATGATAATAATCACCATATCTTCTTGTTGTAAAGTATTATCCCATGTATGCCATAGTCTTGCATGCTTTGAATACTTGTACACTTTAAGGTGTAATAACATCTTTTTCTTACAAATATGTAACGTATTTGTACGAACAACTTTAATTATTTTCAACACCAAGCATAGAAAAATTATTAAGAATATTTAATATGATAGGCTCCAATATTAAGAAAGCTAATTCTTCTTTACCTTGAGAATCAAGATGAATATGATAATCATTAGATGCTCCTGCATCATAAAACATGGCTAAAAATTAGGTCAAGAAAAGCCTTATGGCTAGATTTTATTTTTCAAAGCTTCAAAAAAAAGAAAGATAAAATAATAATAATAATAATAATAATAATAATTTATTAAAAGATCTAAAATAATTATGCCTATCATAAATATATAAAAAATATTTAGATTTTAAGAATGATTTAGCTATATTTAGCAATTAAAATATAATACAATAGGATTTGCTAATGCTTTAGTTGACCGTTGGGTTATCACCGTTCAACTAGGGAACTTGATGCCCATAAATTCAGCCTGAACAAGTAGGCTAGTTGACTTTTTGTGGGGGCCAGTAGATCACTTAATGTGGGACTTTTTATATTTTTATTAATTACATTTTAGATTTATCAAAAAATTATTTTTTCACAATTAAGATAAAATATTTTTATTGTATAGGTTAGGTAAAATATCAAATTTAACTTCCCCATTACATCCCCTTTACCATAACAAGGTTAATTATATCCTTCTTATCATAACTTATTTAATTGTAACTTATCTCTCTTCATTGATCTCCATACATTAATCCTATTCATTTAAGAATAGAAGATATTACACATAACAATAGTATACATTTGTGTATCAAGATGATATATATTATATGTTCATCAAAGATATTATATATTACACATTTATTAGAGAAATTATACACTACACTTTTGTTTAAGATAATATATACTACACATTTTGTCAAACATACTATATTTTCTTCAAAGATATTATTATATACTGCATGCGACACCTCCATTTTTACCAACAAAAATTTTCCATTTTAAAATATGATTTGTGGAAAAAAAAAAGAAAAACAAATAAGGATGAAAGTGTTATATCTAACATTAAGAGAGGTGTGTTTACAACTACTTGATGTTTGATACAAGGCTAAAATGATTGAAAAAACTCAAAACTTGAGTGAGAAATATAATAATACGTAAACCAAGTTCAAATATTACACATGTAATATCCCAAATTTGACCTAATCCTAATATAAAATAATTAATATCCTAACCTAATTATAATATCAAGAAATTTCTATTTTTATCTTACCTTAAGTCCTTGACCCTAAATTTTAACTTAATCCTAATCCTTGTTCTATGTTATTAATATTTTTAACCTAAACATCTAGATGGTTGATAATTTATTTACCTTATAAACCTTAATCTAAAGTATTGTATTCTAATCCTAATTCTAATTCCACCTGATTTTCCTCCCTCCTATTTTCTTTTTCTTTTCCCTATTTCCCCTCTCTTTCTGTTTTCTTTTTATTTCCCCCTCCTCAATCAATTTCTTTTCTTTCTTTCCTACTTCTCCATACTCTTGCGTGAAACAATCTCCCCTAGACCAAGCCTTATACCATTCCTTCACCTACACCCTACCTTTATCATCACCTCATAAGTCTCCTCCCCTATCTATTGTGTTCATGCGCGCATGTGTGTGTGTATATATATATATAACACAATAAATACCCCTAACCTAAATTTTTCTATCAAAATATAACACCACCAACCAAACCATAAAAAAACATTAAAAGCCCTATGCGTTCCTCCTCCATTTTTACTAGGTAAGACCATTGTTCCAACCCCCATAGCTTTGGAAAAAACCACTAAAAACACAGCCCTATCACCAACCATAACCCTTGAAGACCTCCTTGTTTCATCCTCTCAAACTCACTAAACCCCTCCATTTTATCTCTCCCTTGTGCATCAGCCACTTCCAACATTCTGTCACCCCCATCATTGGTGGAACCCACCGAAGCAATATATCCCTTCTCGACAAAAGTTACAGAAGCACCCTACCCCATTTTAGCAAAACCCAATGAACCACCCCACTACTATACAACCATTTTCACTAGTACTCACCCCACTTTCTACCCTTCTTTTTCAATTCACAACCCCTAGAAACATTAGTATTTTTCATTGGTAATACTTTATTTGCCACTTCAATCGGTATCCCCTCTGTATTGCATAAATTTTTGCCAAGACTCCTTTGAGCCTTTTTTTGGTTTTACTCCAACCATTTCACTCTATATTACATTAAATATTACTTAATTATATAATTAAGTTATAATGGTATTTTATTATTATTTCTTAGGTGATGTTTTAGATATTCTAGAGGAGGAGAGATAGGATACTTGCTTTAAAATAGATCTCTTTTTTTCATAAGAATATTAGTTGTAGTTAGGGTTTTATGCTAAATTTCTAGAATGAATTTTTGCATTTTTTTTCTTATGTTGATAATTTTATATTGATAAACTTTATGATGTGCTAATATGATATTATTATTAAATTGAGTAAGTTGAGAAGCATGCGATATCATTATAATAAATTTTATGTTGAAAACCCTAAGAGGATTGGTATAATATATGGTATTTTATTGTGAGTTGAATTAGTATGATAAGTATGAAATTAATATTTAATATGTATGGTGATAAATGGAGGATGTAGAAATAATGATACAAAACATATAAGATTTTTATGAAATAAAGGCATTTAGTTATTATTCGTAGCATTTTAGTTAATATGGGTTTAATAAGTAAATACATTATTTTAATGTGTTATATGGATTAATATATTCTAAGAGTATCATTTTAAATATTTGGATTAAATATAAAAGGCATGGTTCCAAAAAAAAGGCTTAATTTGGGAATAGTAACCATAAAATGGTGATGTTATTATCCCATGTTTGAAGTGTTAGAGTTAAACCAAAATTGTTATATATGTTGTCTATATTGGTATTTTAGGAAGTTATATTTAATTAGTTAATCATAGGATTTATATAAGAAAAGTTATGATGTAATTGTAAAATTAGGGTTTTGTAAGCATCATAAATAGTAACTCTTGAGATGAGTTTGTTATCGCACATGCATGAAGTTATATTTAGAAATTAATTTTTTGGTATGTTGATAATAATAATATTTTAGGAATTGGTACTAAATTTGGTGGATAAAAGAGCAGTAAGGAAGAAATTATGCCTAAAATATAAAGTTAGAGTTTTTTAGGAAGTTTATAAACTTAAATCCTTGAGAATGACCTTGATATCTATGTGGTTTTTCTTTACTTGCTTCAATTATATGTTTTAAATATAAAAAATTTCATGAATAATACATTAATCATTTAAAAAGAAAGATCATGTAATTGGGGCTAAAGTATTTTATGAGTTCATTCTACCAAATGGTAATAGTGGCTCAGATATATTGTTCTCTCATATGTGTTTTATTTTGTCCCACTGGATGGAGAATAATGGGTCCCTAATCTCAATTTGAATGAGAATTTGATTTAAGATATGTAAATAATAGATAAGACATTAATTATTTAAAAAGAAAGATTATGTGAGTCATAATAGAGGGATTGTGTCTGTTTCATCAAACAATAATAGTGGCTCGGGTGTACTCTTCCATAAGAGGTGTTTTAGAATATTCCATAGGTTTAAGGATAGTGGTTAAGATCATGTTTTCCTAGTATATTTTAGGCTTATTCCATCAGACGATAATAGTTGCTCGGGTATGTTGTCCTTGATAAGTACTTTAGTCTACTCTACAATATGAAGAATAGTGGGATCCTTGACTCGATGTAAAAAAAATGACATATGTTATATCTAACAATGAGATCCAAATTAATTAGTTACCTTGAATTATTTTTATGTATCACTCATGTAAGCTTATTTTATGATGTGAACTCATGTAATTATCTACATCCCTTACTCGATTGTATTATCACCTTATTCAGTACATGGTGTATCTATAATTCTTTTCATGGATGTTGCTCATTCTTTTGAGAAAATAAACCAAATGTCTCTATGTAGGTCATTCAGGACCCTTTAGATGAATTTGATGCATATGATTCCTTATTTGGGATGGAGTGACTTTATGTATTAGGATTTTTGGGCATAAAGTCATGTTATCCAAATGTTAGTTTTACCTGGATGTCATTTTGGACTCTTAGTTCTAAGATATCCCTTTGTATTTTTAGATATAGTACGCAGAATAAATGTCCAAATTGTATTTATGTTTATGAAGTTTCTCTTGTTTTCTAGCTATCATGTTTTATATTATAATTTTTTCCATATGATTGATGTGATAATGGTTTGGTACGCATAATTATATCAATTATGATGGTAACAACCAACTATTTTGGTATTATACTTATAGTGTAAACAAAATTTTTCAATAGAAAATTTTGGGGTGATACAACACAACTCCAACAATATCTTAAAATTTGGGAAGGGGGTTTAAGTACATGGAAAAATGACTTAACAGATTAATTCACAAAAACATACAAAAAGTGTTTTAAGTTGGCATTTAACTTAGCATAAAAATGCACTCATTAAAACCTCAAAATATTATTTTTAATATCAAAAGATTATTTAGGGTCCAATTAAACAAAATTATTGGATTTATTTACCTCCAAAATCATGAAATTAGGTCATATGTTATTTTTAAAGGAATCACTATTCATGGTCAAAGTTAAGGTCCATCGTTAATAGTTAAGGTTAGGGTTAAGGTTGAACTATCACTATTTAGATATTCAACATTTTACCATTTAAGGCTATGTTGGTTATTTTATGTCTAATCATGCTTAGCCCTTTAATGAACCCTAAATATCATGATTAATTCTCACTTGCCCTACATATATTGATCAGTGGTAATTAGTGAAGAACTTTTTGAATATCAATGAAGAATATTCAAACTTATTTTTACTAAAATTTCTCAAACATCAATAAATCAAATATTAAATTATGTTAATTATAATGATATCATATTTTATATCATTTCACCTAAAATTTCCAATGAACAATATAGAATCATTAAATCATACAAAAATAAAGTCTTACAATTAGGTTGGATAGATTTTCACACTTTATGGAAATATCATCATAACTTCTTCAACATTAACATTTTTGAGATTTGTAATATGAGTTAGAAAGTACACATCTTAATATTTAATGTTATATATAATAATCCTTCTAATTCTTATACACTTCAGATCAAATTATCATCAAAATAACCCGAAAATGGTTGTTTTGAAACCACCACTTTTCATGCTTCTACCATATAAAATAATGGCCAAAACATCGATATGCATCACATAGTAATTATCCCTATTATCATAAAACATATTATATTATATTGAATTAATTTCATGCTCTCATAAATAAGTAAAAATATAATGAAACACATAGATCTGCCCGTAGTATGTTACACAACTTAATTGATTTCATGCTTTCACATCAATTCTATCATCTAACGATTTCTTGCCTTTATCTATTTCCAATATAAAAATTACTCTAAAAAAATATTTTGAATCCTAAAAAATAAAAAACACATATAAATTATAACATGAAAAATAATAACAAGAGGGGCAAAAAAGTAATGAAAGGGAATGAGTAAATTCAACCAAACTTGAGACTTGCTAGAAGTTGAATGAAGCCTTCAAATGGAGTCATTAATGGAGAGTGAATGGGGAATAAAATGGAGAGGTAGAGATAAGAAAATGACACAAGAAATATCATGCAGAAAAGCTTAGCAACTAAGGGGATTAACTTGATTTGAAATGATTATTTTCATTACTATTTATGGGACCTTTAGGGTTTGGTGGCTTGGCCTTTAAATAGGAAGAGGGTAACACTTGTGGGTGTAAAGGGAGGATGAGAGGAGGGAATGAACCTTAGCTAAAAGGGATGACGGGGATGGATGATAAATTAGGTTGTATGAATCTAATAATAAGAAGAATGTTTAATCATAAGAATTCACATAGCATATGCCACATTTGTGTGTGAGTATAATTGGTAAACTCCCAATAGAAATATCATGATTATATTGGTATACAATCCAAAAGTTACTAAACAATCCACGATCCTACATAACATATTAAAATAGTAGAATCATGGTAGAGCATTAAGATCCTACCTAGGATAAGCAGAATCTTATGGTCCTTGGTGGAATGATAAAATTTTACATAATGGTTATAATTTGTTATCTATTTTACTTAAAATTTATTTTGCTTATTATTCCTTCTATGCTTTTTCCAAACTTAAAACCTCAAACCTATTATTTTTTATATATGATATATTGATCACTAACTCATTTGTAGGAAGAATGAAGGAGATATTAATGAATTCAACTGTTGGAAAAAAATACTTAACAAAAGTTTAAACTCTATATGAAGAATAAAATAAATATATTAAAGTTGTGATGTTAACTATTTACTTATTTATATTTAGACTATAATTTTCTTTTGTAGTGTTGTTAGCTTTATTTATATGCATAATTCATGTAACAAAAAACATATGCATGTAATCAAAAATTTGTATTATGTATTACTTTCTACAAATTAATTAGTAAAAAAAATAAGAGCTTAAGAGTGATTTTTTTAGTATTTTTTAACTTCCTTCATGGGATTTTATACTATACAAGTACATCGAGGTGTAATACCCTATAAATTTTGATTTTTCTACTGTGTTAATACTAGTGTTGGATCTTGACTTGAGGTATATTTTATATTAATTTGATGTGTACTTGAGGTTTTATTTGATAAAAGTGTGGCTAATTTTGAAAAAAAAAACAAAAGGGGTAGGAGGAGTCATGGGGGTCATCAATTGATGGGATAGCCCATCCATTGATGTGAATACCCATTCAATTTTTTTTCAACCTTGAATAATTGGTCAGCTAATAAGACTTATTAGTAAATTGATTATCAGGTAGACTTGATTCTTCTCCTTTGATTTTAATTTGATTTACTTTCCACTAATTCTATGACTTGATGGTGATGATTTGATTTGATTTGGTTATAGACTATTTTTATGGGTTTGTTCAATTTTTTAAACTTAATTTCTAGGCTTTTTTTGTAGATTTGAGGATTTTTTTTTTTGTAAATATAGGACGATGGATATTCTTCTATTGGTCTTCTTTACTTCTTCTTTCCTCTTTTATTAAGATAATTAGAGCTCAATTTCTTAATCTCTAACCTTCTCTTAGGGTATAGCATTCTCTTTTTCTCCTTCTAACCTTTACTACCTCCATGATTCAACCTTTTGGTATACATTACCCATGTAATATCAAAACCACCATTCTAACATTGTAACTGAAATCAGAGTGATTTATTTACCTAGTGAACTCATGAGATTTTATTTCAAGATGGCAAATTAGTGTTATAAATTACATATACTTGACCTTCATTTCCTTACTAGAAACTAAACTTTGACCATTGATTTCCTCTCTCTTTATATTGCATTCTTCAACCTCTAAAAATATATGTCAAGCCTTCCCTTTTATCCTCACCTCTTTCCTCTAAGATTTACTTCATGTTTTTCCTTCCTTTGATTCTTTATCTTTTCCTCCATTTTTTTTCCATTAGCAAATAAGGATTAGACATAGGAGAAATTAAAGGATTCACATTCTCCTCCCTTGCTCTCTATTTTTATAAAGGTTGAGTATTTTTCTTATATTCCTCTAATTTATTTATACAAAAAAAATTCTCTTCATGGTTCCAAATGATTTAAGTATTTCATTAGGTGTAATTATGAATTGTTGAAGGTGTCTTAAAGGATTGAAGATGGAGTAAGCTTATGTTAGACTCATTCTTGTAGTTGATTGTTTGACTTACTTTGGTAAGGTAAGTTATTCTTGTCTCTTAGAAGTAATGATTTGGCATGATGTTGTGAATGCATTAGGTTTTTAAAGATATGTGAAAAGTCATATTCTAATAAATTCACAAATAGGAATATGAATTGATGAAGTATATATGGACGCATATGGTGTACAAAGAAAGTTTAAGAGATTTTATTATTAAATGGTGGTTTTGACACATGACCATGATTTGTGTTTATTATTGATTTTAAAGTATGAAGAGACGTTATAAATATGTTTTAGAATGGTTATAATGCATATTATTCTATTTAATCATATGCTAAAATGTTAGAAAAAATTTATAAGTGATTTTTCATAGATAATGTCGTAGCATCAATACCATCGGTTTACTAATACACAATATTAATTGATGTGTATATGTGCCTAATCAATTGATCGGAAATTTTAGTGGAATAATGATGATTTATTGATTGATTTATATGCCACACTGGTTAATGAGTCCATGTGAACTATTGGCCTATAGATCATATCAGTGGATTGATGGTGCTTTATTTGTCAACCAATATTTTCCTTTACTTGATTAATTATGCTTATTTGGATATGTGCTTTGTGCTTGTCTGATCGACTAATAGGCCTTCTCAATCAAGGGATCATGCCTTCCCATTGGCTAAATTGTATGCATTTTTAGTTGACCAGTTATCTTGATTTTTATATTGTTATAATGTTTGTAATCTAATTATTTTCCATAGTTTGTGAGGTCCAAATACTATCCCTAAAGGAATTTTTGGGATTGCTTAAGCAACCTACTTGGTTTGTTGAATTAGTTGAATGTAGGTTTGACCTTATTTTTAGGATTTACCTAGAATTTGGTTAATGAATAAAAAGAAAAAAAATGGAAACCAAGTGGCGGATTAAACATGTACAAATAAATATATTGTATGGTTATGGGTTTTCACTTCAAGGCATAATTGGTTAATTAATAATGTTGATCACCTTAATTACCCTCAATGGTGAAGTATGGAACATTGCAAAACCTTTTATGACTATATTTTAGATCATGGGGCATAATTGCCTTGCTTGAACTCTTAATATAATAAGATACTAAACCCTTAAATGGGAACAAAATTTGACTCAACCTATGTTTCTATAACACTTAGAGTAGCTAATTGGGGTTAACTATTAGATTATGGTTTTCCTATGGGTAAGGGAACTTGGGTTGGTTTTGGTACCCCTCCTACTCTACTTACACCATTGATGTACTAAAGTAGTGTTGACACTTCAATGTTAGGACACCTATAGTGGTTGAGATTACTCACTACCATATCTTTGTCCAAGATAGCAGACGATGATGGTTACTTAGTAACACTGATTATTGGTATGCTATTAGGGTTGAGTCCCATAATGGAGAACTTCATCACTCACTCAAAATTATTATTGATTCTTTGAAATTATTATAACTCTACATGGATGTGAACTATATGGTCGCCATTATGTAAAGATAATAACCGGAATAATATCTTATAGTAATGAATGACCTCTAGTGGCTTTATATGTTATCTAATATACAATGCTATCTATCAGGTTCTTGATGATGTATTATATTCCTTATCTATCTGCACATTTGACCATTTATGATATTGTGCCTAGTAGTTAACATGATATCCTAAATGTTTCTTATGCATGTACACATGTACCCTATCATGATAATCTTATTAGCATAGTACGCTACGCTAGCATATTAATGCATGCAGATAAATTTATTCATGGCTATCATGATATGTATGATATCATGATCTTACGTACTTTATGAATTCCATATTGGGTAACTTAGCTTACTCTGTATACGAGTACTAACGTGCATATTTAATTGGTTTCCTACTCAATCCCACTAGCAGAAGACCTTTTGTAGGTGGTAGTCGATGACTAGTAGGGAGCCATATGCTTGTTTAAAGCTAGAATACCAAGAGATAAGGCTTTATGACATGTTTTTTCTTTTGAGGGTCCCTTATGACCTAGATTTATTTTAGAGATATGTTTCCCTTTGATTTTTTTTCTCTCTTCTATTTTGTATTATTTTAGGATATTATGGCATTAGTTTTACACCTAAACTCTATAGCTCGAATACTATTTATACAATCTATTTCTCTTGTATTTTTTACTCTAGATACTCAACATTGTGTCTAGCATGGGACAAATGATGAAAGGTCTATCTTACTTTAGATACAGCCGTAGCACCTTATTCTTTTTATAAGAGTATTTTTCATGTTTTTGCTTCACAATGTTTTTTAAAAAAATTAGTAGTGAAAAATGGGGTGTTATAAAGGGTCATATTTTGATGGTATTTATAGAATCTTATGATTTTACGATTTAATCATAACGGACCTTATTAATTTTAGGTATGATCTTGATTCTAAAATATTGGGTTTTAGTGAAGAATTTTGTGGCATTCCATGATTAAATTGAAAGGCTAGGATTATATATTTGTGGATATCAAGGGTTGAGATTGAATATCAGATGAAAAGTACAAGATATATAAGTATAGAAGTTATGTTTCAATGGCTTATTTTTCTTAAAATATTACAATTTATCTAAATATAAAAAAATAAAATATTTTTAATTTACTTTTAACTTTAGAAAATAAAAATAGACTAATCCTTCAAGTTTCATATAATTTATATAATTAAACAAATCATTTTGAAGTGCAAAATGTAATATGAACTAACTAAGAAGAAAACGATATTTTCATTGAAATCTTTGTTTACCATTTTTTATAACGGCTAGGAAACTCAAAAAGAAATATAAATAATACAAATATAATGAATGTATAATGATCCAATAGAATGTATATGACCAAAAATGATTAAGAAGGTCTTATAGAAAAAAAATTGTGAGCAAGGGTAAGGATTCTCAAATGAAATTTTTCCAAAAATATTAGTAGGGTTCCTTATCTTTTAAATGATGCAATAAGTATTTAGATAAAATAATTTTCTTATCTTTATATTATAAAATAAATATATTTTTAAAAATTAGGGTATTACACAACATATTCGTTTAGATACTATATGCCACACATTTGTCAAATATAATATATACTATATACTATACATTCGTTAAAGATAAAATATACCATGCATTCATTAAAAATATTTTATAATATATATCGTGTTTATAAGAAACATATAATATAATAAATATTTTACCTTAATCATCAAATTAAAAGAAAAAATCTATAAATTTAAAGCCATCTCATCATAGTCTACAAAATAGTAATCCTAGAAGATACATATTAAATACCTTATTACATATATGAGGAAATTCCACAAAATACTACCCTAATTTTTATTGGTGCTCATATGATCAATAATACAATTTGGAGAAATGTATTATGACTTAATTATTAGAGAAAAATATTGAATTAAATTCAATTTATTAAAGCAAAAATAATATGCTTAAATTTACTATAATTAAAAAAAGAAAAAAAGAAGCTATAAGAGGGTATGCAAATTGCCTAATTTGTAATATAATCTACACTTAAATATCCTTATTTTTTAATGCCTCACTTTTTGAAAACCCTAACTTCTTCAGGATATTTACTATTTGAAAATAAATTTATTTTATTTTGAATGATTTATTACATCCTTTAAAAGATTAAAAACTCTTATTCAATTTTTAAAATATTTTTCATTCATACTTTCCTCTATTTTCTTATGGTTTTGACTCCCACAAATCTTTTTAAGCCACTTTTGATCTTCATAACTCCATTGAGACTCTTCTTTTATGCACATATATTTTATTTCCTTGTGTCTTTTAAGTCTTCTAGACTTTTTCAAAATTTCAAACTAAGTTTTTGGCTAAAATATTCATCATATGATTTTGTCTTAATTATGTTTTATAAAAACTTGAGGATAACTATATTTTAAAACTTTTGAGCATAAAATAATTTTAAAATTATATTTTTTTTATTTTTTTTATTTAATCTTATATTTTTAGGCATAATAAGTCACCAAAACCAACATTTTCTCCTCTAATTATTATCTAAACTTTGTGAGAATCATCATAAGCCTTTCATGTTATCAATAAATAAGTGACATCTTGTAGTCTTAGCAGCCAAGAGCTAGCCCCACCCTCACCCATATTTTCATTGAATTCTTGTATTATATCATTAATTTTGAACCCTTTAACGGTAGCAAAATTTTCTTCTTCTTATCCAAAATTAATGAGATAAAGTATAAGTCTTTCCTTCACTAACTCTTAGATAAGGACCAACCCCTTTTACCTTTTATTTCTAATGCCATTTTCTCTTCATTATTGGTCATAATACTTTTTATATATTTTCAATAAAACATCTTTATTGTGTCTTTATTTCCTATCCTTATCCTTCTTAACCTTTCTTTATTTTTCTTCTCTCTTTGATCATAGGTATTCTTCTCCTTTATCCACTCAATTTTTTGGAATTATCCTCTATTTTCCTCCATGGTTGAAGCTCTTATTAAATTCTAAAACCTTAGGTTTACCTCATTAGTGGTTTCTTCATTAAAAGTGGGTCAAATCTATGTGTATAGTAAAAGTGTTCTTGAGTTTCCTCCCCTTTTATTCATGATATATTTTGATATTTATTCTTTTATTGGAGCTTAGTTATTTAGGTAAACATCCTAATTTTGTAGCAAATAGAAAATCTTTGTGTTTTTTGTATTTGTTTAAGAAAGCATGAAATCTTGTATGAGCATGTGCTTTAATATTTTATGAGTTTCTTATTATGAGCATGGTGTATGATTATTATGTTGATTTAGGTATTTCAAGCATGTATGAGATTATATGAAGTTATGGAAAATGAATTATTTTACCTTATGTGTGCCTCTCAATTTTCAGGCATTTTTGCCTGATCTTCTTGTTTTTAATTTATTTTGATGACTCCATTTTGCATGATCTCAGGTTTCAAGCATTGATTTTTTAAGGTATATTTTGGTTTATGATTTGTTTGGTTTTCTCCATATTTAGGCTTAATTATAATTTTTGTAAGCATTAAGAAAATTTTGGATAGTTCGCACATTTGCTACAAATTTGACTGAGTTATTAGGGTTATAATGTGTTCTTTATGCAATGTTTGGTATGTATATGAAAAAGTACATTGGGGGTTATAGGCCATTAATGTTTTTAGGGAAAAATGGTCTTCTCTTTTCTTTTATAATTTCTCAAAAATAAAATTTGGGTTATATTATATTTTAATTGATATAAACATGATAGTGTTAGATATCTGTGGTAAGTTGAGATATTTTAGAGTGTATAATATGTTTTGATGGTTTTGGTTTTATATTATATAGAAACCTTATCATGAATAATGGCTTTTCACAAAAATTATGTTTTCATCATTTTCTATCAAATTGTTTGTGAGAAATTTTCAATGTTTGTGAATAGTAACTTTATTGGAAAGTATTCATTGTTCTTGATTTATCGTGTTGATATTTAACATATCTCAAAAAAATTATTAATACAAGGTGGAAGACTAATTTTGGTAATTAGGAAGATCCTTTGCCTATAACACCCCCAAACTACGTTTTTTAGTGAAAGTATATAAGTAAAATAATGGAGACTACCATCATACCTAATATAATTTCAATCTCCAATAACTTCCTTATGCTAATTTCAAGGCTAAAAAATTTCAACTTAGAATAACAAATTAATGGAAAGACAGAAAAAAAGATTGATAGAAAGTTACAATTTCTTATGTAATAATGCTGAACAGCATACAAGGTCAGGAATATAAGAATATAAATGAATAACCAAAAAAAATACACCCTATGTTGAAGCTCCTGTTAGCCCTAGTTCTCAGTCCCAAAAACACTATTTTTTCAAAAGAGATATTGATGTATGAGATTTATATGTTATCATTCTATGCAAAAATATCATTTATTTCCCATTGTTTTTTTTATAAGATTTGATATTTTCTCTGTTTTTTATCTTTTGGATAGATTTTATAAGAAAAGATAAAAATAAAGAAATGTAAAGGAGAAATTGAAGGGAAAAGGAAAAGAAGCAAGGAACATAAAGAAAACATGGAATCAATGGAATAAAATACTAAAAATGAAGAATAAAAAATCCATGGATATCTTGTTCTGAAGTTTCAAGAAGATAAAGTAAAAGAAAATGAAACATGATACCCCTACTTTTATTTACATCAGTGGTGTATTTTTTTCATAATATTTAAGTATCTAAATTTTATTTTTTCATCAAGTTTAGGAAAAAGAAACGGTACCCCCATTTATACAAACATGGACTGTGTTTCTTTAAAATGTTGTAACTACTTTCGTAGGCATCTCCCTGATATATCTTTTTATTTGCATGTAGTAGAGGGAGATCTTTCATTTTTTTTAAATTAGAATCTTTATTTTCTCTCTATATAGTATATGCATTTCATTATTGCATTTCTATTGATTGTTATCCATTGAGATCAAACATACTCTTGGTATCATTCAATTAAAATCAATAAGTCCTTTCCCATTCATTTCTCAATTACAAAAGGTTGATTTGAGTTTGAATCCAAATTACTAAAGGCTGATTTGATTTCGAATGCAACCAAAATTTTTTCCTCCTTCTTGAATTAGTTCATTGAGGAAAATACACAATCTAAGTAGGGGTTAATGCACTTTGTTGGTATGTTTAGTGTGATTTGTTTTCAATGTGTTTGAATTATTTTCTATTTTTGTGGTTTGTTTGTGTGTTTGGTTGTTCAAAATTACTGGTGTGTATTTCTTTTTACTATAAATATACCCCTTTCTAAAAGAGAAGTGAAATATCAAGTTTATTTATTCATTAGGTAATCAAGGTAAAAGGACTAAATCTTTTCACAGATACTTTTTCCAATTTTTAATGAACTCACTTTTATCACAATCTAACAAACCTTAAAAATAGAAATTAAGATTTTGATAGTGGTAAAGGAAAGGAAGTTAGAATGATTAGTCATCCACCCATGTATTGATTGAGATTGAAATAAAATGTGATTTAGAATTGGTATACATATTTTTCTTAGCATTTGATTCTAACTATTAGATACAATGTTTATAAAAAAAATATGTATGTGTATTGTCTAATAATATGTGAAACTAGAATTTTCCATTGGTTATATTCAAGACTGCATAGGACTTTAGGATATTTGAAAATGGTAGAGGTATTTTCCTTTCTTTCTTTTTTAGCTGAGGACTAAATACCATACTTTTGAAATTGATTTCCATCGTATAAACCCTTAGAGCCTTAAACCTTATTCAATTGATCTAAACTAAGTTATCAACTATTATGGAAAATATTGTGTTTGCTACTATGCTAAAATCTAAGCATGGAGTTTTTGATGTTATGGAAACAATAAATGGAGTAGATAAATAAAACAAAAAAAAGGAGAGTTTGTGTCCTTTAATTGAAAATTAAAAAATGAGTTTGAAATTATAATAGGGATGTGTTGTTTAAAGGGGTAAGTGAATGAAAGCAAAAGAGGGAGCAGTAAAAAAATTATTGCTCCTCTAGTTAATAAGGTTTAGCTACAATCCCAAGCTTATTCCCCACCTGAGAACCCTAAATCCATTATAACCAATTTTAATGCCTCTTATATACTCTAATCCCTTCAAGTGGTGGCAAATTGAGAATAATAGCCAACACATGGGCAATTATAATCGTTTGAGAAACTTAAGAGTAAATACATTTCACCTTAAACATATGAGAGTTTGCATTTACACATACCAAAAGTGAGAATCTACCAATTTAACTTTCATTAATCTTAATATAGCTTTGAATGATGAGATGTTAATTATACTAACTATCCTTCCTTAACCACTTGGGATTTGTATACAACTATTGATTGTGTATGTAAGATGAGTGATCCAAAACATTTTTTAACGTTCTATTTTTTTGTGATTTTCAAAAATTTTTTGAGTCCCACTACATTATTAACTTAGATGAATGAATAGACCCAACCTTGTAATTCTTGTTGACTAGAACCTATTTCAATTCTACTTCTTGATGCTTTTCTGGTTGTGCATAATATGATGTTGTTACTCTAACACCCCAAAATTCACTAATTTTTTTAAGTGGAAGAATTTAAAATTGAAAACCTATAAATTCTAGGGATGTTACCACCACACTTAGTATCAAATTGATTCTCTTTGACCCTTTCAGTACCAAGTGCTAAGACTAAGAAAATATTGACATTAAACTCAAACCAAAAGTTCATAAAAGAACTAGAAGATCATAACATAAAAAATCAGAGTACCCATAAAGAACTGAAATTCATATCCAAAAAAGAAATAAGCTTACAACTGATAAATGGTTTATTTAAATACTCAATACAAGTAATAAATCATAAAAGGGTAAATCTGATACAAAATAAATAGCAGAAGAAGATAAAATAACAAGAAGAGTGAATCCAACCACACTACTCTTGAACTTGGAGCCAAAAATGCTCAACACACAGCTCCACATAATGTCTCACCCGCCTGTACAAAGTCAGAGGGGTCTTCTGCTCATGGGAATAAGCAACACTCATGAAAATGGTGATTAGTATGCTACGTACTGAGTAAGGTAACTGTGCACTAAGAACAACACAAAAAATCACACAAATCATGCAGAAGAAATAAAAGAGCATAATCCATCATGATAACATAATATCGTACAATCATTCGGGTAGATACATAAAGGCCCATTTATAATCCAGATTAATTAATTAATTAATCTGTGATAGTAAATCGATTCACACCATGCTTTTTATCAAATCCATGCAAGTACAGGAACCTCTAGCCAGTGGACCAGATATATACAGGGCACATAGCTCCTGACAACTATTATTATCAATGGACCGGAAACGCATAGGGCATAAAGCTCCTAGCCACTATTATAGCTGGTGGACCGAAAAACACACAGGGCATAAAGCTCCTGACCGCTATTATTCACCAGTGGACAAGTCTGACCCCGACTCTCATGGTGTTCCACTATAAGTGCATAATGTCTTTCCTATGTCTTAGCACAAATATGTTGGGTTTTTTTGAGCACGAAATCCCCCACTATTATAGCCGGTGGACTAAAAACACACGAGTACAAAGCCAGACCACTATTATTTGCCCGTGGACCGGCCATATATAGGACATCATGCCCTAACCACTATTATTCTCCGGTGGATCGGTCTAGGCCCGACTCAATAATCTTCCACTTTAAATGATTAATATATTATGGTGTATTATTTAGAAGCTTTACCCTAAACATGCATGGATCACTCCCTTTACACTTATCCTCCAACTGACCCATATCATATCATGAGAACCCTACACCTCCTATATTACCCAACAACCTTCCATTTATACTCAAACTCACACTAGCAGTCCATCTCCAATGTATGTGGGTTAAGGCCCACTACTATACACCTCCATGTCCACTCATTATCTTACGTTTAGGGTTTTCTCTAGAACCCTGATTTAGGCCTAAGTGGCCCATCCTATTCCACCTCACACAACCCAAATTATTTTTAACACTCCATGCATCACAACTCACAGATTCCACCCTCACCATTACACTTTAATCAACAAGTACACGTGTTACCACAAAAAACCTAAGTAGTCACACCAAACCCTAATTGTCCATACCAAACCCTAGCTCGGTCTCCTATATACTCTTATATTGTTCCACGTACTATTTTCCATCCAAAGCGTTCAAACATCCAAACAACACTTACATTACCTTCCTCACATCCCAAATCAACGTTCCATATGTAAATTTCACTCCCATGCAGACTTTACACGTCCCATGCAACCTTTTGAACTTTTCATGCAAACCCTACACTCCCACATGAAACCCTAGATTCAACCATGCAAACCCTAGATCCATCCATGCAAAACCCTAGATTCATCCATACAAAACCCTAGGTTCCTCCATGCAAAACCCTAGATTCATCCATACCAAACCCTAGATTAAATCCATACAAAACCCTAGATTAGATTCTTCCATGCAATACCATAGAATCTGCCATGCAAAACCCTAAGTTCATCCATACAAAACCCTATTTTAGATTCTCCCATGCAGCACCATAAATTAGATTCTCCCATGCAGAACCATAGATTCTTCCACTCTTTCATTTTATTCAAAACCCCCTTTTTATTCTTCCATTCATGTATCATTAAAATAATTAGGTCAACTCAAATCCCTTGGTCAACTTATTCCCCTTTGGTCAACTTACACACGAAATAATTATAATGATAAACACAGGATATATAACATACAAATCATATAATACACATCAACACACATAAGGCCTTAGTGACACCCTTACATAAAATGACACTGGTCTTGGAGCAAGCTCTTATATGACGAAAAAGCTAAAAATTGGACTCCCTGTTACTAAAAATACTATTATTCCTAATTTATTCTAAAACTAGGTTTTTGATAAAAATGTCATTAACTAATTACTAACTTTGTTAAAGATATAGGAAATAATAGTAATATTATAAAAAATTGATAATATAAGGTTTGAAAACTTTATCCTAATAATAATTATAGTGATACCAAAGTAATAATAATGATAATAGTAATGATAATAATAATAATAATGTTAATAATAATACTAACACTAAAATAATAACAATAATAATAATAATAATAATAATAATAATAATAATAATAATAATAATAACAATAATTGAAATAAAAGGTGGAATAAGGGCTTTGACCCTTCACCCAAAATAATATTAATAATAACATTAGTAAAATTAGTAATAAAATTTAGTAATAATAATAATAATTTTGAAATAGTAATAATAATAATAATTATAATGAATAAAATAAAAACTCATAATAATACTAATACTAATAATCTACTAAGCCAAATAGGGTCAGACCTAATAAGAAATAACAATACTAATAATATTGAACCTAATAGTAATAGTAATAGTAATAATAATAATAATAATAATAATAATAATAATCGAATAATAGGTTAAAATTGAAAAAAAAATATAATAATCTTAATTAAATAGGGGAAAAGGATTGAGATGGTTTAGGGTTCAACCTTGGGCTATTGGTGACAGGTGGTACCGGCGGTGGTGCACGGCGGTGGTAGCGATGGCTGGAAAAAGAGAAGAAAAGGTGAAAAGTTGGATGGTGGGAAAAGGAGAGGTAGAATGGAAGGGGGAGTTAGGGTGTTTAGAGTTTCTTAGCTGGAGAGGAGCAAAATGGAGGGGGCGGCGTAGCCAATGGTGGCGGCGATCGTGGTGGCCTAATGAGGAAGAAGAAGAGAAAGAGAGGAAGAGAGGGAGGAAAGTGAAAAGAAGGGTAGGGAAAGGTAGAGAAGGGTCTGTAGAAAAAATTGGGAGGTGAAAGGAGCGGAGGCAGAGGCAGAAGTGGTGGCTAATGGCAGTTTGAAGGGCAGCGGAGGTGGAAGAGAGTGCTGATTAGGAAGCAAACTTGGCACAATCGGGGTGGCTTGTGTAGGAAAAATTGAGGGATATGGGTGGTTCAGTTAGTTAGAGGGTGGTGTAGGGAAGAATTAGGTGGGAAGAGTGGGCGGTGAAGTTGGCCGACGGCGGTGGACGAAGTGTCTAAAGTGATGGTGGTGCACGCTAGGGTTTTTCTGGGTAGGAATCAAAAGTTCGATATAGGGTATATTTTAGAATATAGGGTAGGGTTTTATGGGTCGGTGAGGGAGTAATGTAGGTAGGGTTAGGGTCACCGGCAGCAACAAAAGCTGACAAAATTCAAATTAGGGAAAGGGTATGCGCAAGACAAGGGGAGGTTGTGCGCGAAAAGGAAGGGAGGTGGGTTGGGTCTAAGTGGTCGCTGAATTAGGGGGAAAAGAAAGGGAGAAAAATAGACGGTCAAAGGAGCGTGGCCGACGGCGAAAAACTAGGGGCATTGGGCGGCGTTGTTGCAGGTCGACGTCAGGGAAAGGAGGAAGAAGAAAGAAGGAAGAAAGGGGGTTGGACTAGTGGTCCGGGGAAGAAAGAAAAAAAAAGAAGAGGGAGACTAGCTAGTGATGGACTACCAAAGGAGAAAAGAAGGAAAAGAGGAGAGGAAACTGGTCGTGGAATGCAGGCCCAATCGCTGAAGAAGAAAAAGAAAGAAAAGGAGGCAGACTGTGGAAGAAGGAAAAGGAAGAAGGGGATTGGGCCACGGATAGGCCCAATCAAGAAGGAGAAGGAAAAAGAAAAGAGGAAGAAAGAAAAAGAAAGAAAAAGGAAAGAAAAGGAAGAAAGAAAAAGGAAAAAGAAAAAAAATAAAATATGAGGGTTGGATTAATTAAATTAATTAGGATATTTGGGATATAAAAAAAATTACATTTAAATAAAATAATGTTTAAATTCCTTTTTTAGGCTAAATTATGATTTTTGAAAGATTTTCATAACTTTCATTTTAATTATAAAATCACTCTAATTTTCTCCAATTAAATTATTTAAAAAAATCCTATTAACTTTGACCTAATTTCTCCTTCTTCTTTTAAATAAAATAATTTATTTAATTAATTTCTAAAATAAAATCCTTAATTAGCTAAGATACCAAAAAATGTCTAATAAAAATATTTATTATTTTCTTCTTAAATAGCCCTAATTAATTTCCTTTTATTTTAATAAAAATAATTTATTAAATAAATTTATAAATAAATCCTTAATTAGTTATAATTCTTAAAATTAGGTTTTGGCATATTTTAGTTACTTGAGGACAAGCAATAGTTTAAGCATGAGGGCATTTGATGTATGAGATTTATATGTTATTATTCTATGTTAAAATTTCATTTATTCCCCATTATTTTATAAGATTTTATTTTATTTTCTCTAATTTTTCTCTTTTGGATAGATTTTATAGGAAAAGATAAAAATAAATTAAAAGGGGAAATCAAAAGGAAAAGAAAAGAAGCAAGGAGTACATGATGAAAACATGGAATCAAAGGAATAAAACACCAAAAATGGAGAACAAACATCTAGGGAGATCTTGTGCTAAAGTTTCAAGAAGAGAAAGTAAAAGAAGAAGAAACATATTCCTCTCATGTTTATTTACACTGGGGGCTATTTTGTCACTAGAATTAGGAATCTCAATTTTTAAATTTCAACGAGTTCAAGAAAAAGATCATGGTACTCCTATGTTATACAAACATAGACCGTGCTTCTTTAAAATTTTATAACCACTCACACAAGCTTCTCCATGATATATATTCTCGTTTGCATGTATTAGAGAGTTATACTTGTTTTATCTTTTGAAAACTAGAATCTTTACTTTCTCTCTATTTAATTGATATATTTGATCATTACAATTATATTTATCGTTATCAATTGATAACTCACATACTCTTAGTATTCTACAATTCAAGGCAATAAGTTCTTTTCCATTCATTTCTAAATTATAAAAGGTTGATTTGAGTTTGAATGCAAGTGTATTCTATTTACTCCATCAGTATTCTTTTGACATTTATAAATTTTTCTTGATGTAATGATGTTAATCATCGATAGTATTCATGAAATATTAAATCAATTTTTTTTTGTTATGATTATGAAGATGGTAGTGTAAATGTGTAAATAATAGAAGGAATTAAGGACAAGATATGAGTTTCAAATATAAAATGTAACTTTTAATTGTAATTCTAATTGACATATAATTGAATTAATTTAAGCAATTCAAAAATTTTGTATCATAGATTATGAGTTTGTATTAATTAGATTGATCACCTCATTATTCTAAACTCTAATGAAAGCTAGGATGATGGAATTAATATATGTTTGTTAGTTATCATCACCGGAGAAGCAAAAGGTTAATCATTAATCATGTCTATTAATTCATACAGTTGCTTGATCTGAGCTTATGTAATTATAGTTGTAGTTGATTGCTTTCTATTCATAATGCTTCTATTAATTGAATTTAGTGTTCTTAACCTAGGTTATTAATTAGTTAGATGATAAATTAAGAGCCTATCCAATTTATTTGAATTAAAGGAAACCAAGGAAATAAATTGTTATGAGTTTCCATAGGTTAAAATTAGATTAATTATAGTATATCTCATCTAGATAATCATTTGATACCCTAAATCCATAACTAATTATCTCCTATCCTTATTCGTTCAATAGTGAGTACAATATTTTATTACTTATCAATAGTATAGAATTTAGCAATTGAAATTGATGCCATTAAATAATCGCGCTTTTGACATTAGTTATAAAACTCTTGATTATAAACCATTGCTTGTGGGTTTTACTCCTAATTATCATTTACTACGTATTTTGAATGAGGATTTAAACATTAAATTTTTTGTATATAAAATAGTGCATAAAATATCCTCTTAAAGGTCCTTAAAACTCTCGCAGTCTTCCAACCACTTCATACCACACTTATCAAACAAAAGAAGCTTGTTATTAGTATGCCTTCTTCACATTATGTAAACCTAACATCTCTAAAGAGGTAGTGTGCTCATATAAATAATCAACACATAAAAGAAAATATCATGTCTATAAACATATGATCACATTCCATAATTGACAACATCAATCTATGCATAACACAAGGATAAGCCATGCATTCACATGTGATAATATCTATTGAACCTGATATGGGTATGATATAATACCTTAAAGTTTTAATCTAATTAAATTTTAGGTAATTAATATCCTAAAACTCTTTATAACCCTTTAGTATTAATTTATAATTTTAACTCTAAACATTGGCACTATTTCTCTTCCTTTCTCCTTTTCTCTTTTCTTCCCTCTTTCTTTTTCTCTTTCCCATGTTGGTCCTACTACCAACTAAACTATTCTTGGTTCAGTTACTCAAATCAATTTATCCATCTTTAACTAGAATCTTACTCTAGAATCATTTCAACCTTATTTGTAGTGATCTTCCATGCAAGATCCCATCCCCATCTTTTCTCTCTTAGTTTTCTACACTATCACCATGTCTAACCTTAGAATAAACCAAACATAGTTGGTTGTTACCATCATAATCTATGTAATTCAAGCTTACTATATTCTCCTTACATCAAATATAAGAAAAAATAGTCAAGCATTCATACATAATAAAATATATAAGGAGAAAGGTTCCATACATTTTAGGCTATTACATTTCTCCTTCATGCACAACCAACCTTATATACTTCCATATGTCTCTTACAACCATTTATTTCAAGCCAACTAGAATTCATTCCCTCTTCTTTAAAAATTTATCCCCAACATTTAACCCCCCCTTTTTATCATTTTCCTATTAGTTTTCTTTGTCTTCCCAGTCTTCAATGTTATTGCTCACATCCTTAATAGTTCACCTAGTTAAGCAGCACCCAAAATATTCTATCTCCACTCCATTGTTCATCATTCATCTATCATAACCATTTCTAGCAATTTTGTCTAAGTTAACTTAGCTATTGTGCTTTTTCTCCTTCTTAACCAAGTTATTTATCTCCTTTTATTATTTTTTTAGTCTTTCCAAGTGGTTTGAACTTGTCAAGCGAGTGAAATCACTAAGTTAGGAAACTCGCTAAGCAGGTCAAATCGTTGACCAAGTGGAAAGTTTCCTCGATCTTAGTATTCTTTCCAAGTGAGTTTTAATTATTTCTTTCCTTTAGTCTCAACTAAACCATTTTCCTTACCCCTTAGTCTCGACAAAACACTACCCTTGTTGAGCACTCATATTCCCCCTTTTTTTCCTTATCTATCAGTCCTTTGGATCTCTCTTTCCTGTTATTTTCCTTTTGCTTGATCTTAATTTATATAAATAGTACGTTTTTCTCTTGGCCTTAGGTGGTACCCCATTGATCTTAGAAGAGGATAATTAAGGTTTATTCTAGCTTAGAGACCGATGATAGTTAGTTAAGGATAAATGTATTAATATTAGGCTTTGAATGTTATGTGTAAATTTTTAATCTCATGCTAGTGTCATTATATTTTGAAACTGATGGTGTAGATCTCATTCTATGGTATTGTTGTATTATGTTACGAAAAACGAATAATATGTGATATTTCTATTTATAAGTATTGTCTTGCAACCCTAATCATGTTATTACGATCTATATTTTTGATAAAATATGGAGATTGGGTAAAGAACATGATCAAGTAGTATTGTGATAATTGAAGTTTGGAAATTAATAATGTTGAACTTGTAGGGTTTTGTGAAATTTTGGGGTGTTGTGGCTATCTTAATGGTATTTGGGAAATTCTATGATATTGTGAGAAATAAATATATCATGAAAATCATTGAGGTTTTATAATTAATTTCATATATAATACGATAGAGGGTAAGTTGATTATGGCACAAGATACCTTAGGGAGATTTTGAGGTGGCAAATTAAGATAGAGGGAGTTTAGTTAGTTTGGGTTAAATATGGACTTTTAGTATTTACAACTGGCAATGGATTTAAAATATTCTAAGTGTGCTATGTGAAATACTTGAAGTAATTTTGAGTAACATAAGTCTAATAAAAATGAGAAATTGACTTAAATAAGGAATAGTGACCCTAGAGACATGTTCATTATTACATGTAAGAAATTAGATTTAGACCTTGATATTTAGATATGTTATCAATAAGGATATATTAGGAATTAATTTTGGTGTTTAGATAATTATTAGGGAATAAGTTGTGCATGTCTTGTGAAATTAGGATTTTGTAAGGGTGTTAGGGTCTCCTTAAGGAATGATCGAAACTACTTCTACTTATATTTTATGTGCCTTGTATATTTATGATAATATTTCATGATAATATAAATATAAAAAATACTCTAATAAGACATTAATATTTAAAGTGAAAGATCATATGAGTCATAACTGAGTTTTACCAGTTTGTTCCATCATATGAGAATAGTAGTCTAGAGTGTTTTATCCTAGGAGTTGTACCTACATGTTCCACTTGATGAGAATCGTAGCCAATAGAATTATGCCCTAGGAGATGTACCTATTTATTTCCCCAGATGAAAAATATATTTTGGAATATTCTACCTTAGGAGTTGTACTTATTAGTTCCACCAGATGGGAATAATGGTTAGGAGCATTCTTCCTTAAGAGTTCTAACTATCAATTATACCAAATGAGAATAGTAAGGTTCTTAAATTCAAAGTAATAAAGTTTATTATAATCATGCCTAATATGGAACTCTATTTCGGTTCTTCTAATGATTCATCTCATGATATAATTACTATGTATGTTCAATCCTTTCGTACAACCTTATATGTTGTTGCCCCTTTACTATGACTATATTATTACCTTACTCAGTATGTAATGTAATGTCCATCCTTTTCATGTTTGTTGCCTATTCCCATAAACATACGACACATGCTCCTCTAATGATTCATCTCATGATATAATTAATGTATATGTTCAATCCTTCCATATGACCTTATATGTTGTTGCCCCTTTATTATGACTATATTGTTACCTTACTCGGTATGTTATGTAATGTTCATCCTTTTCATGGTTGTTGCTCATTCCCATAAACAGACGACACATGTTTTGATGTGTAGGTTACTGAGGCTTGCCTTAATGAATTTAGTGTTTATAATGCACTACATATGAAGGAATGGTTTTAGTGTTTAATGTTATCTAGATACCTTTTGGACGCTTAGTTTCAATAGACAACTTTGGTCATTTTTTTATTTTGCACTTAATGATAATATCTAAATACTTATTTTAGCTTTATAAAAAGTTAATTTATTCTATTTTTATCTTATTTTATATTTTAAGTATTTTTACCTTGTATTTGGTTTAATTATGATATGATAAGTCAGACTCATGTAGAGAACAATAGTAACACTTAATTATCTTGATATTATGTTTATGCTAAAACAAACAAAAAAAAACAATAATAAATTTTGTGGCTTACATGTGACCTCTTAGTCTAAGGTAATGATTGCTAAAGAAGTCACAAGAATCAAACCACTTAATTCTAAGATAAAGCTAGTCAAGGAAGTTACACCACATATACTCATTTATACAAAAACAATTTCATTACCGAAGTCCTTAAATACACATATCTTCTATTTAATTAGTAAATGAATAAAGGGAAGAAATGGGTCTTTTGACCCAAAGGTCTAAATATGCACTTAAAGGCCTAAATCTAAGGCATAATATCCTTTCCCCCACACAAATTATCACTTAAAGGCCTAAATTTAAGGCATGGGATCCTTTCCCCCACACAAATTATCTCTCACTTTAAATTATTAGCATTTTATTCAATGTCATACTATGGTTAAATAAATGATTCAAAGATAACCACAACAAATAAATCAATTCCTCAAAGCT
Source organism: Tamarix chinensis (assembly GCA_030549775.1). NCBI lineage: Eukaryota > Viridiplantae > Streptophyta > Magnoliopsida > Caryophyllales > Tamaricaceae > Tamarix > Tamarix chinensis. The sequence continues at coordinate 65,497,402 of CM060180.1, read as the reverse complement.
ATCTTGACCACTAAGGGTCATCAACAACGCCTATCCATCATGGCTTAAGGTTTGGCATAAATCCATAACCCACCATAGCTAATTCGATCCAATTTATACTTTCATATTCAATTTTTCAAAAGGTCATTTGCTAAGGGTATGTTCAACGAACAACACCAAATTTAATTAAGGAAAATATATATATCAATTATTTAATACTTAGGCATATTTTAGCCACTTGTGACCAAAATACCCTTCTATGGTAACTTTCCAAATTTTAGTCACTTTGCCACCAAACACTTATATAATTCAATGAAGCTAATAAAAAGCCTAACTAACATTAAAATAAATTTCTTACCATAAGCTATGTGTTCTAAAAACTTCCAAAAGTGGTGAAAATACCACTTTACCCTTAGTTACAGTTTAAGCATACTTGACACATAAAATCCTAGTTATGCATATCTAGTATACTATATTTTACATACTCAACAAACATATTATGACATAATAAATGTTTTACATGATTATGGGAAAAAATAGAAAACATATAAAAATGACATTAATGTCCTAAGGGCTTGTAAAAGTTCATTCATGTATATCTATGCCTTAACGCACCCAAATCCTAAAATATTGCCTATTAGACTTTAAGTAAAATACCTCATGAACACAATGGAACACATTATTGCATGAAAATAGCTTAACTAGGTTAATATGCCCCAGTCAAGAACCATGCATATATTAACATATATATTTTCATGCATTACATAATATTACATGCTTAACTTCATATTTAACTACAAATAATTATTTACATGATAAATATATAGAATAATGCTCCTATATAATTTATTTAATAAAAATAAAAAAATACCCATACATACACATTTTTAGTGCTTTTAAAAATATTTCAACAAAAGACATGATTGAATAATAAGAAATGTAGCATGCTTATAATAAGCATAAAATTCCTAGCAGGTTTACACATAAGGTCTACCATCTAAAGTGTTAAATTGGGCTTACCTACATTCCATGTTCAAGGAAAAGAAATTAGAAAACTCACTCAATGATAGATTAAATATACTTTTGAATTTCCTTCATATTATAAGAAAATACCATAAGAAAAGCATATAAAAAACAAGAATAATAAAGAAAGACTAATAAATTACAAGGGAGACAAATAATGAAGGGAATACACTTAAGTATGGGAGAGGAGAGAGAATAGATTAAAGTGTTAAAAGAGTAAAAATGAGGTAAGGCAATACACTTAAAACTAGATTAATATCAATAAAAGGCTAAAAAATGCAAATAAATAATGAAGTGATTCATAATCTAGACAAATAAATGTAAGAGCTAATATTTGTGACACTTTTGAATTTTCATAAAGTTTAAATTGCTTTTAATGAAAGGAATATCAATAGATGATATTTAATTAGTAAAACTATCAAATAAACCCTAAAAATTATCAAAATTCATAGGATTATATTGACTAAATTTAATAACTCATATATATATATAAATATTGGGCATAAGAATCAAATTGGAGACAAATTACATAAAAAATGGCAAGAATACACAAAATACCTACAAATAAGTTAGTTACTAGCTCAATTAGTCTATTGTCGGGCCTTAGGAAGCTATGCTATTCTCTAGGCGTTATCTAGTAGACCTCCACACTAGGTCGGTCGACCATCACTAAAATTCTATTTTTCTATTTTATTTTATTCAAATTAATCTATTATCTTTTTATTTAATATTATTGAGCATATTAATAATAATAATAATAATAATAATAATATAGTATAAAATAATTTATATAATTAATCACACGTAATATAACATATTTATTCTTATGACATTCAGTTAGTGTTAATTAGAAATGAAGTATTATATTAACCATGGAACAAAGATCACACATGTCACCTTTGTAATAATGGCCATTGAGTGAGCAACCAGTTTTAGTTCACACAATTAGCATTGGCTTGGCTATTGAGTTTTCATTTTTCAAAGATTCATAAAATCATGACCACCTATCAAAAAATATCCATGTAATCCATATAAGCTATGCAAAACCCTTCTCCTTTTTGCTCACAACCCCACCAAAAAAAGGCATGCAAGGTTATGCTTTTTGTAAGCTTTTTGCCATTTTAACCATATTTCCTTTATTATTTTAAACCTAAAGATCACCCCCAAAATGTATCTCTATCAAACCCCTTAGAAGCCACACAATTCTAGCACAAGTCCCTTTCAGTTGGATGACAAGCCACTTTCACTACTTGGGAAAAACAATACATATTTAGAAAAGAATAAGGAAGGCTAGAAGACATTCCCTACTTATTATTCTTTTTACTTACAAGGTTTAAAGGGTCTTTTGTATCTTTATTTTTTTGTATTATGGCTATTGTAGATTAGAACATATGATATTAGGGGCTGACGATTTCAAAAATCTACTTAAGTATCCACCCCATTACCAAAATACATGGGCTAGAACTTAGCTAGAATTTATTCCTTATTTAGGCTCTAATCATATTTATTAGTTAGTTAATTCAACATTTAATCCTACACTTCTACCATAAGTGATGCAGATAACATGAAATGAAAATAACTCACCTTTTGACTACACATTATCCTCTCAATAACTAAGAGCTTTTTCTTCATTCTCTAGGTATATGAGTTTGAAGTTCTTTGCAAAATATTACAATATTTATCCTAAGAGTTTAAACATTAGGTTTTTCTTACAATTATTGATTCAAGGGGTTAAAATATTCAATTTTTACCATATCTAAATCTCCTTATTTCCTTCACTTGTTTTGGTTGTTATATAATTTTAGAACACCAACACCAAGTTGGATATCTTATGTGTAATACCCCAAATTGAGTGGAGTGTTATAAGGATTGATTTAGATACTTATATCAACATAGTATACTATCCTTTTGGTGATTCCGTATTAAGAACTTCTTAGTTAAGCATGTTGGTTGTGGGGCAATTTTAGGATGGGTGATCCTCTTAGGAAGTTTTACAAATTTTCTAAAAATTTCTCGAGAAGCACATGAGTGAGGAGAAAGCCCTCTAAAAGGACTTGTGTTGATCTATGGGACTAATTGATCAACCCAAACGCACTCTAGGGTGGCCCCCATGTGGTCATATTGACTCGGGGTGTTATAAATAGTGTTAGAGAGAAACTATAGCTGCATGCTGAACTTGGATGAGTGAGTCAGCCACTTAATAGGACGATTCTTGAATAAAAGTGTATTAAGACAGTTAATGATTGATATGCAACGAGGATGTTGTATTCTTTTAGTGGAGGTGAATATAATACCCCAAAGTGAAGGGAGTGTTATAAGGATTTACCTAGCTACTTATATCAACATGGTATATCATCCTTTTGGTGATTCCACCCTAAGAACTTCTTAATTAAGCGTGCTGGCTATGGAACAGTTTTAGGATGGGTGACCCACTTGGGAAGTTTTGGAAATTTTCTAAAAATCTCTTGGAAAGTACTTTAGTAAGGACAAAGTGCGCTGAAATGACTCATATTGATCTGTGGGGCAAGTCGATCAATCCAAATGCGCTCTAGGGTAGCCTCCATGTGGTCGTATTGACTGGGGGTGTTACATTATGCATCAAAAGTTACCTAATGCCTATGTAACATGGGAGATAGGTGTATTCCATGTTATTAGTTTCCTAATATCTATGTGACACATGGCATAAATGGATGTATACCATGCTATAAGTTACGTGATGTCTATGTGACATAGGAGATAGCTATATTATATGTTATAAGTGAATTAGTCTATTAAAATGATTATGATATTATCTATGCTATATTATAGTAGATTGGGTTTTTTTTTTCTAGTGAAGTAGCTTTATCATGATAAGAAGGAATTAAAAAGTTAAGCATCATGTCTTACATGAGCATATTACTTTCTATTAGTTGGATGTATTTACTCAAATCTATTATAATAATACTATGGAAGTTATTTTTATGGGTGGACGTGCATTTGTTATTTCTTATATCTTTTTACTACATTGGGCTGAGATTAAAGTTATCCAATATTAGTTGGGGTCTATGATCTTATTTTCTCTTTTAATGCTTTTGCCCTAAATTTTATTATATCTCATTTTCTTGGTTTTATAATATGGTATCATTTTGGGATCAATTGATTTGCATATATAATCATTGTGTATAAGGAACTTTTTAGCCTTGTATCTAGTATAGATTGGATATAGGGAGTACCTTCTCTGAGTTGAATGTGACATTAAAACCTTGCATTTTATTTTTGCTTCCATAATTCTTTTCAAAAATAAAAGTTTCATTTTGTGATAATGGGGGTGTTGCATATTTATTTAAATAAATTAAGGCATTTAACTCATTTAAATCAAACAAAATAATACTTAAATGGCAGATTAATCTTTAATGAATCCAAGTTATGGTTTTAGAAAAATGGGGTAATATATTAAGTTTCCATTGGGTAAACTCATCTTTGATATGATATGATTTAAAGTAATAATGTGTCTAAAGTAATAAATAGTTGGAGTATTAATAATTTTTAGTAGACACATTATTTATATATGAAATTTGTAACATGGTGATTGACAACTCACCTAATATCAAATGAGTTGATGTCTATTAACAATTTTGGACATAGTTTATATTAATAAGAAGGGTATGGATGTGATGAGTAAGTTTAATTAATAAGAATAAATGTATAGAATAATGTTAATAATTAATAAAAGATAGTATATCCTACTCTTGAAGTAATAATATAGACAATAAGGTTATGAAAATAATATGCATCATAAAAAACTAGGAGTAATAATGGGCAAATGATATCAAGCATGTTAACTTACCAAATAAACCTTAAAAACCTAGGGCGTTAAGTATATACCATAAAGCTTCAGTCTTAACTTTTATCATGGGTACATTTATCTCTTCCCTCGTACCTTGAGAATTCTATATATGCAAGTGTACACTTACACAAAAAGTAAATAGGTTAGAGAACAACACATGTTTGTTATTATCAAGTAAGGTTGATTTGCTTAAAAGGTGTACAAATTTGTTGGGCATTGATCATTTATTAGTTAGCAAAAACATTAAAGGGTGAGTTTGGATGGTTTGCTTATAGTTTATATTAAAAGGACATTATAAATATTCTCTGACCTAAATCCTTTATTTTGATATTTAAAAGGGAGAATATAATTTTCTTTTGGGAGCTTTTTGCATTTCCTAAATGAGATATTTGTAAATTATATATGTTAAGTGAAATTTGGAAATTTTCTTGAGGTACATAACTTCAATAACTATTATGTTTCAGTTTTTTTTTTTATGTGTATCACTACGCAAACGGGAAATTCAGACCTATGGAAATATAAATATGAATCACGTTTAATTTTCACTGCTTTAAACATTTCCTTATTTGTCTAAGTTTCGGATCCAAAGTCCAAACCAACCTCCCTGTCATGCAACAAACGTATATGAAAGGATGACTTCAAGTAGGAAAACGTACGTTTCACGTGAAAGTAGTGAAATCGGCTTATAAAATAATAATAGCATTCGGTTATTAAAAGAAAATATGGTAAAAGATGAAATGAATATAATAAAATTAGCTTGTATAATAAGGTAAAAGACGAAAGGGACGTGTTGCATTCAAGCACATGCAACTCTTCACTTCAAAACCTATTTTACTTTTGTTTCACCCTTTTCTCTCGTTACTTTTTTTTATAATATATATATATATATATATATAAAGGGTCAAAAGGAGTTGTCCTCAAACATGTCCATGATTCATATCTTCCATCTTCAAGGACGAATTTGGAAGTTTCCATAGTCATTTAGTTAGTCAAAACTCAAAATCAATCAAAAAAAGCCCTACAAAAGGTCCTATATAATGGTGAGCAAAATACACTTCATTTTAATTCTTATGCTACACAACTTTGTGCAACACTATGTGATGTGTAACATATGACACATCAATATTTTAACAAAAAAAAAATAAAAAATAATTTGTGTTATATCATTTCTCTCTTTCAAATAAAATCTCATTAGTGTTAAATGATCTTTCACTAATATTAAATTATTATTTTATTATGTTAATAGCGATCTTTAATCAACCTTACCTTAATAATATTTTCCCATTATTAAAATCATAATTTATCTCATTTAAGTTGATTCTTCATCAATTATTATAGAAAGCATTATCATTATTGATTGAATTGTTCATCTAGTAAAATATATTTAATGTTTCACTATACATAAATTTATCATTTACCATAATTCAACTTTAATTTCATCAACATTTATACTAATTTTCAATACAAACTATGGAAAAACTTTCATCTATCATAAAATGATATTTCATAAGATAAATACTAAGATTTAATAATTCTTTCATAAAAACACATTTTTCACTACAACTACACATATTTTTTACCATTATGTGTCAGAAATTTCACCAATATTAAGCATCTCTTTTACCATTATTTTTTGAGAATTGTTAGCATATATTTTACTATGTATTTTAGTAAATTTAACTATATATATTTCATAATGTATCTAAGTATCTTTTACCATAATTAAATATATCCTTCACCATCATTGAATTGATCTTTCAATCGTATCACTGATATATAATTGATAAAAGATTAGTATATAAACTTATCTTACTACTAATGCAGTGATATTTCACGACTAATATATTGATTTTTCACTACTAATATACTATCATTTCACTAACGAGTTGATATTTTACCTTTATTCTACTTAAAATTAATCTTTCAAAATGAATGTAGTGATCTTTTACCACCAATGTACTAATATTTCACCACTAATGTATTGATCTTTTACGAATGAGTTGATCTTTCACTATTATTCTACTTAAATCTAATATTTTTACCACTAGTTCATTGGTCTTTCACTATTAATGTAATGATCTTTCACTACTAATATATTTACTTTCCATCAGCAAATTGATCTTTCACTATTATTCTATTTAAAATTGATATTTCACTATTATCATATGTATCTTTCATCGCCATTTTACATATATTTCACCACTAATGTATTCATCAAAATTTTCTTATGGAATCAATCCATGTACTTTCATTAGTAATGTTTAGTCTCCTATGATAATTAAAATTAGCTCATGCTTCTCTATATCCAACTTAGGAGTTCCATCCTTCCTAGGAGCTTCAATCTCATGAAAATTAAATTTCAACATGGATGCATACCATTAAGTAGGTATGCCACTGTACATTATGAAGAAAAAGGTCCAAGAGATTGTGCAAATATTTTCAAGATCTTTAATATCATAGTATGTAGGTATATCTTCTAATTTCTCTAGCTTTTTGTTTGTCGTATCAAGCTATAAGTGAATTGGCATAATGATAGAGGTCATCCATCACTTATTATCTAATTTCCCATTCCATTATCCACAAACATAAAATAAAATTGAACATTCATAAAATTGGTGACACTAAAGGTAGAAATTATTGTCTTCTATGTCAACCTAAACTGAAACGACTTCAAATTTGAAGATGAAGAAGAAGAATCAACTTTAGAGTGGTGTCACATTCCAAAGTCCAACATCATACTGGTAGACAAACACTTAAACATTTACATTAATTTAGTGTTAATTAACTAAATTTTATTACAAAGAGAACAAGCGTGAGGTAGATAAGAAGAAGAACAAGGCATTTATGTTATAGATTAGGATTCATTAGAGTCTTTCACAATTTATCTATTTTCTTCCTTTTAAATTTTTGATGTGTTACTTCTCACATATTGTAGGGCCATGCGAAATGTTGCATGATATAAATTTCCACTTCATTATACCAAAAAATTAACTATAAATTAGGGTATTAATTTAATTTGATATATGATAAAAAAATCAATTAATTAATATTTGATATTTTTTAGGTTAAATAACCAACTCAATGAATAAAAATTCAAACAAATCAAATGTGATACCCCATATTTTGATTTATAAGTGGAAAACTCTTGTGTTTAATGAAATTTGAATAATTTCTATCTTGATTTGGAACTGTAGTTTGGGTTCTATATAATAAAGAATTTGGAAAATTTTAGAAAAATTGAATAAAATGAGTTTTACTAGCTAACCAATCAACTAGTCTATCCTTTCAGCTAGGGCTTTTGTTTGCCAAAACTGCTATATTGGTTTGGGAAAAATAATCGATTAGTTTGTAGAAGACTCGATTGGTCTAACCAAACCAATCAATTGGTTTGTTAGGGCAATTTATTTTTTAAGCTTGATTATATAGGAAATTCTTGCATGAAAATCGAACATTGATAATATGACTCTAAGCTATTCTTAAGTAGTCCTTAACCCTTTTTATCATTTATCTAGCTTTAATTTCTGCCTTGAAAAAAGTAGGGCTTGATTTTAATAGAAGAGGGGGAGATTGACCTTACTATTTGTCTTATTCTTTCTCACCTTTGCACAACTTTGGAACATATGATTTGATTCCATACTATCACTATATGGCTAGGAGATTTGCTTCCCAAGCTAATCTACCGTTTTCCTTCTCGTATTTGATCTTTTTTAAATGAACTCGACCTACATTATCAAGATAATCATCATTTTAGCTTTTAAATGGAAGTAAACCTTCTATTGATAAGTTCACCCATTAAACTAAGATTCAAACAACAAAATTAGGATTTTTGATCTATTACATATCCTCACTTGTTCCTTAGATAACCCATTGGCTATAAACAACCCTAATAATATCTTTTTCTCACTTTTTTTTCGGTCACTGAAACTCCTTGAGCTTCTCAAACATTTGTGCTAATTCTTCTCCACTTGAAGCTTTTATTCTAATTTGATTCACTCTTTTAATCCTTTCTCTAGCTCCCTCTTATTTTATTCTTAAGTAAGAAAGAGTTAGATTTAAGGGGAGGGGGGAAGTTGAGATTGCATTTAGCTAATACCTTCCTTGTTTTCTCTTAGAGGTAGTATATTTGTTTTCTTCCCTAATTTGAGTTTTTATTTTTATTATTAAAGGTTAATAAAATATTTTTGAGTTCTAGCCTTTTGTTTTTAAGGTTTAGAAAGCTAAAATCTTTCAGCATAAGGTTTTACTTCCTTGGTGGGAAATATTACTAAGCTTCAAGTCATTCTTACGTTTTAAAATATGGCCTAAGTAAGCATGTGATTTAGTGCACTATGTTAAATTTTAATCTTTATATGTAAGTATGATATTTTGGTATATTAATGAGCCATTTTAGATTACTTAATATTTTTGAGAAAAGTCTTGGTTCTTGAGAAATAGGGTTTATTTCTTGTAAACCAGCATGATTCTATATATGAGCATGCTTAATCTTGGTCCTTTGTTTTGACAACATTATGGTTTTGGTAGGAAAGGATTTTAGAGCTTTAATCACATTTTAAACACGTGTTATGTGTTGTCTAGGAGCAAACTAATAGACTAGTTAAGCCAAACCGATCGATCGAGTTGTCTATGGTGATTTTGGTTGTTATATGCTTAAACCCTTCGATTGGTTTGTCAAAAATAATTGAATAGTCATAGAATAATCAACTAGTCTGACCATACAAATTAATTTGTTAGAGGGAACTCTAGGGTTTAGGTGAGCTAAACCGATTTACCAGTTCAACCAGAGCATGCTATTTTTGTTCTTTTAAACTTGATATGATTTGATTTAATGATGAGAACAAAAATCTTAGCATAAATTGACTAATCTATTGGATGGATTAAATTTTTTGTAATTTGTAGCATTCTAAATAAATACCTTTGGAAGTTTTTAAAGGATAAAAAAATGAATATGCCCTAACATTATAACGTGATAATGTAATCTAGATTATTAGCCTAAATAGATTATCTTAATGGGTTGATTTAAAATTTGTTAAGCACTAATGGAAAATCCTATTTCCTAATTTGGAAGGTTATAATGGTTAAAATAGAATGATGTGGGTGAGTTACTTGGATGTTACATGAGCTTTATGTGATAACATAACCTTGGAGAATAACACACTAATCATTTAAAGTACAAGATGATCAAGCTCTATATGGATCTAGATTACCTAATACTTAATTAGCTACCAGGGGTTAGTCTGTCTTCAGGCAAGATCCTAGTAGATCTTAGTTCCTTAATTACTTTAGACTCTAATAATGTACTAGGAAGTATCAATACTAAAAGATCTTATTACAAAGATATTTTTTGGCTTCAGCCAAATTTTATGTCCATTTGGTGGTTACTTGGCTTCAGTTGAATTTTATATTCCCTAGTTTGGATAAGCTTTCATGGTAATTAATACCATGGGGTGGTAATTAGACCATTTTTGGGTAAGGATAAGAATAAGAGAAAAGGAAAAGTAAGAAGGAATAATGGCTTGTAAATGATAAACCTAAGGGATCTTGTAAGCATGGAAAATGAACCTAATGGAATAACTTGCTAATATTCATTCGTTTCTATCCATAATATCTCTGTTGTTTGGTAGGTATGATGAGGTATGAGTCATATATGTCTTTTTATGGCATGAAATTCTAATACATTATATAACTATGGTAGATTACATAAATTTAATTATGTGTCTTGAGTATGATAGGTGTTTAGCATGATTTTCCTTTTTTATCTTGGCCTCATGTGCTTGTGATTTCCTTGAAGAGTTAATTTGATTTACTCAGTATGTAATGTATTGATGTACTTGTTTGCTTTGTCACTTACTTAATCTCACAAGTAGATGACCATGTATAGGGTTTTAAGGTTGGTAGGAAGTGACCTACCTTATGTTAGGCTTGGGTTCTTGAGAGTTTGGACATTTGGAGATCCTTTATATGTGCTTAATGGAATAGGGGTTTTGGGGCTTTGAATTTTTTTTTCTTGAATCCCTCTTGTATTTTCTTACTTCCGGTTTAATCCTTCTTATGCATTTGAACATTTTGGAGACCTTTTGATGTCTTGTTTGCATACGTGTTATCGTAACATCTATATATCTTACCTTTGTGCACTATATAATTGTATTTGGACTGACTGGTTTTCATTAACCTTATATCTCACATAGGATGGCGGTACATGTCTATTATATGTTAGGTGCAGGGGTAACACCCAAAATTTCCTAGGTATTTGGTATTTTTTCACTTCTATAATATCTTAAAATAAAATGTTTCGGTAGTAAAGAAATGAAGGGTTATATCATATATCTTATCCAATAAATATAAATAATATTCAATTTGAAAAGTTATGTCTGTATTTGTGTGTGTATCTCTATGCATGTGTTTTATAAGATTTTATTATATAAATCATATATATATATATAGAATTTATCATTATAGTGTTTTTTTCTATTATATACTTGAAAAAAATATATAATAACACCACCAATGATGCAATTTGATGAGTGAAAATTAATATGGAAAATATGATCAAAATGGATATTTTTCTTAGATTATTGTATATCTTCATGAATTGTACTGTGTTTTTTTGTTTATAGTAGGAAAATTTCAAGTATTTTAACGTCTTTTTTGTTAAATATTTAATTATTATTGGAGTTTTGGATGTATTAGTTGGATTTAATGTGATATAAGACTCAGATTGAATCATTATCATGTAGTATTATCATTTTAAAATATTGCTTGGTTCATATTGATTTAAATTGGAGTGATTTATTATTTATTGATCATAAAATATTTTATCCAATATTTATTATATATGATCAAATTACAAGTTGTAGATTTCTCACAATTTATTTATAGTTTGATCTAAAATTTTGAGTCATTAATTATTAATTTTTATTGATATCCAATCACCTATATATTCAAAGATTTTGATCGGATATTGGGTGTCTCATATATTTGATCCACAAAGACCTTGGCCAAAGTGCATGTATTGGTTTGAGGTGAATGAAATCAATCACCTCAGGTCATCTCTTTTGGAAACTTATTTACAAACATGCATTTGGATTATTGAAATTTAAAAGTTCATTCCAATTCACTCAAAATCACCACATTTTTATTATCTCTATTTTTACGGGGTAATTGGAGTGAAGGGTAAAACTAAATTGATATAAGTTTCATTCACTCCAATCCAAATACAATCACAATAACTTTTACTAATGTGAGACTACTATTATCTAGATAATATTATAATTTTTTTTATTCTGACTCATCTCCATTCCCCACACTTATTTAAATCTATAATATTTATTATCATATGGATTTCCTTCGATCTAAACAAACTAAAATTTAAAAAATAATTACTTTAATAGGGGAATTGATGTGAATCAAAGGGAGGGAAGCGATGATCATGAATTTGTTTGGTTGGTCTTCAAGCAGGTTTGAAGATATAAAGAAAACAATGCATGGTTTAGATGGTGTTAGGCTGCGAAAGAATGATCTTCAATCTAGAATTTAAGGAAGGGAATAACTTTAAATGATTCAATAGATATTCAAAGGTTTCTATGTAGGATTTTACCCCATGCAATCACCTCTAGAATGCAATCTCAAAAGAGAGAATTCTCAATTGTTTAACTTGTGAATTTTATTAATTTTGACTTTAAGCTTGTGTGTACAATGACATAAGGGTATATATAGGAGTTTAATCAACTAGCTAGCCAACTAAATTAGTAGGAAACTAGCCGTTAACTCCCTAACTCAAGCTAGTCTTAACCAACCTGAATTAATATCCTATAATACCTAACCCTAGTCATAATATCATCATTTAAACGATACTAATGACAAGCATTACAACCGACTATGGAACATACATGAAATAACAACAAAACCCTACTTACATGAAATATATCCTAGGGTTTACAACAAGTCTAATATACCTAATGAGATCACCATATCAATCTTGTTGTATTATTATCCCATGTATGCCATAGCTTTGCATGCTTTGAATGCATTGTACACTTTAGGTATCTTCATGTATCTTGACTTCTTCACCTGTCAAATATGTTACATATCTGCAAGAACATCTTAAAGTCTTTTCAATATCAATGACAGAAATATTATCAAGAATGTTTAAGATGATCAGCCCTATTATTTGAAAGGCTAGTTCCTCATTATTTTGAGGATCACTAGATGCTCCTACATCATTCTCCCCTAGTTGAGAATAATTTGTCCTCAAATTATTATCATTATATTAAGGAGACAAATCACAAATATTAAACATTCTTGAAATTCCTCCATAATGATCTAGAATTTCAAGTTCATAAGCATTATCCCCAAGTTTTCTTAGCATCTTAAAAGGTCCATCTGCTCTTGGCATTAGTTTTTTTTTTACGTAAGTTAGGAAATCGTTATTTACGTAAATGTAACCAAACTAAATGAAATACCCCAAAACCCTAATTTAGGGAAACATGGCCAAATAAGAAATTATTAGGAAAATTAATGAAATAAACTATTTTTATGAAAATAAGAGGGAGTTAATTAAGGTGAATCTAGGAGAAATTAATAAATAATTT